>JARHVA010007860.1:0-412500 GCA_037957365.1 Torreya grandis
TGAAAACACAAAAGGAATACTTACCTGTGGCTTGCTAAAGGAGTGTTGCTGATGCCACTGATGTCCCTGTTGTTGATGCTGTGGGTGTGGAAGACATGTTATTGATATTGCTGGTGCAGAAGCCCTGTGAGAGAGAGAGAGAGAGTGAGAGGTTTGGGGGATTGGAAGGATTGAAGGATCAGATTGTTGCAGATTGAAAAGTCAGATGATTGAAGGTCAAAGGAGTGGATCCGCATTCTGAATGTAGAACGTAGTTTTGAAGGCTACCGACGCTGGTAGAACCACTGATGTCAGTTGATTATTGATCGACTTCGGTGGCTGGAAGGTAGGTAGAAAGGCTAAAAATAGCCTTTTATCCATTTTCCCAACTGCCGAGTTAGCTGGTCGGGGGAAGAAACGGTCAAGAGGGGCTTAAATAGGTGTGGGAGAATGAAATGGGGGTCATAAATGGGTCATGGGTGATGGGAGGTATCCAAGGGTAGGCATCCTAGGAGAGGTGAGGTGGCAAGGGAGAGAGAGAGAGAGAGAGAGAGAGAGAGAGAGAGAGAGAGAGAGAGAGAGAGAGAGAGAGAGAGAGAGAGAGAGAGAGAGAGAGAGAGAGAGTGAGAGAGAGAGAGAGAGAGAGAGAGAGAGAGAAAAGAATTATTAATTTAAAATAAGTGATTATTTTAAATTAATAAGACATAGGTTAGGAGTGTCGAAGTGGATGAAGGGGACCAAGGGGGGAGAGGATGAGGAGGATGACCAAGGGAGTAGACATGATTTCGGTGTCTACATTTGCCCCTTTTTGTCTTGTTGGTTGTTCTAGATGAACTACAAGACAAAAATAGGAGTAGGTTGCCCCAGATATGGGATAAGGTTAATTTTGTTCTATTGGTTGTTTAAGTGAACTGCAAGACAAAAATAGGAGGTGGTTGCACCAGATGTGAGATGAGGTATTCACCCTCAAAGTGAGAGTTGAGGGAAGGGAACCTAACATCGAGTGCCGATTTGACAGAGAGTGGATGGAGATAGTGGAGGTGAATGCTGCAATAGTTGTGATTGTGTGCATACCACTTCACGGGATGGTCAGGTCAAATTGTCGCAGGTCAAGGTTGAGGAGTGGCAAAATTGAAGTAACCAGGCCCCAACATTTGGTCGTAGCTAATCAAGTTATTCAATCTAAGCTGAAGCTCCAATGGTCATCGTGTTCTAGGTATCCTGGGCTCAGGAAGTGCTCTTAGAAACACAAAAATGTCACAAGTAGTGGGGATCAACTGGCTTGTGATCCTATACTTGTGAGGTTGAAAATGTGGTCTGTAGACAATTTTGCTAACTAGTCGTAAGGTAGCATAAATTCAAAAACAACCAAGGCAAAGTCATCTTGGAAGTGGTCAGGGTCAGAGGAGATATGCATGATCTCCAAGGTCATTGGTTGGGGCGGGTCGAGATAGATAGTTGGTCTGATGGAAGGATGAAGGAATGTGATGAGCTAACCTCAAAAGACTGAGTGTTGCCTACATAGCCCCTATGTGAAGGGCCTCAGGCCAATGTTGTTCTCCCAAAAAGGGAGGAAGAGAGTCAAAGTGGTGGATTAGTCTTGGTCGAGGTTGAGACGAGGTCAAAGGGAGAATGGTTTGTCCATCAGGTAGATGAACAAACAGATGTGGTTGAGCTAACCCCAGAAGAATGTCATGTCATCTGAGTGCTACCTACATAGCCCCAGTCTTAGGGCCTCAGACCAATGTAGTTCAGATGATGATAGGTTGGTTTGGTCATGTGTTGAAATGATGAGGATAAGATGATGTCACAGCTTTTTTTCATATTGTGTGATGGTGTATTCTACAACATTGGTTGAGGAGTCTTTCATCCCTAGCAATTTTCCATATTCGTGATGGATGTATGCTAAAAATGAATTAAGGTCTATTTATGCTTCAACAAGTAATGGTTTATGCTTAACATAAATTATGTCTGGTCGATAGTTTCCATGTGTATTGGTGTCCATAGAAACTAGTGTGAATAGGTTATGTGAGTGGTCTGAAAAGAGGACAGGGTGAAGAATGAGTGGGAATGATGTAAAGGATGATATTGTGCGTATGCCACACCACGCGATAGGTAGGTCAAATTATCACAGGTCAAAGGTCGAGGAGTGCCAAAAATTAAAATAACCAGGCCCAAGCATTTGGTGGTAGCTGATCGAGTTATTCAATCTAAGCTAAAGCTCCAATGGTCATCGTGTTCCAAGTATCCCAGGCTCACGAAGTGCTCTTGGAAACATGAAAATGTCACAAGTAGTGGGGATCAACTGGCTTACGATCTTATACTTGTGAAGGTCAAAATGGGGTCTACGGACAATTTTGCTAACCAGTTGTGAGGTAGCATACATGCAAAAACAACCAAGGCAAAGTCATCTTGGAAGTGGTCAGGGTCGAAGGAGATAGGCATGATCTCCAAGGTCATTGGTTGAGGTGGGCTGAGATAGATAGATGCTCGAATGAATGGATGGACGAAGGAATGTGGCTGAGCTAACCTCAGAAGACTGAGTGCTGCCTACATAGCCCCTATGGGAAGGGCCTCAGGCCAATGTAGTTCTCCCTAAAAGGGAGGAAGGGTCAAAGCTATGGATTGGTCTTGGTCAAGGTCAAGTCATGGTCAAAAGGCAAGAATGGTTTGTCCATTAGATAGATGAACAAATGGAGGTGGCTGAGCTAACCCTAGAAAATGTCATGTTATCTGAGTGCTACCTACATAGCCCCAGTCATTAGGGCCTCAGACCAATGTAGTTCGAGCTGGTTGATAAGTTGGTTGATGAGTGTTTTGGTCAGGGTCGAGTTGAGGTTGAAGGAAGAATGGTTTGTCCATCAGAGAGATGAACAAATAGAGGTGGCCGAGCTAACCCTCGAAGACATCATGTCATCTGAGTGCTACCTACATAGCCCCTGTCTTAGGGCCTCAGACCAATGTAGTTCGAGCGAGGGGTCAAAGAGGTTGATAGGTTGGTTTGGTCATGTGTCAAAATGATGAGGATAAGATGATGTCATAGCCTTTTCCATATTGTGTGATGGTGTATTCTGCAACATTGATTGAGGGGTCTTTCATCCCTAGCAATTTTCCATATTCATGATGGATGTATGCTAAAAATGAATTGAGATTTATGCTTCAGTAAGTAATGGTTTATGCTTAACATAAATTGTGTCTGGTCGATAGTTTCCATGTGTATTGTTGTCCATAGAAACTATGTGAAATGGGTTATGATGATGCATGATGTCATGATGTCATGTTGTTGGTCTAAAAATGTGTGAAAATGGTTTGGTTGGATTAGTTGTGACCAAGGTGTGAAAAAAAAGGTGAAAGGCGAATTTCTCTTTCATTGACAAGGACCAGAATAATAACATAGATAGGGGTTGTTAGAACCAAAAGCCCCGTTCATGCATTATGTCATTGACCAGTAATTGTGCTAGAGAAGTAATCGATTCACTTGACGTTAAGTGAGCTCGAAATCCCTTGAGTATGTTGGGGTGATAAGTAGGATTATGTGATATGAGAGGATGGGATAACCCTTTTTGGCAAGAATAACCCTACCCCTTTTATAGGTGACCCAGAGAACGACTATAGGCAAGTCCATGACTTAATAGATTTTCAGTCTTTTTGATTTTTTTTTGGGTGGACTGATCGATGCGGGAAGTCCACGTAAGGATGTTGCTTTGCTTGGTGGTCATATATGTGAAGCTGATCGATGCAGGAAGCTTCAAAAAGAATGTTATCTGTAGCAATATTTAGTCATAGCCATCCTTCGAGGGAGTGGTCTATATTTTACTTTGTATATGTTTTGATATGTCTTGGCCTAGCTGTCCTTCAAGGGAGCAGTCTAGTAAATACAGTAATTATGTAGCTGTCCTTCGAGGGAGCAGTCTATATTTAGATTTTATGACCTTGTATGTTAGGTATCCCATTTTGATATATTTTGTTGACTAAAGTTTAGCCATGGACGAGCCTCTAGAGGTTTTAAGGGTTCCCTTTTATTAGGACAAAGCATTCATGCTTGACAAAAAGGGTTGACTAATGCTGGGAAAAAGGGTTGAAAGGAATAGGAATGATAATGACAGGGATTGCTCAAGGGATGAGCTCAAGTTAAATGTCAAGTGACTGAGTACTCGACTAACAGTAAACTGGTTGCAGATGTAAGGCATTAAAGGGCTCAGGTTCTGATAAGTCCCTGGTCCATGCTTGTGCGTTTATGATAAGGTCCGAGTCAATTAGGAGCAAACTTGCCCCATTTGGCTCTTTCCAAATTGGTTATATGATGGTTGATGGTTGATGTGAAGATGATTAAGAAATTGGTTGATGCTTGGTCAATGAATGGTCGAGATTGGTTGATGCATGGTCAAATTTTCATCAAGGTTTGGTCGATGTCTGGTTGAGGCTTGATAGTCGGTATAAGGTTGATTTCCCCTAGTTACTTGTGATGGGGACAATGTTTGACAGATGGTTGGTAATGATTTGATTAAAGTGGTCAAAGGTTGGGGGTCATCAGGCTAGACCTCCATTGATTGTAAGGTTTTGAGAAAGGTGTGATGATGCTGTGGAGAGTTTTGTATGAGATCATACAAAGACATCTTCACAAGGGTCATGTGGTGAGGTTGTTTCACCATGGAGTCAGGGATTGTCTTCGAGGATGCTGGTCGAGATGTGCCCAAGATAGTAATCTTGGGTTTTGGTTGTGGTGAATGCTTGGTAGATGGGGATGTCCAAGGGATATAAACATGTTTTTTTTCCCTTTATCTTTTGGGGTCGGTGGGTTAGTGGTCACGTTGACTGTGTTGATTTTGAATAATGGGGTTAAAGGCAGTGGAGGGACCATAGTCAGGTGACAGGATCCCGATTTAGGTGATGGTGTTTGTGAGGCATGTGATAGTGTCAATGATTTGTCAAAGGGGTGGTCAAGAGGATCCTTGATGAAAAGGGTATCCTTCTTCAGGCATTGACGAGTGGCAGATTTAAGAGCGCAACAACGCTCAGTGTCATGTCCAGGTTTGCAGTGATAGTGACAAAATTTAGTGTTGTCAAACCAAGATGGTCTTGATCCGAGAGTTGATGAGTGTGAAGGTGAGGAGGTTTGAGAGGCAAGGGACAGTGTTGAAGGCTTGTTGATAGTATGGTCAAGAAGAAAGGTGTCTTTCTCTAGGCATTGGTGAATGACAACCTTAAGGGCACAACAATGTTCGGTGTCATGCCCAGGAGTGCAATGATACACACAAACTTGAGTGTCGTCGAACCAAGGTGGTTTTGGTCTAAAAGGTTGATATGGCTTAAGAGGTGGGAGACTGATGCAAGAAGACTGTAAAAGTTGGTGCAACAACAAGGCATAAGAACCTGCTAAGGGGTCTACATGTTTTGTTGCAGTAGGGGTTGGTGTCTTTGGTTTGAGAGTTGTAGGAGGCATTGGTTGTACGATCTTTTTTTTTTGGTGGTGTAGCCAGACGTGTAGATGGCACTTTTGTGTTGAGGGGCGTTGGATGATTTGGAGGAAATATATGTTTGATGGGTTGAGAGAGTAATGGAGGCATATTACCTCTGTGAGGTATGGGAGTAGGAAGTACTCCTAATAAAGTGGATGGATGTGGGCCCAAGATTGAAGGTAATGATGAAGTTGGGGGAGAAATTCTCTGGTGTGGTTTAGTGGCCTTCTTTGATTTGGTTTGAGGGCCACTATTGTGTGAGGCAAGGTTAGAGTTTACCCTCACTTGTGAGTGAGTGGGGTTAGATATGGGCCAAATGTTGAGAGATTTAGTCTCTTTTGGGCATGATGGATGTCTGTGCGGGTTTGGGCTCAGATGTGGATGGGGATGAGTGAGATGTAGCGATCTCAAGCAAAAGGCAAGAGGAAACTGTGACTAGGTCTTCCTCGGTCGAAGTGGGCGAAGAGATAGGGTCTTCTCTTGGTGGAGAAGAAATAGGAAAATGCGGCTCTTTAAGAGGACAGAGGGCAGGGATGATGGTGCCTTCTACTTGTGGTTGAGGAGTAGGCAAGGTAAGCTCCTCCATTGGTAAGAGGAAGGACAAAGGTGGGGCTAGCGGCATTGGTATGGTCGAAGCATCCTCCAATATAAGAGAGGTCAATGGAGGACTAATAGGAGAAGAAGGCTCTTCTACTTGTGATGGATGAATGGGTGAAGAAGGCTCTTCTACCCGTGGAGGAGGTTGGTCAGGGACAAGAGGCGAGACCGTGTTGATCGTGTGTATATTATGGTTTTGGGGGTCATTAATCATGGTCTGGACGTTGTTTTTGATTAGGAGGATGGTTAGGAAAGGGTCATCTAAAGATGTCTGTGTGTTGATTGGGTGGCACATTTGGGTTATCCAAAATAAGATCTCCCACGTCTATCATGTCTTAGACAATGTTCTTGAAAGTTCAGCAGTTGTTGATGTCATGGCCTTAGACATGGTGAAAGTAACAGAAGTCATTTTCCCTATACCAGGTAGGGATGGATTTTGAGGAGTCAAATTGAGGTGGTCAGATTGGAGGGAGATTGAGGACCCCCTGCTTGATGAGTTTTTCCAACATGGAAGCGTATGACTCTCCAATTGGAGTGTAGTTACGCTGTATGTACCATTGTTGGAATTGTTTGGTGATGCTTTGAGATGTTGAAGGTAGAGATTGGTCGGTTGTTGTCAAGGATGGTGATCTAATGACCATAGTGTTTGCCACTCCTTTGGACTTGGAATTGGCAGAAGAAGGTCTGGAAGAAGAAGGGTCATCAGCTTTTGCGGTAGTATTACACGATTTGACCTTATCTTCTTCAATGGCACAGAGTTTGAGCTTTCGAGACATGGTGAAAGCCTCGTCAAAAGTGCAAAATGTCTGAACCCACAAGGTGGACGAGATGTGCCTGGCACATGCTCGAGAAAAGATCTCGATGAGCTCAGGTTGGGGCAAAGAAAAGGAGAGCTGGTTAATTAAGCCTCTCCGACGGGTGACAAAATCGAAAAGTGGTCAAGGAATAATTGGGTGAGTTGAGTGAAAGAGAAGAGAGAATGTCTAGTAAGAGAGCTATACCAGTCAAGGGCAGGGCTAGAAAGCGACATGGGGAAGGTGCGTAACAATAACGCATCGTGATGCGCTATAAGATAACAAGCATGTCTGAATGCTCATAGATGTTGTTACGGGTCTTCCTTACTCTAAAAGTGAGTAAACTTAGGAAGCTCCCACTGACTGGGATATGGTCAGATTGGGATGGAGGGATGAATGGGTTCATTGCAAATTTGGTCATATGAAAGGACATTACTTGAACCAGAAATGGAGGCTTCAAGACTAGAAATTTTGTCCATCAGCATTTTGATGAGATCAGCTGACGGATTTGTAGGTGGGGCACCCCCTAGGTTGTAAGGTGCTAGAAGGGGCATATGACGTAGTCGGTTGTGCTTGTATAGGCGCAACATATGGGTGACTAGTCACTGGGATAGATGTTGGAGCTAGGGGTGGTTGTGTCATGAAAGTAGAAGGCATAAGTTGACTAGGTACCGCCAAAGGTGGTTGTGTGGTGGCATTGGCAAAAGGGGAAGTAGACACTCCTGCATTTATAGGTGCAAGAGTGTGTGGAGTTAAGATAGTCAAGTTCTGGTATGATGTAGAACTTGGTTCAATTGCATGTGGTTGAGGGGGTAATGAAACCCTAATGGAGGTCGGTCCAAAAATAGATGGGGAGGCCAAACTTTGCGTATTGGCCATGGTCAAGTTAATGATTGAGGCAATAGTCTGAGTCATAAAAGGCTGGGTAGTGGATGGTGTTGATGTCATCACCACTTCAGTTAAGGAGGTTGACATCTCGTAAATTGGGTTGCCTAAAGAGTCTCGCATTTGGTTTCGTGCGAGATAATGTTGAAGGGCCTTGACATTAAGGTCAAGGAACCTTGAAAAGTTTTGGTCCCCTTCGGGGATAGTGGATGGTTGGGTCGGGGTGGATAGGATAGGAGTTCGTTCAGTCTCAAGGTAAGAAAAAAGACATCCTCACTAGCTCAAACAACTAGATAAGAATAGAAAAGAAGACAAGACAAGCAGACCCTAAACATTAAATCCTAAGAATAAACTTTTAGAGTCTTGGTGGCTTATGCCTTAGAGTGTGTGTGGGAAGTTGGCTTGTAGAACGGGTCCTAAAAGAAGTAGTTGTAGACACCGCAAACGTGTCTGCACCTTGGCTCTCCCCCTTGTCCACCTCAAACCCCTATCCTAACCCTTGGCCTCCATTTGATTAAAATAACTTAACTATTTTAATTAAGTGGCCCCCTTTCCACCCTACCCTTGCCACCTTGGATCCTCCCTTGAATCCCTCCACCTTCCTCCTAGCATTTATTATACCAAATCTCTTCATTACCTTCCCCCCACGCCCATTTAAGCGCCCTCGTGACCGTTCTTTCCACAACCCCTCGCCCGGCGGCGTGCAGGAATGGGTAGAGGATATTTTTAGCCTCTGTCCCCATTCTGCCACCGCCGACGTCGGCGACCCTTCGGCCGACGTCGGTGAAACTGCCGGCGTCGGCAGCCTTCATTAGACCTTTCTGCATCCGTTGCACGACTGGACCCTTGAGCTCGCAAATAGAACTCTCTTGGCGTTTTGGCATTCATCTCTCCTCCGTTTGGACCTCGTGCAACAGCGGCAACAGGGGTAAAGGCTCTGGAATAGAGGCAAAGCTTTTTTTGCTTGACAAGTCTTCCGTGGCTCCAACAACAGCCCCTCCTTTCTTCAGTCAGCAAACAAAAGGGTAAGCACAGTCTGGTGTTCCATTTTATTTCTTTTCTTTAGTTTTTAGTCATCTATCCTATCTACTATCTTCTACTCCCTCTGTTTTTCCCCCTGAGAGGCTGCAAAGCCTTCTCAGGTCCTGTCCCCTGTGTATCTTCCTCTTCCTCATCCCCCTGTCAACAAAGACCTTGCATAAGACACCCAACCAGAATCAGAGCATTCCTCAGTCCATCTAAATTTGTCCCCGAACCCTGTCTCGACCCCGTTCACGAACCAGACCCGTCCACAGTCCAGAAAGCAACCCAGACCTGACTACAGGCCACAACCCCGACCGACGCCGATCACTTCCCCAACTGACGTCGGCAGGGTAGTCGACGCCGGCAGATCAGATAACCGACGCCGGCGACATTTTTGACCTCGACGACTGTCTTCAGCCCAACAACTCCTTCAGGTAATCATTTTGTCTTTTCTTTCCTTCTTAATTTCTTTGTCACTTATGTATTCTAGCATTCTATATTTTCTTGATCTTTTATCTATCTGTTAACAGTGGGTTGGCCTCCCTTAAGGAAGTTTTCACACTTTCGAGAACAAGCTCTTGCTTGGCAACCCACCACCTATCCATCTAACATTTTCTTGTCCAAGTTTCCTTTTTTCTTGCAGGTGTCATTCCTCCACAGCCAAAGAGGAGTGCTCACAAGCGTCTGGATTTACGGTGCGCGATCTTTATCCAGGTACTTCACATGCCTTGTCCATTTACCTTCTCTTAGTTTCTCCTTTCTCTTAAATCTGAAAAGTGAATTAGCGGTAGAAACAGTAGTCTATGGTTGGTTTCAGGTCAGTTATGGCACTCAAGAGTCTGTGTTAGTGGCCTAGTGCTAAGGAGCAAGCTCCCCTCACTTCACGAGTCTAGTGATAAGCTGGTCTCGCTTAGCTAGTATATACTTCCCCTAGAGATTATCCTCTGCCAGAGAACAGAGTGGGCTTTCCCCTTGGTAGTGAAGTCCAAGTGGGATTGCTGGGATGGGTAAGGTATCCGTTGGGTCATGAAATCCCAGTCGGGCATTGTCTTAGGTGAGTTAAGATGTTTAATTTTGTGCAAGTGGTCTGGTCGTGTAACATGAGTGTGCTATGATTTATTCATGATGCGATTTAATTACTAGATGTGTGGACTAAAAATGCATTCAAGAAGAAATGAAATGCAATGTTTTTTAATCCCAAATAGAAATGTTAGATTGTATGCAGACAAGTGAGAAGAGGTTGAAGAGTATGAGTTTGACTAGTCTAAGATGCAAGAAAGAAGGAAAAGAAAGATTCTTTTTAACCTTTGCTGATAGTGTCTTTTGGAAGAGATAGAAGAAAGAGATGAAAAGGAGAGACCTAATGCACCTATATGAAAAGAAAGAACAAGGAACCCAAGGAAGACCCTAAGGTCCCACCAGGCGTGCCAGAATGTTTCTATACGAGTTTTCGCTTTTCACATTCAAAAAGGAATAAGAAACTAAGAAGATGTGGTCTAGGGTTAGATGATACCCGAATGAGGTTTGCGCACTGTTATCCAGACGACGTGGGGACTCCTCTTTGGTTGTGGAGGATGACACCTGTAGAAGAAAGAGACTTAAATAAAGAAGGCGTTAGATGGATAGATGGTGGGCTGCCAAGCAAAAGCTTGATCCCAGAAGTGCAAAAACTTCCTTGAGGGATGACAACCCACTAGTCGATAAGAAGAATGTCTGATAAAGAGCAAAATGTAGATAGAAATAGAAATGATAAAAAAACTGAATTAAAAGAAACAAAAGCGTACTTGAATGATGATGTTGGTCTAGTCACAGTCACCGACGTCGGTTGGTATGCCGACGTCGGTTTCAAGGTCTACCGACGTCAGTTAGCCTACCGACTTCGGTGGAGGTAGTGGTCGGTGTCGGTCAAGACAATGGTCTGGGACAGGGTCTGGACGGGTTTATGGTCTGTGGACGGGTCTGAGAAGGGGTCTGGGTTTGTCTAAAGCAGTCTGAGAGTCTGTGCAGAGTTGCAGGGGAGTCAAATAAGGTCTAAAAGTGGGACCAGACAAAGGACTGGGATGAAGAAGGAAGATAAGGATTCTGGTTTGGTTGATAGTCTGGTTGATGATGGCTGAGTCTAGTTCATAGCACTTAGAAGCAATAACTAGAAAACATAATGAAAACACAGAAGGAATACTTACCTGTGGCTTGCTGAAAGAGTGTTGCTGATGCCACTGATGTCTTTGCTATTGATGTTGCATGTGTGGGAGACCTGTTATTGATATTGCTGGTCCAGAAGCCCTGTTATTGTTGTAGCTGGTGCAGAAGCCTTGTGAGAGAGAGTGAGAGGTCTGGGGGATTGGAAGGATTGAAGGATTGGATTGTTGCAGATTGAAAAGTCAGATGATTGAAGGTCAAAGGAGCAGATCCGTATTCTGAACGTAGAATGCAGTTTTGAAGGCTACAGATGCCGGCAGAACCACCAACGTCAGCCGATTACTGACCTACGTCGGTGGCTAGAAGGTGGGCAAAAAGGCTAAAAATAGCCTTTTGTCCATTTTCCCAACTACCAGGTCAGCAGATCAGGGGAAGAAATGATCGAGAGGGGCTTAAATAGGCATGGGAGAATGAAATAGGGGTCATAAATGGGTCATGGGTGATGGGAGGCATCCAAGGGTAGGCATCCTAGGAGAGGTGAGGTGGCAAGGGAGAGAGAGAGAGAAAAGAGTTATTAATTTAAAATAAGTGATTATTTTAAATTAATAAGACATAGGTTAGGAGTGTCAAAGTGGACGAAGGGGACCAAGGGGGGAGAGGACGAGGAGGATGACCAAGGGAGTAGACATGATTTCGGTGTCTACACTATAGACCTAATCAGTTGATATCTACAAACTCAACTAGTCTTTATCTATGGACCCTATAGACTTATAGCCTTGGGTAATACTAAAGAACTGATATCTATAGACTCTATAGGTCCATTCTTATGGACTATATAGATCCATATTATAGGCTCTTTAGGTCCATTCCTATGAACTCTACATGTCTAAAGCCTAAGATGCTATAGATTTGGTAGGAGGATCAGTAGTGAAGGATAATTATTCCAGCTGGAATCACATCAATAAAATATTTTCCTTCTATTTTGAAGGATTTAATATTGATATATTTTGTATATATTTGGACCTTAAAACTCTTATAGGGATAGTATAATTATTTTGTGATAATAGTTGGATTCTCTAGGATTATAATCAATCTGAATCCTCTATCTTTGGGGAGCAATAAATTGATTAATAATTCTATTTTTTAGTATATTGTATTTAGTCTAGGGAATGAGTATAAATATGTATGTTTTCATCTAGAGTAAAATAATGAAGATAGTTATATTTTGAACTCTAAGAATATTGTAAACTTTCTAAATTTCATGAGTTAATGCAGAATTATTCCAATTTTCAGTACTAAGTAAACTTCATTCCTGACTCTAAGAAGAGCAAGGGCCCACTTTCCTTGGAACCATAAATTTCTATACAATATTTATATTTATGTTAAATCAATTTTCCATTATTATATAATCAAATTATCTTCAATCATTGCATATATTAGTCATTCATAAAATAGTAAATTTTGGGTTTACATTTCAATAGTATTTCATTTTTCTAGCAATTGTATTAAATCTAAATTTTTTAGCAAGTGTGAATTAGATTTTACAATTTCAATAAAGTGTGAAAGTGTACTTTAATTTCAATCAAATCAATTAATTAGTTAGTAGTCTCCTTTTTCAGTAAGTGTGTGAAGTAATTAGTTTAGAATAATTATTTCATTGGTAAAAGTTAGACTAGAATCATTAAAATCCCCCCAAGACCAACTTATAGATCTACCACTATAAACCTTACTGTAGATAGCTTTAGACATCAGCCCTGGTTTGATAGACATCAATCTAGAAGATTGATTAAATAAGGAGTTAAATGACACTCATCATAACACACAATGGAGATGTGTGTGATAAAATTCATAACACTAAGCACATAATAACAGTCAATTTATTCCATAAAAAATGTAAACATGTACATAATATTATAGTGAAAATGACATAAGCGTACACATCTTAATCAAGAAAAACACAAGTGGTAGACATGACTCAACTCTAGCACAACACAAACATGACATGAACTAGAAGATCTTCTGACACAACTAACACATGAAATGATAAGATAAAATCAATGTGTCTATATAAAATAGAAAAAATGATACATAACAACCAATAATCAAGTAATGAAATAATAATCAACATCATATAAGCACAGACCAATAAATATTAGTTCACGTAATTAGTTAATGCCACCATCTAGTATAAAAAAGTACAATATATGTGTGTGTGTGTGTGTGTGTGTGTGTGTGTGTGTGTGTATGTATATGTATATATATATATACATATATATATATATATATATACATATATATATATATATACATATATGTATATATATACATACATATATATGTATGTATATATATATATATATGTATATATATATATATATATATATCTGTATATACATATATATGTATGTATATATATATATATATGTATATATATATATATATATATCTGTATATATATATATATATATCTGTATATATATATATATATATATATATATATATATATGTACATACATATATATGTATATATATATATATATATGTATATATATATATATATATGTATATATATATATATGTATATATATATATATATATATATATATATATATATAATTGCACTCTGAAGGTATGAATAAGACAAAATTATGTATAGATAATATAAATATCACTATGAATAAATGGAATGATAGAGGAATATATATGATAAAAAATGTGTGAATATGCCCCGAACGTGGGTATTCCTCAAACATAGAAAGGTTTTCATGGGTGTGATCAATGTTACACATTTATATATTCATGTATTATATGTAACCTATATTTATTACAACCAACTCATGATACCATGAAAAACATGTGCATATGAAATACATATGTAACTCACAATGTATCTGAAAAATTACATTAAGCTAGTATATACCATCAAAGCAAGGCATAGGTCTTAGTTTTGTAATTTTCAATTTATTTTGTATTTTTAAAATATTCATATAAACAAACACTTAGTAAATTAAGAAATCATAAGTGGAAAAGCATGAAAAATATAAGAATATGAGGTATATAAATAGTCAATAGTTTTAGACACTATTTTTGAATAATATAGCACGTCAGTCTTGTACACTTGGAAAATACATATCATGGATGTACCTTTAGCTTTTAGACCTTTCTTACTACCAAAAGGATCACATAAACTATCTCTATGTGTCAAATTACCTATCTCTTAGTCTAACCAATGTTATTTGGATGACATAGACCATATATCATGCTCAAAATTTTATAAACTTGTTTATCTTGTATCTCTACAAGTTTTGGATTTATGCCTATTTTACAAATGCCTTAACAATTACATCCTATTTAGACGTAAGTGTCTAGTTCCATAAAGTCATCTAATTTGTAAATGAAATATATCCCTATGGTTTTATTAAGTGCTTTAATGCTATATATTCTTCAAAAGGATTGTTATAAATACATCATCAATCCTTATTCATTCATCACCTAGCATAGACCTAAAAAATCACAAGGTAAAATACCAAAAGAATTTAATCAAGCATTCAAGTGATCAAAGTTTCCCTATTTTATCCTATTTTCATATCAATCATATAGACAACACATATATAGGTATAAATTATTGAATGATAATTCCATGAGACATATTATCTAAGTTAAAATCTAGGTCACTCTATGTACTTGCTTATCACACATTGCATCCTTTTGCATACACAATCCCACACATAAGGGAAAACTACATGAATTTGACACCCTCTTTAGAGTAGTGGTTATGTAGGCATCACCTAATGATAAAGGGGTCTTGGGGCTTATTTTGACACTAGATTACATTAACCCATTTTCCCCATACCCATTATAAAGATGAAGAACTAAGGTTTTTCTATTTTACAAGGAATGGCAATCCATGATTTAGATCTGAGCACACTAGAGCAAAGGTGACATAGAACCCAAAATATCCCAAGCGGTCAAATATAGATCAATTAGGTATTATATACTAGACACCTACATCTAATTTAGATGAAAATGTTGACACAATCATATGAGGTTGATGCAAGTGTTGAAGGCCACAAAGGTATAATTTCTAGAATTAGATGACTGATCCATAATCTAGATCCAATTTATTTCTATCCTATTCCATATAAAATTTGAATTCACATAATAATACAAATAAGTATCTTGTTTTCATTATCATTGAAATATCTATCATAATTTTACTTTATATTTTTAGCATTTCTCAATTTATAGATTTAAAATATTGTTTATCCAAGTTTGAAAATTAATTGGTCTATTATAGAGATAGTTTATTAGCCTTGTGCCATATCTTGTCTCTACCCATTTAATCTTATATTACATAATATAAATCTAAGGGATAAGCATTTGGTGAACCCAACCTCTTTGTCTTTCTATGAAATTCCTAGTGTGCTCTAGGGTTCTTCTAATGTTATGCTCTTTCAATTGTTACAATTTATTTCAAAAATTAGAATTTATTTTCCTAAAATCATGTTTTAATATGAATCAAAAGAGCTTTTCCATATCATAAACCTAAGGAGGGTGATAAATACTATACATATAACTAGGTCTATGCTATTAGTCCTTCAAGAGGTAAGGTAAATGGTATATGTATGCTTGTTCAATCTGAATCACCTAGTGTTTGTGCTTGTGAATCCCTGAAAGATCAAAACATCACTATGATAAATTTAATAGAATAATTACAAAATCAAAATAAATTTTTTAGTTCAAGGTTCACATCATTGGAAAATTAGATTACATACATGTAAAATCCAAGACATGCCAATGTTAATCATGTGTTTATATCTTCATCTACCAATATTGTGTCAAACAAGGTTTCTAGAGGTAAAATCATTGAGAGAGGGGTGAATTAGTGATGCAAGTTATTTCAAACTTCAATTGTAATCCTTTCAAACTCTTATTCAATAACCACAAACATTCATAAAGTATACATGATGTTCATAATAATGAATAAGAAAGATGATGCAAGATCACACACATAACACAAGATCTACATGTGAAACCCTCTTGGGGAACAAAAAACACTCTCAATCCTATAAACACATGGACTACTTATCCTATAATATGATCACAAACATGAGACCTTTTAGTGAAGCACCCACTTCATAAGGATCACCCACCCCTAAGTATTAATAAACATTCACTTGTTCGAGATGTTGAGTACCCACACAACATATTATGAAATAAAAAACTCTAGAATTATAATTGCATTTCAATTTGATTGGAGAAACAATGCATAACAACTCTCTTTCAACTCATCACACACACTCAAACTTTCTCATACAAATAATGCATTCAAATACCCCTTTTGGACCACTCTCAGCTTCTTTGATCATACTCAATCTACTCTGTACTTTATTCCATCCACTAAGCATACTCCCTCTAATCTCTTTTCTTCATCTCTATCTTCTGCTCTCTCAACACATCCACATGCAAGTCTAGAAACCAATACCTTAAATTTCACTCTTTATAGAGTCTTCATGAATATGAACTTCTAGGTCAGCCATAATTCTTGCCTGAACCCTTAGTACTTATATCATTCTAACACATAACTTAATACCATCCTCACAGGTTAGCCATAACATTCATGGGTCACACTTAAGCAACTACACCTTTCAATTAGGCCTTAGTGGCCATTATAGGTCTCATGGAGACCTATTACCCCTTTAACACTTCATTAAAAAAACTAAGAACATAAGATAACTTTAAAATAGATGGTTCCACTCCATGTAACCTCTAAGACATCTTTAGGTGATTAATCCCACCAAAATACTCTTTTATTAAACCACAATTTACTCAAACAATAGTCTTGTACACAATAACACCATGAATGAACAAAAATTCAAATTTTAAGCTCAATATCTATAAATTTACAAATATTTATGTCTTATAATAAACTTTGTTGGAATCACCTTGAAGTCCTCTTAAATGTTTTTTTCACTCCATCATTAAATTATACCATATATTTAAGATATAGATCAAAAACCCCTCACTAGTTTTATTTCACAAATTTAAATATTTAAATTCCAACATTCACTGTGTAAATACTAAACACCATACACTTTGTCATCATCTCATGCTTCTTGGAAAATTGAACAAATATAAATTATTTATCTCTTCAAAAGTATCCTAACTTTAAATTTCAATCATTCATTATTGATCTTAGATCCTTTATTCTATGATCATGCCACTTGGCATCTCTACATGTCTTCTATGCATATATACTATTTGACTCAATGCCTTATGTCCATATGCATCTATAAAAACACTCGCATACCATTGATCTTTTGTCAAATCATCGAGATTGAGACACATGTCACTAACATATGAAATCTCAGGAACCTTTAACATTTTGACTTCATACGTGGTATTGGATATTTTAAATGCTTACCATAGATATGTCTTGACTATTTAACCCTAGAATATTATGTAGTTAAACTTGATGGTCTCTAGTCCATCATAGTCTACTAGAGTAACTTTGAAGGTTTATATCTTGAACTAGTAAACACTTCAAGATTCCAAATCTTTAGAGTATCTTCTTGACACTATAGACAACATCTCCATGAAAAAATTTGACCAATGTTAACTTTATGATTACCTACACAAAATGCACAAACTTTCTAGCTCACTCATACCTAAATGGCATGCAATGACAATCTATCTTCTCTTAAGCTGGAATATGCATGTTTCTTTTTCCAAATGATCAAATGGTAGACCAAATCTTCACCAAGAGATCTATGGATGCCTCACAACTCTTTATTTGTCCTTATAGACCTACACATGTACCATAACTCTCCAAGATATCAAACACAACATCTATGTCATTCATGCACTATTAATACATGATCTCTTTGACATCAATGACAACCTAAGACATCAATGACCATGATCAACAATCTTTCCCCTTTTCATTGATGGAAAAACACCCTTAGAATGATTGATTACTCATTTGAATTTTTTTATTTTGATCTTTTTCCCCCTTTGAAATTAATGACAAAGGGTCTCTTTCTCAACATGCCAACAATCATTCCTCAACATCACATATGCATTCAAATACTATTTAAGATGCTCAATATACTTACATACTTTCAATCATATGAAATAATTTTTCCCGCTTTGATGTGCACCAATCTGAACTTGGACTTATCTGATCTTTGAACCTAAAAAAATACTCACAGAGCTTAGAAAGTTCCCCTAACATTAATCACATATATTCAAGCCTCTCAAAATATCTGAGTTAACTCCCCTAACTCCATGCTCTATCTAAAAAATATCATCTTCAAAAGTTTTCTCAATGAACTAGGTTTGCCATTAACACTTCCAACTCTTTTCAAAGCACTCTCATGGAACCATATCATCTTTAGAACACTGTGAACTCCATGACATACAAAACTTGTCATATATAGAACTCTAAGACCTTCTTCATGATATCAAAAATATGAAAACACATTCTCCTCCTACTCAAATGACCTTTTAATGATTCATAGACATGGAGATGACTCCCAAGCTTTATCTCAGATACTCAAATATGGCCTTTTTCAATAGTTTAGTCATAATGTCTATAAGTTATTTTGTAGACACATATTCCAATTTAACAATTTTATTACTTACTTGTTTTCTTATGAAATGATATCTAATAAGAATGTTCTTAGTTTTTGATTGCATAAAAAAATTCTTAGAGATACTAATTGCACTAGTATTGCTATAATAGATAGGACAAGGTCCATTTTGTCTTACCTTATAATCTTCCAAGGTTTATTTCATCCACATTCCCTGAGTACAATAGGAAGTAGTAGCTATATAATTAGCTTATGTAGCTGATATAGATATAGAGGCTTGCTTCTTGTTTAGCCAATATACCAAACATTCACCCATGAAGAAGACACCACCACTAGTACTCCTCCTATCATTTACACATCCTACCCAATCTGCATTAGTGCATATCTTTAGAATAAATTATTTACTCCTGGGGTACCATAAACCATACTGCATTGTGCTCTTGAAATATATTAAGATCCTTTTGACTATTTTCAAGTGATATTCTATGGGATCAACTTGGAACCTTCCTACAACGCCTATTGCTTACATGATATGAGGCCTAGAAGTAGTAGAGTATAAGAGAATTCCAATCATGGATCTATATACATTTTAACCAAATTTTGGTAAGTAATCTTGTTTAATTAACTTGCATCCAGTGATCATTGGATTACTCATTGGCTTAAAATCCAACATGTTAAACTTTATTAGCATATCTTCGATGTATTTTTCCTATGAAATGAATATCCTTTTATTAACCTAGTTAATTTGTAATCCTAAGAACAAAGAAAGTTCTCCTAGTATTGACATTTCAAACTAAGTCTTCATAGCATCTTCAAACTCTCTACTCATGTTGCCATTGTCAGAACCAGATATTATGTCATTAGCATAGACTACTTCTAGTAATTGATGAGTTTCATCTATCTTGATGTATAAATTACTATTAATTATCCCTCTTTTAAAGCCTTGGCTCAATAGATACTTGTCTAATCTATCATACCAAGCTCTATGAGCTTATTTAACACCATACAAAGCCTTCTTTAACTTGTAAACATAGCCCATATTACTTGTCCTTAAAAAATATTTAGGTGGCTCAATATAAACTTATTCATCTAAGTTTCCATTAAAAAATGCAAATTTCACATCCATTTGGTAAACTTTGAAACCTTTGAAGCTTGCATATGATATAAAGAGTCTAATTACTTCTATTCTTGCTACAAGAGAAAATGTCTCATCAAAGTCTATAACTTTAACTTGAGCATATCCTTTACACACCAGTCTAGCCTTATTTCTTGTGACCTCTCCTTTTTCATTCATATTAGTTTTGAAAACCCACTTAGTTCCTATCACATTTTTGTCTTTTGGCCTAGGAACCAAATCTCATGTTTCATTTTTTACTATTTGATCAAGTTCCTCCTCTATGTTAAATTTATAATTGTCATATTTGATAGCTTCTAAGAATGTTTTAATTTCAATCTTAGATAAAAAAAAATTGTGTCTTGTTGATTTTGATTGATCAACCTTACCCTCCTAGTCTGTAAACTAGCATTCACATCTCCAATAACTTGGGAAACTAGATAATCCTTCTGTATTCTCTTTAGTATCCTATCTTACTTCTTCCTCTTCATCATATGAATGATCAAGTATGCTTTCATTATTTTAAATAACATCCTCAATAGTGTTAATTATCTACAAGTTGGGATGTTTGATGTCGCCTGCCTCTTCAAATCTCACATTAGAGATTTTAATGAGTTTGTGGAATCTCTTATTGAAACATCTGTAAGCAAAAATTATAGAGGAATAACCCAAAAAGATGCCTTCATTAGATCTTGGGTCAAATTCTCCAATATTTTCTTCATTCCTCTTGATAAAACACTTGCTCCCAGACACTCTAAAGTATTTGACTTTAGATACCCTAGTTTTTCATAGCTCATATGGAGTATTATCACCATTTTCACTAAATTGGCATCTATATAAGATATAAATAGAAGTATTGGTAGCCTCTTCCTGAAAACCATTTGAATATTTGGAATCTTGAAGCATGGTTCTAGTCATCTCTTAGATAGTTATGGTTTTCCTCTCAACTACCCCATTCTGTTGGGGTGTTCTGGCAGTAGAGCATTGTCTTCTAACTCCTTATTCCTCACAAAAGTCATCAAAATCATAAAACCAAAATTCACCTCCTCTATCAGATCTTACACACTTGATTCTTGATCCTTTTTCATTATCAACAGGAGATTTGAATGTTTTAAATTTTACAAAATTTTCTAATCTCTCTTTAAGGAAAAATATCCAAGTCATTATAGTGAAGTCATCAGTTAATAATGTAAAGTGGATATTACCTTAAATGCCTTCAATTCTTATACATCTACAAAGGTCTATGTGGATCAAATCTAATGGTACTGTGGTAGAGTGCTCCTTATATTTGTATCTTCTTTTAACTTTATTTACATGAAGGAATGTCTTATAGAGAGTATGAGTAATCATATTGATTTTAGGCATATGCCTCACTAGTCTTTTTGAGCTAATCCTTACTAAATTATCAAAGTTAATATATCTAAGTCTTCTATGCCAAAGTTCGCTTTCCTCTGATTGATTCATGAAGCACTTTTCTTATTTGGATTCATGGAACACATACAAGTTGTCATCTACCTTGTGAATGTTTACAACTAGTTTTCCAAACTTGGAACTTCTTAATTTACACCCTTTGTCATGAAAAATCACAACATTTCCTAGTTTACACATTTGGCTAACACTTATAAGATTGTGTTTCAAAAATTTTACATATAGAACATTTTGAGTTCTAGTATGACCATTATCCAGACTAATAGATCCTTTCCTAACTGTGTTAGTAGAGTTGTTGTCACCAAACCTTACTAAACCTAAATTGTATTTTTTAAGAGAAATAAACTTACTATTGTCTCCTATCATATGACTTGAGCATCCACTATCTATGTGTCATTTCTTGTTTTCATCCTCTTGAGTATGTAAGGTAGTTTATACAAACATGGATTCTTCCCTTGATTCATATGCCTTCTTTATTTGAATCTTGGTTTTGTCTTTCTTGATCCATTTGATGGTGCTAATAACTTGAAAGTCCTTTTTCCAAAAGTCTCTTTTTCAATACTTAGATATATGTCCTTGTTTATTAAATTTATAGTATAGTACCTGATTTATTCTCTTTGGAGAGTAAGTGCAGTCCTTATATATATGACCATATTCATTACAAGTATAACAATGTTCATTGAAAACATAATTATAGATGTTCATGTTAATCACTCATTTTTTTTATCATCAATACCCCAAGACATCTCATGCACATATTCTTTTATAGAGCTAGATTTATGCTTATGTTTAAATAAAAGTGCATCAATATAATTCATAATTTTACCTTCTAATTGATCCATTATTTGATTCAAATTTATATCAAACACAACCTAAATTTTTTTGATTGTTGCTTCTATTATGCCTATTTGTGTCTTTACACTGTCAATTCTTGCAAGCATCTCATAACATATAGAGGAAGTTAGATCTAAGTTTTGAGATCCTATCATGTTATTCAATATTTCAAAATTTTATTTTAGACATTCATTTTCTTCTTTTGAACATTTGAGTTTTGATAAATCACATATTAGTTCACCTTGAAGAAAAATCTCAACCTCTTTGTCTTTCATTATACCTATGAACACCTTGAATTGGTCAAACTTGCAATGAAGGTCTGACTCTGATACCAATTATTAAAGGTATAATCACTGAGGGTGGGGGGGGGTGAATCAATGATGTAAGATATTTCAAACTTAAATTGTAATTATTTCTAACTCTTAATTAATGACCAAAAACATTCATAAAGCATACAAGTTGTTCATAATAATGAATAACAAATATGATGTAAAATCACACATATAATACAATTTTTATGTGGTAAACCCTTTTGTGGAATAAAACCCACTCTCAAGCCTAAAAACACATGGAATACTTGTCTTATAATATCATCACAAACATGAGACCTTTTAGTAAAGAACCTACTTCACAAGGAGCACCCACCCCTAAGTATGAACAATCACCCACTTGTTCTATATGTTGAGGATCCACACAACACCTTATAAAATCAACAACTCCAAAAATATGATTAGAAAATCAATGTATAACAAAACTCTTTCAACTCATCACAGAAACTCAAACTTGCTCATACAAAAAATGCATCTAAACACCAATTTTGGGTCACTCTAGGATTCTTCACTCATCTTCAATCTACTATATACTTTTATCCATCTAATGAACACATTCCCTTTAATCTCTTTCCTTCATCTCTATATTCTGATCTATCAACACATCCACATGCAAGTATATAAATCAATACCTTAAATTTCACTCTTTATAGAGTGTTCATGAATATAAACTTCTAGGTCAACCATAATACTTGCCTTAATGCTTAAGACTTATATCATGGTAACACATATCTCAATACCATACTCACATGTTGGCCATAGCATCCATGGGTCACACTTATACAACTATGCCTTTCAATTAGGCCTTAGTATCCTGAATAGGTTTCATGGAGACCTATTAGCCCTTTAAGACCTCATGAAGAAAATTAAGAACATAATATCACTTTAAAATACATGGGTCCACTCCATATTAAATATAAGACATCTTCAAATGATTAATCTCACTAAAACACTCTTATGTTAAAAGCACAATTTACTCAAACAGTAGTCTTGTACACAATATCACCATCAATGAATAAAGAGACAAATTTGAAGCTCAATATCTACAACTTTACAAACATTAATATATCTTAATAAAATTTACTAGATGTGCCTTGAAGTCCTCTTAAAATTTTCTTTTTAATCCATCAACAAATTTTTCCATATGGTCAAGATGTAGATCAAAAACCCCTCACTAGTTTTCTTTCACAAATTTGAATATTTAAATTCCAATGGTCATTGTGTAAATACTAAACATCAAACACTTTTTCATCATCTCATTCTCCCTAAAAAATTTGAAAAAATACACATCATCAATCTCCTCAATTTTTTTTGAATTTAACATGTAATTATTCACTATTGATATGAGATTCTTGCTTCTGTGATTATACAACTTGATAGCTCTACATGCCTTCTGCACATATTAATTATTTGAATCAATGCACTCCATTGATCTCCATATGTATGAAAACTTGTGTGTTGTTTACCTTCTATCAAATCATCAAAATTGAGACACATATCGTTAGTACATGTAATCTTAGGAACCTTTGGCATTTTGACTTCATGCGTGCCATTAGATCTTTTGAATACTCACTGTATATCTTTCTTGACTATTTGACCCCAGACTTCAACATAGTTAAATTTGATAGTCTCTAGTCCATCAGAGTCTACTAGAGAAACTTTGAAGGTTTATATATTGAACTAGAAAACACTTCAAGACTCCAAATCTTTAGAGTATCTTCTTGACACTATAAAAAGCATCTCCATAAAAAACATTGACCAATGTTGAATTTTTTATTACCTACACAACATGCACAAACTTATTGGATTACTCATATCTACATGATGTGCAGTGATGGTCTAACTTTTCTTAAGCTAGACTATGCATGTTTCTCTTTCCAAATGATCAAATGACACACCAGAACTTCACCAAGACATATATGGTTACCTTAAAACTCTTTATTTGTCCTTAAAGACATGCATATGTGACCTAACTCTCCAAGATATAAAACACAACATCTTTATCATTCATGCATTAGTACTACATGCTCTTTTTGACATCAATGACAACCTAAGACATCAATGACCATCCTCAACATGTTTCACATCCAAATGAAAAGCTATAATAAAATACATATAAAATGAGTGATTAAAATATGTTACCAAAGGTTACTAAGAGACAAAATGAAATCCTAAGAGAAATTCTTTGAAACAAAGTGATCAAATCACCTCCTCCACCTTTTATAAATAAATCCAAATACTATTGTGCATATCATTGAATGCATGGGCATCATACATATTGTTGTTTTACATTAAAGAGAAAAATCTAATGTCACAAAGGTAGTGATGATCATATCATTGATACAACAATGAAGAAAACCAATCACATTATGAGCACCTCTATTAAAGAATAAGTGTTAAAATAATAAATATGGGTTCCAAAGGATAATTTCATTAACAAAAATTACAAATGCAAAACCTAGAGCAATAAAATATTTAAAAGGTAAAGCTAGAGAAGCAATGTTATAGAAAGATCAAGATGAAAATGCTAAAGTGCCAAATCTATTTATAAAGGGGGAAATCAAAAGCCTTTACCCATATGAAGACCCCTTTACTATCACTTCTCATGTAGAGTGAAAATAATTTATAGATATCAAGGTTATGGACTATCAATATACAATTTTCCATTCCATTTCATTTCTTATCTCTCTTGAAAACAAGTTTCAACATGTGGATGAAACTAATGTAATTCTAGTTGAAGTGTGGGATTAATTTAGTTAAGGGTTTCATTTGCATCAAAATACTGTTCTTTTACTTTTTAGTGTATTTATAATCTAAATGCTTATAATATTGTGCTTGGAAAATCATGGTTATGTAGATAATATTTTATGATTATGTAGCACCTCAGTCTTGTACACTTTGTAAAATCAAACCCTAGTTGTTTATCTTAATTATACACATGCCTTGCTTTTGTAAGCCTCATATTTGATCTATTTTATGACTTTTGGCCTATATCTTAGTATAACCATCCTTATATTGGTGACATCAACATCCCATCTTGCCTAAAATTCTTAAAATTGACTTATCTTACACCTCTATGAGTTCTGAGCCTGTGCCTACTCTCTTTCTACTTGAACACTAACATTTGGAACAAATAGTAACATTGACGTTATTGTCCTACATCAAAACAGGTGTTTAGTACCCTCAATTCATTCAATTTATAAATGAAATATGTTACAATAGTTAGATTAATTGCTTTAATGTGAGTTATCTCCCAAAGAATTGGTATAAATACAACTCTTATTCATTTATGACCTAACAATCAGACAAAAGAGCACTCAAGTTAGAAAAAGCTTTCTTATTCTACCCTATTTTGATATTAGTCAAAGGAAAAACATAGATATAGGTTTGAATTACTAAATGAGAAATCATAAAGTCATTTTTGCTGAGTTACAAGCTAGGTTATTGGTGTACTTGCTTTACACACATTTCATGATTCATACATGAGCCAACATATAGGGGATAACTACATGAGTCTGAGGCCCTATTTTAAAGTTTGGCTATGTGGGTAGTACCCCTTGATGATGGGGTCATTGCAAGTCAGTTTTACAACATGTGCCCACTAACTCATTTTCCCCACATTCACTTTAAATATGAAAAGTTAGGGTTTTTACATTTCTCTAGGAGCGATAGTCCATGACCCAAATTTGAATGCACCAAGGCAAAGGTGAATCCAACCTAGAAGCATCCATGTGGTTATATCTTGTTTGAGTAGATATTTTTTACATGACACTAGAATTAAACTCAAACACTAACATTGATGAAATTGTCCTAAGTTGACACAAGTGTCTAAAGAGCTAGAGGCACCAAATCCATAATCTGACAACTATTCTAGAATTGTTTTCTTGATTTTTTTCTTCCTATACCATATCCAGATCTACATTAGCATAAGAACTATCTAATTAATCTATTTTATTTGATTTCCATATATATCATAATTATACATTCCATTAATATCCTATTTTAGTTTTATAAATTTAGCATATGGTACATCTAAGTTTAACACATTAATTGGCTTGTTGTAGATATGATATTTACCCTTGTGATCTATCATTTCTATATCATTAACCCTATCTACCCAAATAAGGATTCCTTAATATAAATTAGAGGGATTTTTATTCAAGTTCATTGATCAAAACCCCTCCTATTCCTACATTTACAAATAATATTCCCCTTATTAAGGGTGATAACCCTTCTTGGCCTTCATTTAATATTAAACATTTTCAAAAGGTTGACCAAGAAATTATGGAATATTTACAAGTCATATTAAGTCATCAAGAAAAAGGAATCATTATACACCTATATAACATTATAAACATAAGGTACGAAAAATTTCCAATAGGACAATGGTGGATGCATCATGTTATTTAGAGCCTTCAAAATCCTTAGGTACAATATTGCATAATTTTGCCCTTTTATATTTGCTTAGATATGTGTATAAAGGACAAGGATTAGGAGAACATGAATAAGGCATCACCCATCCTATAAATATCAAGCATTATCAAAATTGATAAGGCTTGGGGTATTCAAAACCAATCATGGATAACCAATAACATATCAATAATTTAAACATTGAGTGACACATAGATGCACATAAAAATTAGGAATCATCATAAGGGGAACTAATGTTACAAAAATTCCAAGAGAATAAAACAATCAATGTCTCTTTCATGATCCATCCTCATGGTATGAAAAATATGGATACAAAATTAGATCAAGGAAAATGTCAAATAACCATAATTGATGAGCATATAGATGCTCTCCTTCCATAAATTCCTCTTCATTGAACACATTGGATTAATCGCATGAGAGCCAAGTTTAGTTAAGTCATATCCATTATGTGTAGTCTTCTCAAAAGGATTCACATTAAATTTTATATATCAAAACACAATAGGATAACATTGCTACTATTTTGTCTACATTAATTAAATATAACATGATATCTTTACCTACTTGACATAGATCAGGTAACTACCTTCTTCCTCAAGAAGGGTTTCCATATTATAATTACCTTTATATCGCAAGACATAGTGAAAGTCAATGTGGGGATTTGAGGGCCAAAATTAAAGAGTACAAAAGTGTAAGAAAAATAAAATGTTTGTCCCCACAACAAATCAAGTCCAATATTTCACATCTTTCTAATGAATACCAACCTTCAAACACATCTACAAGTAGACATATAATAGTTTCTACAAATATTTATGGGTTATGTTGTACCCATATTCCAATTGACACATGATGGGAATCACCTTTTAGTGGGATATTTTTTGAAAAAATTTGATGTCATAAGGATGAAGTAAATAAATATCCATTAAATCTAGACTCCCTTGGATACATACTTCTTCCTATAGCATTCAGACCAAAGATTGTATATTCTATGATATGGGTAACAAATCCAAAACTAAATTTTACCTTGCATCTAAGTCGGTATTGGTTAGCTTGATATGAAAAAAAAAGTGTATTAAATTTCAATTTCAAGATACAAAAATATGTTTTCCATTTTATTGGTACAATGATACATCAGTGATAACAATAGATGGAAAACATTTACCAAAATGCATTGCAATATGTGCCATGATAATTCATAATACATAGTGCCATATGAATAACCAAATTGATTTAATAGATAATCATTTGCATTATTATTGGGAAAATGTTTATTTATTTATAGTTAAATTGGGAGAATGGATAGTTTGTTTCCATTTTCCAAAATCTCTTCAAAAATACCAAAAAATTAAAAAACTTTTCAAAATCCAAAAAACTTTTTTGGCACCTACATGTTATATTGGCTCCTTAGCATCCATGTGATAGTTTCATGTTGAGGAATAGAATATCATTTTCTCCTACATATACATACATATGCATACACATATACATGTCAAACTTATGGGTGTTGGGCTTTCCCTGTAATCACATCACCAGGACATCGGAAGCATCCATTTTCTAAGATCTTGATACACACAATTTATATGATTTGATGATCAATATACATTATCATGTTTGAGATTACATATGTATTTAAACATGCTTATTATCCATGCTTATACATTATAAATAGTACTTGATATACTATGTTCTTGACATTTTTTATAACACATTCAATCCATGGGCCACTATGACATGTTTATGCTCATTTCTTATGCTTTTCCTTTACACACTTCCTTGAGTGTTTTGCCTTACTATTGTATTTATTATTTTATTATTTGAATATGATCTATTGTATGTATCCCTTGCACCTATATTTTACTTCTTTGATATTTGAATATGTCATTACCTTCTAGGACATTTGAATATGCCATTGCCTTCTTAGACATTTGAATATTTCATTCCCTTCTTGGAAATTTAAATATGTCATTTCTTGTTATATAGATGTTTGAATATGTCATTACTTTATTTTTTGGAAACTTTACTAAGTCACGCCCATTCAATTTTATGGCATTTAAACATGTACCTTGTTTGCAGTCTCCTTGGACCATTGCCTTTTGACTTGATTTTGAGTGTTCTTGTGTGTGTGCTTGTTTGATTTTTGAGCTTGCATTCTTACTATGTACGCATTTACATAATTTGTATCATACATATTAGGCATACATGTCATCACATTAATTATATGTGCTTCAATTTTATATCTTCCTAGACATGTTTACTTCTATATCCTATGTGGTTACATTCATATATTTTACACTTGTCTTACCATTTTGAGGTGAGGTAACTTACAAGTAATATTTTTTCCCTCACCTAAAAGGGGTACAATATTAGTGGGTGCACTCTTGAGAAGGACGTTTTCCAAAGTGCTTCAATTTTATATCTTCCTAGACATGTTTACTTCTATATCCTATGTGGTTACATTCATATATTTTACACTTGTCTTACCATTTTGAGGTGAGGTAACTTACAAGTAATATTTTTTCCCTCACCTAAAAGGGGTATAATATTAGTGGGTGCATTCTTGAGAAGGACGTTTTCCAAACTTTGTACAATTCTAAGATATTAGTGGGGGCATGTCATATCGACATGGCTTCCACACATTCATAGTTTCTAGATTATAGTGGGGGCATGGTTTGGAAGCATGTTCTCCACATTTATTTAGTATTTTGTACTTATAATATTTTATATATTTAATGGGGGAATGTCATATAGACATTAATTACAAAAATTCAAAGTTTCATAATCAGTGGGGGAAAGGTTGGAAAGTATGTTCTCCACATCCATTCAATATTATGTGCTTATACTAGTTTACAAATTTAGTGGGGGCATATCATATGGACATGGCTTCCACACACTCATAGTTTTCAGATTTAGAGGGGGAATTCTTGGGAAGCATGCTATACACATCTATTCAATATGGTATTTATAATTCATAGATTCATTGGTGGCATGCTGTAGAATCATGTTCTCCACACCTACTAAGTTTTTGGTATCTCAAGTTTATAGTGGGGGCATGTTTTGGAAACATGTCCACATTGGTACTTACATTAGTATCATATTTATCCATATATAGTGGGGAAATGGATTAAAATCATATCCTCTACACTTACATAGTTATTTAAATTGGCCAAAAGACATAATTGTATGATTCTAATACACTTTTGTGTATAATTCTATACATGGTACCATTTTTACACATAGTTTCAACATGAGACATATCTAATGTAAATATTTTATGCAACATATGCCTAATATGTTAAAATCCAAATCAATCTCAGATTCTAAAACTATTTCACATATTGATACCTTATGGACTTTTACACACTTTAATGAGACAATCTATTGTAGTAGTTGGTTAACCTTTTAGTATGATTATGGTGATTACATCACTCGATATTTCTAATTTTTTAGTTTGGACTTGATCATCCAAAATCATTAAGTTATAAGTATCATTGGGTTGCATAATTGAGTTAATCTTAATTTATAGGTGGCAAATCACTTTTAATCCAAATTTGGGGCCATAGGCCTTCTAGCCTTTATCTCTCTTTATATATCTCTTTGGATATATGAATTTTATAATATTTATTTATATTTATCCTAATCTTAGTTTCATATACTTATAATGATACATCTTTTACAAAAATAACTTACCAAGAGGAAATGCGATTACATCGACACACAAGTGTAATCCTAAACCTTGCTCATTCAATTTCAATCAATTTTAAGTGGCTTAGATTATATGCACTAATTATACATTATAACATTATTTTGGTTATAGGTTAGTCACTAGAAAAGCACTCAAATTCAACTAAATCAAATACAAGGTATGCATACACACCCATGCATTTAGTCCTTTCCTTTAAACTAGTAATTTCATTACTAGATTAAACAAGGGTAAATTTATTATAAAAAATTGATTATGTAATATCTTAGTCTTATACACTTGGAAAAATCATACCTTAGATGTTCCTCTTAGTTTTACACATTCCTTCCTTCTACAAACCTCACATATGCTCTATCTTGTGCCCCTTAGCCTATCTCTTAGTGTAAAAAACCTTATAATGATGACACAGACATCCCATCTTGCCCATAATTATTAAAATGTACTTATATTACACCTCTATAAGTTCTAAGCATGTGCCTGCTCTTCTTATCCATGTACACTAAGATCCAGAATAGACAATATCATCAACATTACTATCCAACCCTGATGTAAGTGTCCATTTACCTCAAGTCATCCAATTTGTAAATAAATCATATTAAATTGGTCATATTAAGTGATTTAAATCCTAATAGGATTGATATAAATACAATATCAACCCTCATTCATTACTCACCTAATAATCAAACCATAAAGCACTCAGGAAACACTCAAATTACCAAAAGATTTCCTATTCTACCCTATCTTGGTATCAATCAAAAGAACATCCCAACTATAGGTATAAAATATTAAAGGAATAATAATAATTAATATTTGATAATTTACAAGCTAGATCACTATTTTACTAGTTTTACATACATTACATGATTCACACACAATCCAACATGTAGGGGAGAACTACATGAGTTTGAGGCCATCTTCTAGAGTATTGGCTATGTAGGCACCACCCTTTGATAGCAAGGTAATTTTAAGTTAGATCAATACCATATTACCACTAACCCATTTTTTCCAAGGCCACATTGAATACGATAAGCTAGGGTTTCACCATTTCAATAAGAGTGACAATTCATGACCCAAATTTGAATGCACTAGAGTGAAGGTGAAACCAAACCTAAAATCATATAGGTGGTCACATCATATTTGATTAGATATTCCATATAGGACACTAGCATCAAAATCAAACACTAGATTAGATGTAATTATTCCAGGCTAACGTAAGTGTCAAGAGAGCAAGAGGTGCCACATCTAGAATCTGAGAACTATTTTAGAACCATCTTCCCATCTAATTTCTTTTTGTACTAGATTTATATTTACATTAACATTAGATCTAGCTATGTAATATCTTCTATGTCATTTACAAATATATAATAATTTTACTTTCCATTAATATCCTATCTTAGTTTTTTTTTAAAATTAGTATATGGTACATCTAAGTTTAACACGTTAATTGGCCTGTTATATATCTAATATTCAACCTTGTGCTTTATAATTTATATATCCTTAATCGTATCTTCAAAATTAATGATTCCTCAATCCAAATTAGGGTTAAAAATGTTACACTCAATAGCAACAATGGTTTATAGAAATAATAGTTGCATATCATTTGATCATCAAGGCAAGCTTACATAATTTTCTAAAAATAGAAGTATATCTTTAGCTGCCATACAAAAAATTATAAGTAATGGCATATATCTTTAGTTGCATATATATGCGCACTTTACATATTTATATTTTTTCTTAATCTCATTTCTAATGGTTCATAATGATAAATATTTTCAAATAAAATTAAAAAAAGGCAAGGTGGTTGCATCAATACATATGCACACTCTTAAACCTTGCTATCATTCAATTTAAATCATTTCAATGCTTTTGATTTCATATTATATGTAATGATTATATATTTTAACATGATCTTAGTTGTAAATTAGTCACCAACAAATCACTCAAGTTGGACTCACATAAAGGCAAGCTGTGTTATACACACCCAAGTACATATTTCATTCCCTTTAAATTAATAATTTCAAAACTAGATTAAAGAGGGGGAATATGAACTATTTATGAATTATATATCACCTCAATTTTATACACTTGGTAAATACATATCATGGATGCACCTTCAGCTTCTAGATCTTTCTCATTGCCAAATGGCTCACATACACTATCTCTCTATGCCAAATTACTTATCTCTTAGTCTTTGAGCAATGTTATTTTTATTAATCAGACCTTCCTATCATTATTATAATGTTATAAACATACTTATGTTTTATCTATGAAATTTATAGACTTGTGCCTATTTTCCAATTGCCTGGACACTTGTATCCCAGTTACATGCCTACATCGATGTAAGTGTCTAGTACCTTAAAATCATCCAATTTTTGAATGAAATGTATCCTTATGGTCAGCCTAAGTGATTTAATGTGAAGTATTCTCCAAAATAACTGGTATAAATATATGATCAATCTGCATTCATTTCTCACCTAGCACAAACCTAGCAACTCATAAGGTAAAATACCAAAAGCATTCAATTAAGCATTCAAGTGAGAAAAGATTCCTAATTTTATCCTATTTCCATATTAGTCATAGGTATGACACATATGTAGGTCTACATCAATAAAATAATATTCCACAAGCCATATTTTTTAAGTTACAAGATAGGTCACTCTATGTACTTATTTATTACACATCGCATCTTTATGCACACACAATCCCACATGTATGGGATAATTACATGAGTCTAAGGCACTCTTTGGAGTAGTGGATATGTAGGTATCACACACTAATAAAGTTTTATTTTGGGTTATATCAACATTGTGATCCCATTAACCCATTTTTCCATTGCTACTATGAAGATTAAGAACTAGGGTTTTGCTATTTGACAAAGAACAATAGTCCATAATCTAGACCTGAGCACACCAGAGTGAAGGAAAAATTGAACCCATCATGTCCCATGTTTTCACACACACACACACACACACACACACACACACACACACACACACAAGGTATTCCATACTATACATGTACATCTAGGTTGGATAAAAGTGTCGATGAAACCATCTGAGGTTGATGCAAGTGTCTGAGGCCATAAAGGTGTAATCTATAGAATCAAATGACTGATCCATAATATAGATATAATTTATTTCCACCTTATTCCATATCAAATTTGAATGCACATAGTAATCTATATAAGTATATTTATTTCATTATCATTGAAATATCTAACATAATTATACTTTCTATTTTTAGCATATCTCAATATATAAATTTGGAATATTATTTATTTGAGTTTGTAAATTAATTGACCTGCTATAGAGATAACTTATCACCTTTATGACCTAGGCTATATATACTAATTTAACCTTATATTACCTAATCTATATTTTAGGGTTAAACAACATAAGTCAAAGTATAGTGTGCACTAAGTCTGGTACCAAAGTAGTGTGAAGTGGGAAAGTGATATACATCTGTTTTATAGTAAAGTTATGTCTTAAAGGAGTATGTGAAATAACTCATAATATGCACATGCATCCAATGGGTAATAGTCAATGTATAAATGGCATATGATGTGTAAGCATATAATATATATATATGTTTGTGTAAGTTTAATGTATGTCATGGAAAAATCAAACATAGATAATCGATATGAAAAAGTGACCAAATAATATGTATCATCAAGTTGTAACATGTCTCAAAGGATGGAAACTCATATTAAACTATTGTAAATGATGTAGATGCATATGTCATTATAGGATAACAAGAATTAATGTTTATATTGGAACAAGCAGAAAAAAGTATGGTCCAAAAAAACACAAGAATGAAACCAAAGACAAGGGTTATAAAAATGATCAAAATAAATGCATATGTACACATCTATATAGAGGAATGGAGAAATTAATAAGTCAATTTAGGAGAGAATGATGAAAAGAGAAAAATATAATAAATTATGTACAATAAACTATGTCCAGACTAACCTATGATCCCATTAATGGGATGTTCAAGTAGATGTCATGTATTAATTGGTGAAAATATCATCAATTGATGAAAATATCACATGTCAAGGTATAAAAAATATATCACTATATTAATCTAAAAAATTCTCACAAACTATAGAATATCTAGAATGTTCAGTATGATCAATATAATCATGTATATATTACATAGCCCTCGTAGTTACATGAAAACACATCTAGAATCATGTATTCACTTCTTCCTAATTTTCTTACTCTCTGCACCATTAAGTCTATTAGTGACTACCCAATATAGATCACCAACTTTGCACACATGAGATATAAAAATTATCCAAAAAACTTCATGAGTAAAAAATACAATTCTCACACTTTGACTTTCATCCATTTAGTAACTTTGACCTAGTTAACTCTGTATACTTAACATATCTCTGAAAGATAAGCAATTTATTGTAGGGTCTTTTCACCCACATGAGAAACTAATCACATGTGTAAATGCCTAGGAGATTCTAATTATACATCTAATCAATTATCTAGCCAAATCAAACCATTCTAAACTCTTTAGAACAAGATCTTCAACATCAAGCCAATGTTAGGGTTCTTTGAGGGTTTAGACCATATCCTAGTCTTAAAGATCATTCATAAAAATTAGCTTCTATTTACATGATCCAATGATTGAAATTTTGATCTATAACCCTTAATCATATACCATGAATAAATTATATAATCATGTAGATGCTCCACGTGCTAGTGAGCAATTGAAAAACCTTCTCGAGTAGACAACTCTTCATTTTGTGCACTTGAGAAACCTTTAAACACTATTCAAGCCTTTTATTGTAAACCATGACCTAGAACTTCTGTACATAATTAAATATACTTGAATCACCTCTATCAATGATCAACTACTAACCCTTGTCATGAAAATTGATCCTGATACCTCATCTGATCACCATCTCTCTTTTTGCTTTATAGGCCTTAACCTACTAGTCACATTAGGTCTTGAAGATGACCTTCTAACCACTATTCAATCCCTCAAAATTCCATGTATATACCATGAAATGTCTTATCATGTTTAACTACTATCAAATATTCTTCATATATCTTATCAATAACTCATGATACCTCATTAGGCCAAGCAAAACCTAGAACTAGTTTAACTATAGACTTGGACTAAAGTACTTACCTCTGTAGACTTCATCTTTAAACTTTACTAAGTGCTTAAATTCTTCTTATGTATGCTGAAGTAACCTCATAAAATTACTCTTATTCAAAGCTTCAATACATATTTTTTGTGTCTCACTTGGATCTTCTTTAGAGATGTTTATAGATCTTCAAAGATCAACTGGAATATCTTCAGAGATTTCTACATAGATCTTTAGAGCTGACATTTTAATCATTTAAAAATCCCTCAATACCTCATGTAAAAAATCAAACAACCTCTCTCATGCTCAAATAGTATCAAACATTCTTTAGAGCATTCATATATTCATAGCTCACTTGACACATCTTCAGAGCTTACAAATTCTTCTTTAGAGCTCACTCATTTCATCATGCTACCTACACATATCATCACACAAGGTCTAGATAAATATTTGTAATTTACTTGACATATTAAAATATACTCATTCATGATAATCCTAATGATATCTCACAAGCTGACATAAGAAAATTCTTCAAAAAATACTTTCACATCACTACTTTCATAAATAATAATACCTACTATGTTGGTAGAACACATACTACACATACCTCAAAGCTTACTTGGTCATGTACCTTTACAAGAAAATTTGACATCAATGAAATTAGATTGACATTAAATGACATTAGATTGACATCAATGACAACACTTATTTCATCAACAATAAGTCTCAACAATCTTCTCCTTAATCAATGCCAATATTCAACACTTTTATGAAATGATTTTGTCTTCTTTTCACATCTCTATTAATGATTTTATGAAATATTTTACTTGATGATTTTTGTCTCCTTTTGGAATTATTTACTTTAAATTTAACTCAAAAAGGTGAATAGTCATTGTTTTTTCCTTGTTATTTGCACTTGTAAATGCTTTTACTATTATATTATCATCCACTATGAGCTTGTTTTCTTGTAGCTCATTCATCACTCTTTTTTGAAACTCTTATTTATCTTATCAGTGCACCCTTGGCATGAAAATTTCAATATTTTAGTTTTTTCACTATTATTTTCTCCTAAATTTCATTATTATGAACCTCTTCAACAATCACAACTATACCATTTCAAAATATGAATTTCACCTTTCTCTTCTTCTTTAATTGCATTAGAATGCACTATTTTTATACACCTTTGTGTAAGGCATCCAAAAATGAATTTTATCTCCTTTGTATCTTTATTTATTCTCTCACACATATTCCTTGCTAAAGGATAAGTCTTTTATTTTTTTGTTTCTTGTCATCCACCTATGCTTCCATTTTCCTATCCATAACCTTGAGATGCATCCAACCCTTACACAGGGATCACTAATTTTGAAGACTCTTCTAGCACTCAAGACTCCTCTTATCTACAACTATTCTTTGAATTTTTTTTCCTTTTTTAGAGTTTTGTTTGATAAGATATGCAATCATATATGGGAAACTACACAATTTTCCCCCCATCATTGGAATTTATAACTACAATTTTTGTTATTATATACTATTGTTATGTCATATTTCCAAGGTCACCTCAAAAACACATGGAATAAATACATATCTATCACATGCATACTACCTTATCCTGGGAATTCCCAATGTGGAAATCTACCTTACATATCTTTTTCATTTAAACTTGATGACCTTTTACAAACATGTAACCTTATATTACTATAGGTGCAGGGAAAATTTTAGATACAACTTCCTAACTTCCATCTACATTCATCTTGTGGAAATTATCTCTTCTTCCATTATATAATTTTATTCTCATTTTACTTCATCCTACAATTGAGAGATGAACGTTTGCCTTACCAACATTACTGTCCTAAAGTAGATACCACTAAATCACCTAGTTCTACCTCTCCATCTGTGCCCTTTTTCTTCATGAGAAAAATCACTTCATTTTCTTTTATGTGAGGATTTTAATTATGCTTACTCATATTTTTCATGTGAAATCTGTTTATCTCACCATCTTCCATATCATATCGCAAACTATATCATCTTGGTATTCCCAATGCATAAATCTATGTTACACTTATAAGACACCATAACTTGATGACATTTTCACAACCATGTAATGTTATATGGATAGATGGTGTGTTAGAACCACAACTTGATGACATTTTCATAACCATGTAACCTTTCATGGCTAGAGTGTGTTATATTTTAGTTCCAAATTCTTCACCATCTTTATAGATACCAAATAATCAATATTTACTCTATCTATAATAATCTTGAACACTTATCTTTAAAGTTATAGTTGGTTCTTAAAATTCATTGTAATGAACCTTCACTATTTTCAATATTTAACAATATTAAACTATCTATTTCTTATTCTTTAACAATATCACTTTTTTCTACTTCATCCTTTCCTTGAGGAATATGAGTTATTACCACATCATCCCTAATTTCTTTCATTTCCAGACATTTAAATGCTTAGTGTCTAAGATGAACACATATAAAATAGATACCACCAAATCATCTACCTCTACCTCTTTCTGCTTCCTAATATTTTTTATTTATAGGCTCTTTATCTATGCTATCTTTTTTCCTTTTACTTCTTCCTCATATACTTTGATTCCTTCTAGATAACTTGCCTTCTTCTCACAAAACCAACACATATGCTCCTTTATTTGAATGAAACTGAAATAAACTCAACTCATGTTGAATGGAAATATTAAAAATCATTTACATACATTGCAATTTTATCTTTGTCATCTTCTACATGACCTGCCCTTATGGTTAACTAGTGAAATTCTCATTATACGCCTTCACATCCATATCATTTTTCTTCAAAATATTGTAGCTTTATAATCAAGCTCAAATGATAATTAATAAAAAAAAATACCCATTAACTTAGCAACCATATTATCCCCTATTTTATTCTTTTCTTTTCTTCTGCTAACTCTTTCTAGTAGTAGACAATTCCACCAAAGAGATGCATTTCCTCTCAACTTTATGTTTATAAAATTTAGTCATCTTGGGTCTTTAATTTACTCATAAGGAAAATATCTACCTATTTTTATTATTCAATCTTTGATTTTTTTATTCAAATTTCTAAATGAATAAAGGTTATTTACCAAACATACCTCTAAGCTTTGTAATAGTTTTGATGATTTTGTGCTTTGGCATAGAATTTTATTCAAGTATTTCTATTGGTCCTCATGTTTCACTTCATCTTCATCTTCACATACTTATAAAATAACTCATTTGCTAACATAGCATACAATCTTGATTACATTCCTACAAGATTCACAACTCTTGATGGTCATCCTTCTTTTCTCATAGGTATTACACCATGAGCAATTTATCACTTTTCTTCAATGCATTATCAATCTAAAACTTTTTCTTTGACACAAATAGGGACGCACAACACCTTTAACAAATTAGATGTACAAAAAGAGTATTTTACCTCATTTCATTCCTCTCATTATTAAATCAAGTAGGCATGACTCAAAACCTACTATACTCTAAAAATTCTATAAACAACGTGGAAAAAGAGGATTTTTACTATTTTTACTTTTCTCATACTCAACATAACAATGTAATAACTTTTTAACATTTTAACATATGAAAGATCTTCATTCCTTCATCTCAACACTTAACATGATTCAAAACTTAATTTTCTCTATCTCTTAAATCTCTACACATTATTCCATCGAATCATTTACTTAATGAACAACAAGATTTTTTTCCTCTCTAACTTTAGTTTCCTTCATTTCTAGACTTTCAAATGGCCATTGAACATGCTGACCACACCTAAAGTAGTTACCACTAAATAATCTACTTGTACTTATTCCTATATGTCCTCTTTATTTATGAAAACAACCACTTCTCTCTCTCTTTGATTGAGGATATTGATTTTGATTACTCATACTTTTCATCTTTAGCCTCTTTATCTCTTCTATATTTTATATCATATCAAACACTATCTCATCTTGGTATTCCCAATGTGGATATATATTTTACAACTTGATGTCAATTTTTCAACCACGTAGCCTTATCTGGCTGTGGTTGTGGTTACATTTTAGATTAAACTTATTGGCCATATTTATAGATATCAAATTATCAGTTTTCCTCTATTTATAATCATCTTGAAACACTTACCTTCATCTTTACACTCGGTTCAAAAAATTTCATTTCCTTTTCAATGAGGCTTCACTATTTTTAGTCTTTGACAATATTTTTCCTCTTTTTCAACAATATAATTTTAATTTTTCTCTACTTCATCCTCTTCTTCAGGAATATGAGATCTCATAACATTATGTCTACTTTCTTCCACTTCTAGACATTAAAATGCCATATGGTTGTGCTAACCACATCTAAAGTAGATACCACTACATCATATGCATCTACCTCTTTATATATCTCTTCTTTGTTTGTGATAAAAACCACTTCCCTCTTTTTGATGTAAGGAGATTCATTTTTCGTCCTCATATTCTTTATATATAAAGTCTTTATATTTTCTCGTCTTTTCCATTTTACTTCTTCCTCATATACTTTGATTCCTAACTTGTCATCTACTTTGAAAGCCAATTAATATGTTCCTTCATCTGAATAAAATTGAAATAAACTAAATTCATGTTGAATGGATATATTAAGGAAACTAAATTCATGTTGAATGTAGATATTAAGGACATTTACATACATTGTAATTTTATGTCCATCATCTTATGCATGAACTAATCTTAGGGTCGACTGGTAACATTTTCCTTATACTTCACATTCATATCCTTTTGCTTCAAAATTTGTAGATTTCTAAGCAAGCTCAAATGATAATGAATTTCAAAAACATTCCATTTTAACTTATTAACCATCCTATCCCAAGTTTGAATCCTTTTTTTTCCTATCCTAAATCATTCTAGTAGTAAATAATTCCACCAAAGAGATGCATTTCCTCTCAACTTTATGTATACATACATTATTCACCTTAGGTATTTAATTTTCTAATAATCATAATATGTAGATATTTTTATTATATAATATTTAAAAAATTTTGCATTCAAAAATCTAAATGAATAAGGGCTATTTATGAAACTTACCTCCAATCTTTGCAATAGTTTTAATAATTTTATGCTTTGATATGGAATTTTATTCTAGATATTTCCATTAGTCTTCATGTTCCTCTTCATATTCACATACTCGTACAAAAAATCATCAGCTAATATAGCATCCAATCATACTTACATTCCTCTCATAATTTACTCAAGATTCACAACCCTTGGTGCTCATCCTTATCTTCCTGTAGGTATTGCACTATGATCAATTTATCACTCTTCAATTCATTATCAATCTATAATTTTTTTTATAAATTTTGTTTGACACAATGTGTGTCACACAACACTCCCAATAACTCATCTATATAAAAAGTGTATTCCACATCATTTCATTTCTCTTACTGTCAACTCAATTTAGTAGGACTCACAACCTACTATATTATTAAATTCTTATTTTTTTATTAATGGTAAAAATTGGGTTGTTAAAGGTGGCCCACCCTGATCTAAGGAGATAATAGGTAAGGTATAAAAACCATAAATACAAAATCCTATTATAAGAACCTAAAAAACATAAATATAAGTAATAACTTAAAGACAACTAAAACACAACAAAAAAACAACATTACAATAACACTAACATCCTGGGCACTTCCACCCTTCCATTAACTCATTCCAATTTTTATTCATATTATTAACCATTGTGTCCATTATCTAAAGAGGCTATGAATACTGAGTCAAATATACCACTCCATTCTTATTCTTACTTGTTATACCATGTCCCAAAAATTCATTCTTATTTTTAGCCACAATTCTTAGACCTTCCATATTCTGAAGATAATTTTTCATAGAAGCAATACGGAAGTCTATAATCATTCTAAGATTATCCTTGAATGATTCATTTTCACACTCAATATTTGTAAAATTATCATTCATTATTTCTATTTATCCATTGATTTTCATGAACTCAAATCTTGTACAATAAATATCATCATTTTTTCATATTATTCACATTTTCCTTGAGCGTAGCATGATCCCTCATAAACCATCAAAATAAAGTCTTATGTGACTCAATTACATCACCCATTTCATCCATTTTATTCTAGTTGTTAAGAGATGCTATGATGGCCTTAAAATCCTTATCCATTTTTTGTTTATTAGTAGTTCCTTTAGGTCCATTCACAACATTCTCTTTTCCCACACACTGCTACTTAAGCTATTGCAAACCTTGAACAACTTCATTCTGTTTATTCTCTTCCATGGACATAGAAAAAAATTAACATTACCTTTTAGTGACTGCTTGTTTACCATCTAAATATCCCATTTTCTTTCCCATCTTTTACCCACATTATCAATATCCAAAGCATCAAGTTCCCCCTTATTAAGGTTAATATGGGTTTTATAACCTCCCTACTAATCCTTCCTCTGTTTCTTCCCTGTAGTGGTCCTAATAACTCTTTTAGATGATGGAGTCAACTTGCAAGAATTTTTATTAGGATAAGGGGTTAAAGTTAAAGGATTAATCCCTTTAAAATTTTTGTAAATCAAAAATATCATATCTTGACGTAGAGGGTATGGCTTCTTCCCTTTATTAAAATCCAAAATAAATCTTTTTAGAGAATTCAAGATGTATAATTGTAGACCAATATTAATTTGATGTCTCAAATAGTTCAAGATCAGAAAATGATGAACTACCATGAATCTTCACCCTCACTTTTTCCTTCTCTTTTTTATAATATCTAATAGATTTAACACACTTTGTATCTTTTATCTTGAGACCCATAACTTGTGCAATTAATCCCTCTAAAATTTACACATTCAGATTATTAATTTCAACCTTGTTGTCATTATAACTATTTGAAAATTACCTATAAATGTATTGATCATAGCCATCTATATTCTATATAAATTTGGCATTACATCTTCTGAAAAGAATGGAACATAATTTTCCACCACTCTTTTGGACCATGCACACAAGTGGTACCATAATTTAGATCTATAGTAGGTTTTGGTGAATTACGACCAACTAAAGGAAAAATTTATTTAGGAATTTGATATCCCAAAATTTGAATAGTAGAGCATAGCTACCTCGAAGGACATCAAATAAGAACTAAATGAAATCATGTGTGAGTATGATGCATGTTTTAAGATGCTTCTCTATAAATTTTATTTTGAGATAAATTCCATTCAGCATGCCTAGTGATTTGTAGGAGGCCTATTACTTCCCTTATAATGCACCTTATCACAAAAAATCTTCACCAATTCATGTGAGGCCTTAGAAGTTACCTTTTTCAATGAAGCCATTAGAAGTATTGAAACAAAGATTTTTCCTTTCATGGAGTCCTATATTGTTGCTATGGCATCTCAGTTGGAAATGTTAATTATACATAATTCTCATGACACTTATTATGGTTTGTGGTGTGTGGATTATGAATCTGAAGGTCACAATAGGAATAATTGGCCTTAAAAGAGTATTTTTGTCATGATGAAGAAATATTGTGAGAGTTTTTAGGAAGAACATGATGTGAGGCACTGACCCTGCTTCAACATGCTATACAATCAAAGTATATACATATTGTAAGATATGTGATGCATATGCTAATGATACCAATGAATTCCATCGTATTTATGAAATCCATGAGGCATGCATGTGTGATACTCATTATAATTATGTGACAATAAATAGGATAATGGTGAAGGTTAGTATTTTAGAGGTCCTAGTTGAGGATGTGAAGGTGGATGTGTTCCACTGAGAACCTGTTATAAGTGCAGTTCCCCTAAGCACTACTAGTGTGATTACCCAGTGTATCTGATGTGTGATTTTTATAAAAATTAATATCATCTATAATGCCCAAACTTGTATACTAATATAATGAAGGAGAGAAATGAAAAGGGTGCCAAAATGATATGAATTGAAAAGCCTCAATGGAGATTGTGCCTTACTACTCAAACTAGTCCCAAAGTCAACATTATTACATGAAGTGGTGCTCAATCCTATTCCATGTAAAATCCACCCACTAAAATGGTCCAACAGGAGGAGCCTCATGTGACTCATTATCTGGATGGTCAATAATAAAATGAAGCATTACACAACTCCATGAATTTTTTGAGGGAGTTGTAAGGAGAGATCCAATTCCTTAAGGATTAAGATGCTACTAAACATGATGACATGAAAAAAGATATGAATCTTCATGACTCGACATGTGATGAGTTCCATGAGTTATGGAAGTGACTCATTGATGAGGATTTTTTAATCCTTTTATGAAATTTTGTAAAGCAACATACACCTATCCCTATAGAGGATCATTGGTTAAACCATGCATAATGACAAGAGACTCATATACAACCTAGTATGAAGGGGGATAAAGAGATATTGGTTAATGTTGCTATTGATGGATCGGTCACTTAGGATATCCTAAATGATATAAGTGTCAAAGTTAATGTCCTCACTAAGGATGCATAAAGGAACATGGAAAGCCCTGATTTACAACCTTATCCTCATGTGTTGTTTATAGCCAATAAAAATGGTGCTTTGCCTATTAGATTACTTAAAGATGCCACCAAGGATATCTTAGGTATCACTTTTAAGTAATTGATTTGGCCAAAGTTGATTCTTTTCTAGCTCTTTTAGGTCATCCTTGGTGTTATGTAAACAATGTCAACTTATGTTTCAAGAAGCGCTATATCAACTTTTAGAAAGATGAGTAGTGTTTTTTAATCCCCTTAGACTATGTTCAAGGACCTTCATATATTGATATAGTTAATATTAATGAGGACATTAAGCATATCTATAACGTCACAACTCAGGGTATTGAATGTCTTAATCTTAGTATGGAAGGCATATTGCATTAAGTGGATGTACAATCTATAATTGACACTATGAGTAATGTTTGTGACTATTGGGTTTATGGTGAGTATGATCTTACTAGAAGGATATATGGCATTCTAGGTAGTATAGAATATTCTTATTGAAAACACCATAAATGTCATAAGTTTGTTCATCTTCTTCATGGACATGTTATGGCTACACTGCCTATGAGGTTAGATGAAGTTCCTAGATTTCATGTTTAGATAAAAGTCCAAGAGTTTGTGTAGTAGTTAAAGGCCTTATATGTATTTTAAAATGATTGGGTATGTTTGATTATCAATATTTTTTATGGCACAACTGTTCAATGGTGGAGAACTCATTGTCATAACTTACTTAGCTGAGACCAAGTTTGCTCTGATCTACGTCATCTTTTTCATCACGATAATCATGATCAAAATAAAATAAGTTATAGTGGTATTAGTGCTCTTGAAACTCATATTGAAGCCTAAAAAAACATGTCAAAGGTGGATGAGATGTTTTTCCTAAGTATCTATGGGTTCATGCATTCTATGCTTTATGTACTTTGGTTATAGAATGGTATATACATGAAGAACGACACATGGAGATTGATTGTTGGAATTTAATTAAGAGTAATATGATTGTAGTGATATTTTAATCATCTAATTAGATGAATTTGCCTCATATTTCAGACCATGCATCAGGCTATTGTAGGTGACCAAACACCAATTAAAGATCACATCAAACATATACATGACATGCAGGAAGAGAGATTGAAAATCATTTAAGAACTTGATATGAAAGTATCATATCTATCACTTGAACATGAACTATATCTTGAAATAAGAGAATAGATCTAGAAAGGCAAATAAAAGGTCATGTACCAGGTTGATGAAGGTGTCAGTTCTGATCTAACTATCTATATATTGATCACTTAGTATTGCATAATGAGTATGGCATGCTCAATTTCTGAGATACCATCCATCATGATCAATATCCATATTTAAAGCCACTTCAGATGATCTAGCACAATATTGGCATAGAGGAAGTGCCCAAGATGGCTATTGTGGGAAACTATTGATTTGATACAAATATCTATAGGGTTTTTAAACTTCTAAAGGATTATCAAGAAGTATTTTTATAAAGTTAAACTAAAATGAAAGGAGTGCATTCTTCCTTAGGCAAGATACACATTAAGTTGGTAGAGGGTGCTCGACCTGTCAAGAAGAGGCCCTATCGTAGGAATCACAACTTGCACATTCTATTCAAGAAGAAAATTGATAGCATGTTGTGTGTATAAGTCATGACTCCTATAGATGAGTCTATGTGGATTATTGGGTACTCAATGTGGCTTGTGTAGCCAAACACTTTCTAATGCCCTTCACTAAGTTAAATAGTTTGAAGACTATTTTGATGCTCGATCAAAATGCTTAACTTAGGTCTAATCTACTCAATTTTCCTCTTTATGACCTCCTAATGGTTTAAGGCATTCTGGAGTTAGGACGTGATTTCTTCTACTACCTCCTTAAGATTATTTATATCCTCAAGCTACTCAAGAAAATCACATGTTTAAATAATGAAGTGATTAAGGGATGTAGAAACATCCTTATTAATATAAAAAATGCCCCTGGTGGGGAAGAGTTGAAGGCTCAAAAACAATAATTTTATCAGTCAACCAAAATATTTTATTAATTAGGACAAGTTACATATATATAGGAGTTTAACTCTAATAACTCCTCAAACCACTAACACTAATCTAGGTAGGTTATTGCAACAAATTTAATTTTCTCTATATATTTTTCTCTCCTAAATCTACACATCTATTGAGTTATACGTATACAAATCTTATCTTCCTCAATTACTTATATATAAATCCTTACCTATCCATATGTAATAATTACTTATAATATTTTATTACCTAAGCGCCATGTGAGGACTAATTCCTCAACATCCCCCCTCTTAGTTTTGACATGGGGCAAGAGATTCAAATGTCATTTTCAATAGATAATGCATTTGATTAAAAATATATAGGAAATGGGTTTCCTATATTCAGGAGGTAGATCCCTATACTTTTTCTACTAAACAATAATTCACAACTATAAATTATAGACAATCAGTATTTAAAAACTTTCATAACTACATTAGTCTAAAAATAAATAAACATAAACAAGATAATTAAATAACTTAAAACTATAATGACAAACACATGACCCAAATATATAATGTCAAAATGAGAAGACTGGAAAAGCAATTAAAATAGACTAAAATCTAAAATTACTAAATTATGACACAAATATAAAAATTCAAAAAACCTATATAGTCATGAATTAACATAAATTTAAAAAAACTAAAAAAAAATACTATAAAATAACTTAATGAAAAACTACTAAAAAAACTAAACCTAAAAGATAAACACAGATACCTAAAAACATGACTCTTTTAATTTCATTGTCATCGAAGAAGTATCCTTATAGAGAGAATGTGCCATATAAAAGCTTTATTTGAATTTTGGATAGTGTTATGTAGTTGTGAGTAATCTTGATATATAGCAAATAAAACATCTTCACCAACACTAAATATACAGACAAGATTGATGGCTAGGACATGAAGAATTAATGTGGATAGGTGAGTTGTGTAGGGTGATAAGAGAAGGGCAAATTAGATACTGAGAGACCAATTTTAATGACATGGATTATTTGTAGAAGCCATTGTATGAAAAAAGGAGGATGTCATGTAATAAAAATAGTGATTAAATATGTCTTTTCCACTACTAATAACTTCTTGAATATATAAAATATTCCCAAACAATTTTTTGGGTTTACATCCCTTATGAAATATCTTTTTGAAACAATTTAAACCATTTAATTTCATAAAAAAATGAAAAATATATGACAATTTTCATGAGGCTATTCCAAATGTTTTTATATATTTTTTAATATACATATCTTTTTTTTTTTTGGATTTCAGAATGCAAAAGTGAAAAAAGTGGGTCAAAATAACTCTAGAAAGAGATGAAAAGAGTGGAAAGAAGAGAGGAAGAATGCAAATGAATGGTGGAGCCAAAAAATGTGCATATTGTATTCATTGTAATTCATTGATAGGTACAATTAGGGGTGGATGGACTATAATGGATTTTTCTCATGGTCTCATAGCATAGCCATCAAACCAATTTGATACATAAAACAATGAATGAAAGACATAGAGAGGTCCAGGATGGCCCTGCTCTGATACTAGATATTAAAAATTCCACTAGTGGGGAAGAGTGAAAGGCTCAAAAACAAAAAAATTATCAGTCAACCATAATATTTTATTAATTAGGACAAGTTATATATATATATAGGAGTTCAACTCTAACAACTCCTCAAACCACTAACACTAATTTAGGTAGGTTGTTCCAACAACCTTTATTTTCTCTATCTATTTTTCTCTTCTACATATCTACATCTATTGAGTTGTACGTATACAGCTCTTATCTTCCTCAATTACATAAAAATTAATCCTTACCTATCCATATGCAATTATTACACACATAATAATTACTTACAATATTTTATTACCTAAGCACCATGTGAGGACTAATTCCTCAACAATTAATGTATTTGAGTGAGGTGATTATTGTTACAACCTATCCTCAGAGTGCAATGAAACTTGTATTAATTTATTGGCAGTGAGCACTTATTTTATTTTACATAGCCTCCACATATTCAAATTCTTTGGCATGTTTAGTGTGGTCTTTTATTACTAAATCTTTGTTAGCATACTATTGGTGTTGAAGCTCCTCTTCTTGAATCCTTCCAAAACTTTTGTTAGGCTGCACCAGCTTAGAAAAAACCCCATCCAAGATGTAATTATGTCCTCAACCCTATTCAAAAATTTCTTAATGACCTCCATGGCTTGAGTAAATTTCTTTTCTCCCCAAGTTTGATAAAATAGTGGTAAGATTTGATTTCTAATTTCGTTTGCATTTATTCAATAAAAGATCAGCTAGGGTCTCTAATTTGTCAATTGCCTCTCCAATAAGGGATATCATATCTACAAGAGTTAGATCTTGGTTCAAAATTATCTTATAAAGGGTCAAGGTATTTACTTGAGATGTTTTTACTATCTCCAATTGGTGCTTGACCTTGGTGAGTTTGTCTCCAAGTTTTATTCTCATGACACAGTCATGGTGATATAGAGTAACCATTTCTTAATGCTTATTATGGAGTCACCTTACATCAAATTCGACTAAAGAATTATACCTAGTTACCTCATGTATAAACTTCAAGAGTGTCATGCTTTCTTGTGTTGAGATACACATATGGGGATCTACCCAAAGTGTGTTTAGAAGTTCTATCTCTCCTAGTTCTAAAATTAGGCTCTCAGATGACAACTCAAAATTACATTATTCATTATAGATATCTTTATAAAATGATATTTCTCATCGATTATACTTAGTGGAGTCCTCTATTTTAAAATGAAAGAATATAAACAAATGCCTATCTAACACTTATTTTTGGTATTGAGCATGTAGGGTCATGACTATGTTGTTAGTTTTCAACCTCTGCTGGATGGATTTGTCAGCTAGCTATTTTACTTTAAAGGGATTTCACTCAAGTATCTCAACATTTATGTCTTTTTGGTGGTGGTTGGGATATATATCAATACCATTCATTATCAAGGCTATGTCTAAACCATCCCTCTCTTCACCAGTGAGATCTTCAATATCCACTTTTGATTCTTCAAGGGTGGTTTCTTCATGCTGTGTTGATGAAGGTGTCTTATCTTATGTTGGAGTGACTTGCTCCTATTGTTTAAAAGTCTATATTTTTGGTGTTGTCTCTAGAGTTTATATCATTTTTTAGGTCACCATCCTTATGAATTTATGTTTCTTATTTTGAAGGAACATATTGCATCACTGGATCTAAGCCTTTTGGTTGACCTAGTGGCATAGTATCCTTGGGTGGTGTAGGGTTAATTCTCTATCATTTAGTTTTCTCTAGTTGAATGTTGGTACTAGAATCATGCCCTTGCCTCTTTTGCTTTGTATGCATTCCTATATTTTGAAGGGGTGGGATAGTTTACTTCTCATAGTTCACACTCCCTAACATCTTCTTTTGCAGTTTTAACATATAAAATAAAGAATGAATGGAATTATCAACCAAAATGTGATGGACCTTAAGATTGGTATTATCTAAATCTAGCTTCTCCTTGTATGCCTTTTCTCTGGGTAAATATACAATTTGTAGAGAGTGCAAGAATCAGTGTCAATTTTCTTAGAAACACTTTTAACAAGGCCTGCATCATAGATCATGTTGATGACATTCATGAAATATATAATAAAGGCATATGGCAATTTAATCCATCTAGACAAGTCATCTGAGGGAACTATTTGAATGGATTCTAGAGATTAATAATGATTAAATATAAATAAGGCATATTTCTTAAATTGAGGCTATTCAATTCATATCATTCTAACACCCTTTTCATTTCTCTTTTAAGTTATGGAAATATACAAGTTTGGGCACTCCTCCCAACAATGTTCATTTTTAAAAAAATCACACATCGGATACACTAGGAAATCATGTTGATACTGATATATGGAAATGCACGTGTAATATGTTATAGGTGGAAAACATCAAATCCACATCCTCAACCATGACCTCTAAAATACTGGACTCCACCATTGTCCTAGTTATTGTTAGCATAAGTCTTACGAGTACCATGCATATGTGCCTCATTGATTTCACTAATAATATGGAAATCATTGGTATCATTAGTATATGCATCTCACATATTATAATATGTAGATACCTTTGAGTGTGTAGCACATTGAAATAGGGGGTAATCCCTCACATCGCTCTCTTCTTGGAAAATATCACAAGATTGCTTCCTCATGTCACAAATACTCTTTCATGGGAAGTTATTCCTATTGTGGCCTTCAAATAAATAATCCACACACCACAAGATACTGTTAGTGTCATGCATTATATACAATAAATTTTTCTAGATGAGATGTCATAGGAACAATTTGATCCTCCATGAAGGGACTAATCCCTATGTCGATGCCTCTAATGGATTTGATGTGAAGGGCAACTTCTACGGTATCACAAAGGTTTGTGAAGGTCTAATGTGATAAGTTGCATCAAATGGAAAGTAATAAGCCTCATATAAACCATTAGGAATGTTGAGTAGTGTTTATCTCAAAATAAAGATTAGAGAGAAGCATCTTAAAACATGCATCATAATTGCACATGCTCTCAGTTAGTGTTACTTGATGTCCTTTAGGGTAGCTATGCTCTACTATTCAAATTCTAGGATATTAAATTCCTAGAGAAATGTTTCTTTCATTTGGTCATAATTCACCATAGCCTATTGTAGATCAAACTTATGGTACAACTTGTGTGCACAGTCTAAAATAATGGTGACAAATTGTGTTACCTTTCATTCAAAAAATGTAATACCACGTGCCCATGAAAAAAATGACCACTTATTAACATGTTTTTGTGTATTCTCCAAACTATGATGCTCAAGAAGATGGAGTGTCATCTCATAATACATAGTGGTGAATGAGGTGTGTACAATGGATCTTGTTGTAATGCACTTCCTGTCCCTCCTAGACCTTCCTGGGGAGGTCCACCAATGCCTCATGCACCTCCTCTAGATTCTTTGGTCAAGCCACCACTAGTACCACCTCGCATTCCTCCTTCAAAAATATAAGCACATGATATGTTAGGAACTTAGGTAGGATAATTAAGTATAGATGGGTCATTACTCTACCCACTAGTTATGTTTGGTCCACCAGACATTCCTAATTGGGTCATAGAATTATCTTATAATAGAAGAGAAATCAACAGTAAACTACTATCTTGGTCTTAGTTTGTAAAAGTATCTATAACAAGTTCATTTTTTGATTCTACACTATTTGTTTCCTAATTACATAAAAAAACATCATCTAACTCAAGAGTATGAGTACACACTATGGGTGGGTGGGGAATTGGCCCTATCTAGCTTGGGTTATTCATTCACTAATACCTGACTTATTTATTTCATGCATACTTATGATGACATTAGGTGTGGTCATGTAGTTGGAGAGTCCTCATTATTCCCTTATGCTTCTGTACAGATCCTTAGGACACTTCCTAAGTCCTTCCATCCCCTTCATAGATCACTTTCACTCATAGCCCTTCACCAAGCTTCATCATACTTATGCTTCTACAACTCCTGCTAACTAGCTACTATGCTAAAAAGTAATCTTACATCAAAAGGTGCCCCTCCATTTACATACCAACTGTGATACTCATGTGAGAAAGATTTTATTTGTCCATGGAGAAGCTTTTATGTCCAAAATCCACTAATAGCTTTTAATCTCTAGTGAATTTTTTTTGAGATATCTACTACATGGTTCTTGGAATAAGTGAAATTGGGCTTCCTATAGACAAGAGTAAATTGAGATTGTGTATTAAAAATGTAACTATTCAGAGTTCCACACCACCAAACATCCACTACATGCCTCTAAGGTGATCCCAACTTTGGTAAAGCTGATTGATACTCTACTAATCAAGTTGTTTTTTGTCCATAGTTTCTCAACTTGTCTTTTATATATATCAAAATCTAAGCATGAATGTGAACATACACTTCTAGAAAGAATACTTCATAAAGTCAATCATATCAATGTTGTTCTACCAATCTCCATTCATAAATTACTATTTCAAGAAGTGGTAATGGAAATTTATCTTCTACTCTAGTAACCCATCATTTCATATTCTTCATAGATAGTCATTCGACCATTTTCCACCATCATGTAAACCAATGCTAAGATTCCTAGTAATAGAACCAAAATGTTGGGCTCTTTTCCTTTAAACTAGCATGTCTTTTCCCTAGTTGAGCACCCAAGTAAATAAGAATTCCAATGTGTTACCACTTTGGAATTTCATGTAAGAACATGTTTTCATGCACTCACCTTAAGCACACAACATAAGATTATTTCTTAATAGTAAACTCATCCCTAGTCCTATATATAATTCAACTTAATTATTTACCACCTAATGACCAAAAGAAAAATAAGTTGGCATAAATGATAATAGATAACATCAACTCCATTATTACTAATGACAAATGAACACAAGATTTACGTCGACATGGGATTCTTTCTATTATAATCATAAATGATATAAAAAAGTAAAATGATTCCAAAGTTACAATGTTAACTATCTCATAAACAACTTATCAACTCATCAATAACAATACAAAGTACATCATGATGGTATTTATACTTGATTTACACTGACCAATTAGTTATATAAGTTAATATAAATAAGATAAATAGCTAATGATCATCAACATAATTGAGTCGTGGTAGCCATTTATAATAAATTCCTATATACTTGGGCCTATCTACTCCATTATTCTTGCAGGCTGATGATGGATTCATGCTTGACTTTGTCTTCTCTTCCATTCATGTGAACCGCTCCATAACCATCTCCACTTTCTTCACTTTTGTCATGTCTTCTAGTAATATATGAGCCTTATATTCTCAGATTCTTCATTTAACATGTGTCTTTACTGTATGGGACTTGATTCATTTGTGCCATAGACTCCTGCGCCATGGCCTTTCACACTACAATATTCTGCATCATGTCTCTTCGTGTCACTTATTACCACAAAGTACTTATCTAAAATACTATTTAAAATTGGGGGCCCAATAGACATGCTAACCACATCTAAAATATATTCCTCCAAATCATCTTTCTATATGTCCTCTTTGTTCATTATAATAACCACTACTTTTTTTTAATGTGAGGATATATATTATGCTTCATCATATTCTTTATCTACAAATTATTTATCTCTATTAGCATTTTTCATTTTACTTCTTCTTAGTATATTATTATTACTTGTATCTAACTTGTCTTCCTCTCTCAAATCCAAGTGATATGTTCCTTCATTTAAATGCAACTAAAAGAAACTAAACTTATGTTGAATGGAAATATTAAGGCCATATACATATGTTGTAAATTTATCTCCATCATCTTCCGCATGACCTACTCTTATGGTAAATTGGTAAACTTATCATTATACTCCACATTCATATCCTTTTGATTCAAATTATGTAGCTTTATAAGCAAGATTAAATGATAATCAATTGGTAAAAAATTCCCCTTTATTTTAGAAATAATTGTGTCCCAAATTTTAATCTTTTAGTTTCCTCTCATTATTTCTAGTACTACATGATTACAGTAAAGAGATGCATTTCCTCTCAAGTTTATGTAGGCAAACTTTACTCACCTTAGGTCTTCATTTTGCTCATAGTCAAAATATGTACATATTGTCATTATCCAATCTTTAATTTTTATGCATTTAGACATCTAAATAAATAAGTGTTATTAATCAAATGTACCTCCAAGGTTGGTAATAGTTTTGATGATTTTGTGTATTTCTATGCAATTTTCTTCAAAATCTTTCTACTGTTATTCATGTTTATCTTCATCTTCACTTATATGACATCTCATTTATTAAGGTAACATCCAATCCTCCTTAAAATCTTCTTAGAATCTTTCTGATATTCACAACTCTTGGTGGTCATCCTTCTCTTCTCATAGGTGTTTAAATATTAGCCATTTATCGCACTTATTCAATGTTTTCCTAATCTATAACTTTTTATTTGACACAACTAATACCACAAAACACTCCATTTCTCTCACTCTCAACTCAATTAAGCAAAACTCATAACTTTCTATACTCTTCAACTCCTATCAATAAATCATAACAAGGGGATTTTAACTCTACTTTTTCTCATTCTCAACTAAATAATGTAATACCTTGAAAAAATTTCAACCTATTAGATAGCTTACCTCCTTTCTCTCAGCACCTAAAATGATTCACAAATTTATTTTCTCTATCTCTTAAATCTCTATGCATGATTCTATTGAATCTTTTATTAAACAAATCTGTCTTCTTTTCACATTATTTCATTTCACTTCTAATCAACAAGGATAATGGTTAGTGTATTTTTATTACTACTTGGAATATAAAATGCTTTCAATGTCCTATCTAAATCCAATATGAATTCATTATCTTTTAGCTCATTCATCTCCCTTTGTTGTAACTCTTCTTTGTCTTCTTGATTCACCCTTGGAAGGAAAACTGTTAATGTGTTAGCTTTCTCACTATTATTTTATCCTATGTTGCATTGGTATGCACCTTTACAACAATCACTTTATGATACCATTCCAAAATAGAAATTTTATCTTTCTCTTCTTATTTAACTATATTACAATGCAACATTGTTATACACCTCCGTGTAAGCCATCAAATAATGACTTTTATCCCCTTTGGAACTTCCTTTATGCTCTCACACATATTACTCACAAATAATAATTATTTATTTCTTTCTATTTATTGTCATTCACCCATGTTTCTATTTTTTGATCTACAATCTTTCAATGCATCCAACCCTTTCATACGAATAATTTCTTGTGAAGCCTCTTCTTGCACTTTACACTCCTCTTTTCTTTAACTATTCTCTTAATTTTTCTATTTTCTTGGAATTTTGTTTGCTAAAATTTGTAATGCTTTATGGGAAATAATTCAATTTTTTACTATTTTCGAATAATTTATAGCTATTATTTCTTGCATTATATAATGCCCTTTTGTGATATTGTCTAGGTCATTTAAGAAATACATAGTATAAATCTATAGCCATCACATACATATTACCTCATTCTGTGAATTCAAAATGTGAAAATATACCTTAAACCATTCTGTCATTACAACTTGATGACCTTTTTGCAAACATGTAACCTTATATGGTTGTGGATGTAGGGTACATTTCAGACCCAACTTCCTAACCTCTATCTATAATCACCTTGTGGCACTTACATCTTCTTCTACTTTATCCTCTAATTGAATGACAAGAGCTCTTGCCTCACCAACTCTACTTTCCTCTAGTTCTAGACATTAAAATTGTCATTGGGCATACTGACCACAACTAAAGTAGATACCACTAAATTGTTTATTTCTACATGTTCCTCTATGCCCTCTTTCTTTATGACAACAACCACTTATCTATTTTTAGTGGAAGGATATTGATTCTGCTTACTCATATTTTCTATGTGTAGCCTCATTATCTCTATAAACTTCCATAATATATCACACACTATCTCATCCTCATTACATTATGTTACTTTCATAAGTCACCATAACTTGATGAAATTTTTACAGACATATAATGTTAAATGGATATGGGTATGTGTTAAATTTTATATCCAAATTATTGGACATATTTATAGATAGAAAATTATTAGTAGTTCCTTTGTCTATAATAATATTGGAACACTTACCTTCAAGTTTACACTTGATTCTAAAAAATTGTTTTTTCTTTTCATTCATTTTATTTTTTTCTACATCATCCCCTACTTAAAGAATATGAGCTCTTACCACTTGTAAAATTATTTTTATACTCCTAACCCTTAATTTCAGGTAATTCATGTCTTTTATATAACTTTTCTTATCTCCTTAATGCACCTTGGCCTTCAAACTTTTAATAAGTTAGCTTTCTCACTATTATTTTATCCTAATGTGCATTATTATGCACCTTTTTAATAATAACTTTACCCTACCATTTCAAAATGTAAATTTCACCTTTACTAATTTTATTTAATTACTTTACAATGCACTACTATTTTAATCATCTTTTTAATCCATTAAAAAAAAATGATCTAGTTTACATCTCATTTTATGCCATCACACATACTTTTCACAAAAGAATAAATTATGCTCTTTCTCTTTCTTATCATCCACTTTTACTTCCATTTTCCAATGTACAACCTTTATATGCATCCAAAACTCTACAATCCTCTTGTCCACAAAGATCATTTGAATTTTTTCTTTTGATAGAGTTTTGTTTGCTGAAATCTATTATCCTTTATGGGAAACAACTCAATTTTTTCTCCGTCTTTGGAAAAATTATAACTATTTTTTTTGGCATTATATATTTCCCTTTGGTCATATTTGAAAGGGCAGCCCATCAACACATGGCATAAATATATATCTATCACATACATACTAACTCATGTTAGGAACTCCTAATGTCTAAATCTACCTCACACTGCTGTAACATTACATCTTGATGACCTTTTTACAAACACGTAATCTAATAGGATTGCAGGTGCAAAATACATTTCAAACCCAACTTCATAAGCTCCATCAACAATTATCTTGTGGAACTTATCTCTTCTTACACTATATAATTTTATTCTTCTTCTAATTCATCCTCTAATTGAGTGATAAGATCTCTTTCTTCTCGAACTCTAGTTTTTTTCATTTATAGATTTTCAAATGGCCATCGACTGTGTTGACTACACCTAAAGTAGTTAGCAGTAAATCATCTGACTCTACTTATTCCTCTATGTCCTCTTTATTCATGATAACAACCATTTATTTGTCTTTGATGTGAGGATATTGATTATGCTTACACATATTTTTCATCTTCAGCTTCATTATCTCTGCTAACTTCTATATCAAATCACACATTATCTGATCCTAATATTCCCAATGTGGAGATTTATGTTAAAACTTTTCATTTCTCCAACCATGTACCCTTATATAGCTCTGGGTGTTGGTTAAATTTTAGATATTACTTCTTGTAAATCTTTATAGATACCAAATTATCAATACTTCCTCTATCTATAACAATCTTGTAACACTTACCTCTAGATTTACATTTGGTTCTAAAAATGTCTTTTCCTTTGCAACGATCCTTCACTATTTTTAGTCTTAAACAATATTATATAATTTTTTTGCCTCTTATTTAACAACATCATTTTAATTTTTTTTTAGTTCCTCCTCTTGTTCAACAACATCATTTTAACTATTTTTAGTTCATCCTCTGTCAGAGGAATATGAGTTGTTAACACATTATCTCTACTTTCCTCCCTTTTGGACATTTAAATGTTCAATGGCCATGCTAACCACATCTAAAGTAAATACCACTAAATTTTTTGCCTCTAACTCTTTATATATCTCCTCTTTGTTCATGAGAACGATCGATTTTCTCTCTTTTATGTGAGGAGATTTATTTTACTTCCTCATATTATTTATATACAACTTCTTTACTCCTTCCTATTATACTTTTATTCCTTCATGCTAACTTGTCTTTCACTCTGAAAGCCAACTAATATGATTCTTCATATTAATTCAACTAAAAGAAACTAAATTCATTTTGAATGGTAATTTTAAGGACATTTACTACATTACAATTTTATGTCCATCATCTTCCACATGACCTAATCTTATGGTCAATTGGTAAAATTCTCATTATACTCCTTCACATTCATATATTTTTTGATTTAAATTATATGGCTTCCTAAGCAAGATTAATAGATAATGAATTGTAAAAAATATTCCCCTTTAACTTAGCAACCATCCATTCCTAGGTTTGAATATTTTCTTTTCCTCCTAAATCTTTCTAGTAGTAAACAGTTCTAGAAAATAAATGCATTTTCTCCCAGCTTTATGTATGCAAACTTTATTCACTTGGGTCTTTAATTTTATCATAATAAAAATATGTACATATTTTTATTAATTTAGATAGAGGAGGATGATGGGGAGGGAACTCTTTATTGTTAGGAGGCTCTTGACTAGTAGGAAGAGGAGCCCTATATATCTATATGGGACCCTTGACAGATAGGGAGATAGGTATAGGTAGTTGCCCTTCCTTCATCCTACTCTTAGCCTCTTTTTTTTTTTGAATTTAAAAATCCAAATGACTAAGGGACATTTATGAACCCTAACTCTAAGTTTGGCAATAGTTTTGACAATTTTGTGCTTTGATATGGATTCTTATTCAAAATCTTTCCATTGGTCTATGATCCACTTCGTCTTCACCTACTTATACAACAACTCAACAGCTAATATAGCATCCAATCATGCTTACATTCCTCTTATAATCTCTTCAAGATTCACAACCCTTGATACTCATCCTTATTTTATCATAGGTATTACACTGTAAGTCATTTGTCACTCTTCTTCAATTGTTTATTGTTTTATAAAATTTTAATTGTCACAACATGTGCCACAAAACACTCCCAACAACCTAGATATAATAAAATTATATTCCACCTCATTTAATTGATCTCACTCTCAACTCAAGTAAGTAGGAACCATAAAATGTTATATTATTAAACTTTCTTTTCCTTTTCTCATACTCAACTCAATAATTGAAGATCTATGGAACTTTTCAACCTCTTAGAGTGATTATCTTCTTTTTTTCAACACGTAATAGGATTCATAGATTTCATTTTTATATGTCTAAAATCTCTATGCATGAGTTTGTTGAATCTTTTACTTAATAACTATATATTTTTTAATTTTTTTTCTTTCATTTTTACTTAGAAAGGCTAGTAGTCATTTTCTTTTTATTACTTTTTGGACTAGCAATTACTTTAACTGTTCAATTTTCATCCACTATGAACTCATTCTCTTGTAGCTCTTTCATCTCTTTTCTTCAACTATTATTTTCTCCTTAATTACATTAGTATTAACCTTTACAACACTTGCCATTCAAAAAAATAAATATAACCTTTCTCTTCTTCTTTAATTACATTATAATGCACTAATATTATACTCCTCTATGTAATTCATCAAAAAATGACTGTGATCCTCTTTAGATTTTTCTCTTTTATCTCATACATATTTTCCACAATAGGATACATATTTGATATATTTTTTTTATTATCATCCTTCTATTCTTCCATTTTCTAATCTACAAACTTCAGATGCATCCAGCCCTTTCATAGGGATCACTGATTTTGAAGCCTCTTCTTGCACTCTAGAATCTTCTTGTTTGGAACTCTTCTGTATTTTTTTTCTTGTACTATAGTTTTGTTTGCTGAAATATAAAATATTCTAAGGGAAATATATCAATTTTTTTCCCATATTTGGAGAATTTAGAATTATTATTTCTCTCATTTTTTATTGGATAGGGTATACAATTTTGAAACCGAAGCTCTAAACTAAACAAGTGAGAGTTTTGATAGATGGTCTCACAACCAAGACAAAGTGTTTTAAATAAGGATCCCACAACCAAGAACATCAAAAGGGTTTGAAGGATACTAAACCTTAAATAAATCAAGTTGATCATCAGATAAATCAGAATCACATCATATGTGGCTATAATAGAGAGGGTTTTAAAGAAGGGTCCCATAACTAGGTGAAACAAGAGGGTTTGAAGGATCCAACAACCTTAAAATAATAAGCTAGTCATCAGCCAAATCATAATAATAACACATGCAACTACAAAAATTCAAGACTATCACTCATGAGTAAAACTTCTTAGAAACTTCCATTGTAGAACTTCAACAAGAAATTCTCCTCGCCAATAACCAACCAATAAGAGCCTATTCTTTCTTACATTGTATACTATATTTATGTCATGTTACCAAGGTCATCATAATAACACATGACATATATATATATATATATATATATATATATATATATATATATATATATATATATATATATATATATATATATATATATATATATATATATATATATATATATATATATATATATATATATCACATAAATGTTATCTCATCCTAAGAGTTCACAATATGGAAATCTATCTTACACTATTTTTTATTACAACTTGATTACCTTTTTTCGAACATGTAACCTTATATGTTTACGAGGGTAGGGCAAATTTCAGATCCAAATTCCACATTTATATCTAAAATCATCTTGTGGAACTTATCTCTTCTTCCACTATATCATTTTATTATTCTTCTACTTGATCCTCTAATTGAGAGACAAGATCTTTTGCCTCAAAAACTCTACTTTTGTTTACTTATAGATATTGAAATGGCCATCATCCATGTTTTCCATAGCTAAAGTAGATATCAATAAATTCACTGCTTCTCATTGTTCCTATATGTCATCTTTCTTCATGAGAAAATACTTCTCTATTTTTTATGTGAGGATATCGATACATATTACTTAGATTTTTTATGTCAAGCCTCTTTATCTTTACTATCTTCCATATCATATCACACAATAAACTCATCCTAGTATTCTCAATGTCAAAATCTATGTTATAGTTATAATTCACCATAATTTAATCCTTATATTATTATCTTACTACTCTTACCTCTATGTTTAAACTTGTTTCTAAAAATTGTTTTTCTTTTGCTACGAGTCTTCACTCTTTTCAGTATTTAACAAAACCATAAAAAATTCTGCCACTTCTTCAATATTTTTTTATTTCTATTTCATCCACTGCTTGAAGAATATGAGGTCTTATCACACCATCTCCACTTTCCTTAACTTCTAAATATTTAGATGCTTGGAGGACTTGTTGATGACATTTAAAGTAGAGACCACCAAATCATTTTCCTCTACCTCTTTCTATATGTCCTCTTTGTCCATGAGAACAACCTATTCAATCTCTTTTATGTGAGGATATTAATTACATTTCTTCAAATTATAATGATTTTGTGCTTTGGTATGTAATTTTATTCAAATTATATTTTTTAGTCTCCATGCTCCTTTGCTTGTTCACTTACTTCTACAACAATTCATTCGCTAACATAATATCCAATTTTACTTAAATTCTTATTTAGATATCTTCAAGATTCACAACTCTCAATGTTCATCATTATATTCTCACAGGTTTGAGATATTTTCACTCTTCTTTAATGAACTATTAATACTCATCTTTTTGTTTGACACAACTACTGCCACACAACACTACCAACAACTCATCTATATAAAAAGAGTATTTTACCTCATTTCACTTGACTCACTTTTATCTCAAGTAGGAAGCAATCACAACCTACTATACTCTTAAAATCTTATCAATAAGACACAATAGGAGTATTTGAACTCCTTTTCCTTTTTCATATACAACTCAACAATGTAGCACCTTTTGAATCTTTCAACCACTCAGATTGATTCTATATGTTCTCTCAAAAATTAACAAGATTTACATCTTTACTTTCTCTCTCATTTAGATCTCTATTCATGGTTTTTCTGAATCCTTTACTTGATGAATTTGGATTACTTCTACATTGTTTCCTCTCACTTATAATCACCAAGGCCAATAGTCATCTTCTTTTTATTTCTATTTGCACTAGCAAATACTTTCATCGTTCTATTTTCATTCACTATGAAATTATTCTCATGTAGATCATTCATATCTCTTTGATGCAACTCTTATTTATTTTCTAAGTGCACTCTTGACATGAAAATTACTAGTGTGTTAGATTGCTCACTACTCTTTTCTCTTAAAGTGAATTGTTATGAACCTTTACAAAACTCCTTTACCTTAGCATTCCAAAATATAAATTTCATATTTTTAATCTTTATTTAATTGAATTATAGTGAAATGTTTTTATACTCTATGTAAGCCATCTAAAAATGAGTTTGATCCCCATTGGATCTTTCTTTATGCTCTCACACATATTCTTTAAAAAAGGATACCTCTTTGCTCTTTCTCTAGACACCTCTTATCTACAACTCTTTATGAGTTATTTTTTCTGAAATTTGCAATCCTTTATGAGAAACAACTCACTTTTTGCCCATCTTTGGATAATTTATAACTATTCTTTTTGGCATTATATAGTACTTTTTTGTCATATTTCCAAGGTCGTCCCAACAACACATGGAAAAATTATTTCTCTATTACATACATATTACCTCATCTTTAGAATTCCTAGCGTGGAAATATACCTTACACAGCTTTGTTAGTACAACTTGATAACCTTTTTAGAAGCATGCAAACTCAAATGGTTGCTAGTGCAAGGTACATTTAAGACTAAACTTACCATCCTTCATCTAAAATCATCTTGAGGCACTCACTTCTTATTCCACTATATCATTTTCTTCTTCTTTTTCTAATTCATTCTCTAATTGAGTGACATGAGATCTTGCCTCAACAACTCTACTTTCCTTCAACTTTAGACATTCAAATGTTTGTTAGCCATCTTGACCACACCTAAAATAGATACCATTAAATTTTATACTTCTACCTAATCCTCTATGTCTTGTTTCTTCATGAGAAGAACTAATTCTTTGTCTTTGATGTTAGGATATTGATTATGCTTACTCATATTTTTCATCTGCAGCATCTTTATCTTTGCCAACTTCCATATCATATTGTACACTATCTCATCCGGGTATTTCCAATGTAGAAATCTATTTACATTTCTAAGTCACCACAACTTAATGACACTCTTACAACTATGTAACCTTATATGTCTATGGGTGTGGGTTAGATTTTAGATCCTACTTATTAAATAATTTTATAGATACCAAATTATCAATATTGTCTTTGTTTATAATAATCTTGCAACACTTACCTCTAGTGTTACACGTGGATCTAAAAAGTATTGTTCCTTTGTAATGAGCCTTGACTATTTTTAGTTTTTAACAATATCAAATAATTTGGTGCATATTCTTCAATAAAATGATTTTATATTTTTCTACTTCATCCTCTGCTTGAGAATTATGAGCTACTAACACACCATATCTCCTTTGCTACACTTTGGACAATCAAAATTCTGATGGTAATGTTGACCACATTTATAGTAGATACCATTAAACATATAGATGAATAAAGGTTATTTGTTATAATTACCTACAATATTTGTAATAATTTTTATGATTTTGTGATTTGGTATGGAATCTTCTTCAAAATCTTTTCGCTTGTCTTGATGTTCCTCTTCATCTTCACTTACTTCTACAACTCATCTCAAAATCTCTTCAATATTTGTAACTCTTGATGCTCATCTTTATTTTCTCATACGTATCTCATTTTGAGCCATTTATCTCTCTTCTTCAATGTATTGCTAATTTTCAACATTTTATTTGACAAAACTAGAGCCATAAAACACTCCCAATAACTTAGTTGTATTAAAAGAGTATTAGAAATCATTTAATTCATATCATTCTCAGATAAAGTAAGTAGGGATCACAACCTTGTATACTCTCAAAATCCTGTCAACAACTCACACTAGGTGTATTTTAAGTCCCTTTTCCTTTTCTCATATTCAGTCGAACAATGTAAATCCTTGTGAACTTTTCAATCTCCCATAGGGATTCTCTAATTTCCCTCAACACTTAACATGATTCTAAACTGTATTTTATCTCTTAAATGACTATGCATGATTCTGTTTAATCTTTTACACAATGACTATCTTATTTTCACATTGTTTCCATTCACTTCTTAGTAAAACCAATATTCATTGGCTTTTTCTTTTATTTGAACTAGAAAACACTTTCATTATTCTATTTTCATCCACCATGACCTAATATTCTTGTGACTCATTCATATTACTTTGGGGAAAGTCATATTTATCTTCTTAGTGCACCCTTGGCACACAAAGTGTTAATATATAATCTTGCTCTCTATTCTTTTCTCCTAAAGTGCATTATTATGCACCTTTAAAACACTTAGTTTACCTTGTGATTCCAAAATAGAAATTTTAGCCTTTTTTAATTCATTAATTGCATTACAATGCCTAGTTATTATACTCATTTATATAATCCATCGAAAAATGACATTGATCCCATTTGGATCTTGATTTATGCTCTCACACATATCCCTCACAAAATTATAACTCTTTGCTCTCTCTTTCTTGTCATAAACCTATGCTTCCATTTTATGATCTATAACCTTTAGATGCATTTGATGCTTTCAAAGGGATCACTTATTTTCAATCCTCTTCTTTCACTCTAAACTCCTATTTTCTACAATTCTTTTCTATTGATGGAGTTTTATTAACTAAAATTTAAATTCCTTTATGTAAAACAATTCAATATTTTTGCCTTCTTTTTAGATTTAATAGCTATTTTTTCTACCATTATATATTTCCTAGTAACACATGGCATAAATCTATATCTATGGCATGCATAATATCTCATACTTGGAGTTCCAAATGTGGAAATATACCTTGTAGTGCATTGTCATTACAACTTGATGACCTTTTCTCAAACAAGTAACCTTATATGACTGTGGGTGTTGGGTACATTTCATACCCAACTTACTAACCTCCATTTGCAATCATCCTATGGGACTTACCGCTTATTCCACTATATCATTTTATTCTTCTACTAATTCGTCCTCTATCTGAGAGACAAGAGCTCTTGCCTCACCAACTCTACCTTTTTTCACTTTTATGTGATCAAATTATTGTTTCCCATGCTGAGCACACCTAAAATAGATACCACTAAGTTGTCTACTTCTACTTGTTCCTCTATGCCCTCTTTCTTCATAAGAACAACTTATCAATATCTGATGTGAGTTTATTAATTTTGATAACTCATATTTTCCATCTGTATCTTCTTTATCTCTGTAAGCTTCTATATCACATTTCACACTATTTAATCCTAGTATTCTCATGTGGAAATCTATGTTGCGCTTCTAAGTCACTACAACTTGATTAAATTTTGACAACCATGTAGCCTTAAATAATTATGGATGTGGGTTAAATTTTAGATTTAATTTCTTGGCCATATTTATAGGTACCAAATTATTAGTATTGCCTCCATCTATAAGCATCTTGCACCACTTACCTCCAGCTTTAGACATGGTTCTAAAAGTTACATTTCCTATGCAATGAGCCTTTATTGTTTTCAATATTTAACAATAGAAAAAAATTAGGTGCCACTTATTAAACAATATAATTTCAATTTGTTTTTTCATTGTCTACTTGAGAAATATGAGATCTTACCACACCATCTCTACTTTCCTCCACTTATGTATGTTTGAATGCCCAGTGATTGTGCTCACCACATATAAAGTAGATACCACCAATTTATCTACATCTACCAATTTATATTTCTTCTTTGTTGATGAGAACAACCAATTTTATAACTTTGATGTGTTAAGATTGATTTATCTTCCTCATATTCTTTATCAATATCCTCTTTATCTCTATTATCCTTTTACCTTTTAGTTCTACCTCATGTAATTTGATTCCATCCTATTAACTTGTCTTCTACTCTCAAATCCAACTGATATTCTCCTTCATTTGAATACAACTGAAAGAAGGTAAACCTATTTTGAATGGCCACATTAATTCCATAAAATATGTTGTAATTTTATGTTCATCATCTTTTGCATGACATGCTCTTATGGTCAACTATTACAACTATCATTATACTCCACCATTGTATCCTTTGCTTTAAATTCTATAGCTTTCTAAGCAAGCTCAAATGATAATCAATTGGTAAATTTTTCACCTTTATGTTAGCAACCATTACATCCCAAGATTTAATATTTTATTTTTCAATTCTAAATATTTATAGTAGTACATAATTCCACCATAGAGGTGCATTTATTTTCAATGTTATGCATGCAATCTTTACTCACCTTGCATTTTTAATTTTCTCAGAATAAAAATATGTACCTATTCGTATTATAAAATCTATAAATTTTATGCATTTAAACTTATAGATGAATAAGTGATATTTATGAGACTTACCTCTAAGCTTGGCAATAGTTTTAAGGATTTTGTGCTTTGGTATGGAATTTTATTCAAAATATTTTTGTTGTACTTAGTATCCCTCTTCATCTTAACTTACTTATACAAAAACTCATCTGTTAACGTAACATCCAATGTTCAGGACATTCATCTTATAATCTCTTAAATATCCATAAATCTTGGTGTTCATCCTTCACTTCTCATAGGTATTGTACTATGAAATATTTCTCACTCTTCTTCAATGGATTGTCAATCTGTAACTTTTTGTTTGAGGATTTTATAAAAATAACACTCACAACAACCTAACTATAAAAAAACACATTACCATTCATTTCATTTATTTTGATCTCAACTCAAGTAGGCAAGAATGACAACCTACTATACTCTTAAAATCCTATCAACAACTAACAATAGGAGGATTTTAACTAATTTTCCTTTTCCCATAATCAACTCAACAATGTAAGACCTTATGATCTTTTAAACCATTCAAAGTCCGTGTCTTATTTCTCTACACATGTAACATGATTGATAACTTTATTATATCTCTCTTAAATCTCTATGCATGATTATGATGAATCTTTTCCTCCATTACTTTGTCCTATTTTCAAGTTATTTCCTCTCAATTATTCTCATCAAGGCCAATAATCAATGTCCATTTTCTACTATATACACTAGTAAATGCTTTTACAGTTCTATTTTCATCGACTGTGAACTCATTCCCTCGTAGCGCATTAATCTCTCTTTGTAACAACTCTTCTTTATGTTCTCAGTGCACCCTTGACATTCAAACTAATAATTTATTTTCTTTCTCTCTATTCTTTTCTCCTAAAGTCCATTACTTTGCATGTTTACAACACTCACTTTACCCATTTTGAAATCAAAATTTTACCTTTCTCTTCTACTTTAAGTGCATTACAATGAACTATTGTTATACTCCTCTATGTAAGACATCCAAAGTGACTTTGATCCTATTTGGATCTTATTTTATGATCTCACACATATTCCTCACAAACGATTAACTCTTTGCCTTTTCTCTTTCTTTTCATCTACATCTGATTTCATTTTTTTATCCACAACCTTCATATGCATCCAACCCTTTCATAGGGATCACTACTTTTGAAACCTCTTCTTGCACTCGAGACTTCTCTTTGATACAACTCTTCTATGAATTTTTTATTTTTCTAGAGTTTTGTTTGCTGAAATTTGTAATCCTTTATTGGAAACAACTCAATTTTTTACCATCTTTGGAGAGTTTATAACTATTCCTTCTAGCATTATTTACTACCCTTTTATCATATTTCCAATGTCATCCTAGCAACACATAACATAAATCTATATTTATCACATAAGTACTACCTCACCCTAGAAATTCCCAATGTGGAAATTTACCTTACACTGCTTTGTCATTATAAATCGATGGCCTTTTTATAAATATTTAACATGATATAGATATGGATGTGGGGTACATATTATACCCAAATTGCTAACCTCCATCTACAATCATATTTTGTCACTTACCTCTTTTTATATTTCATCCTATGATTGAGTGACAAGAGATCTTGCCTCACCAACTATACCTTCCTTCACTTATAGACATTCAATTGGCTATTGGTCATGTTGGCTACACCTCATGTAGATACCACCAAATTTTCTGATTCTATCTACTCCTATGTTCCCTCTTTCTTCATGAGAATAACCACTTCTCTATTTTTGATGAGAGGATATTGATTTTGCTTACTCATATTTTTCATCTTCAACCTCTTTATCTTTTTTAGTGATCACATCATATCACACACCATCTCATCTTGGTATTCGCAATGTGGAAATCTAAGTTACACTTCTTAGTAAGCATAACTTTATGACATTATTATGACCATGTAAGCTTATATGGGTATGGGTTACTTCTTAGATCCAACATCTTGGTGATCTTTATTGTGACCAAATTATGGTTATTGCCTTAGTCTATAATCATCTTGCAACACTTACCTCCATATTTACACTTGGCTCTTACCACATTATCTCTACTTTCTTCCTCTTCTAGACATTCAAATCTCTCATGGCTATGCTGGCCATATCTAGAGTAGATACCACCAAATTGCCTTTTTATATGTCTTTAGTGTTTAAGAGAAGAACCACATCTCTCTTTTTAATGTGAGGGTTGTGTCCTTGTGATTGTTTGTGATAAAACTACTCATTGTGGTTGTAGGCTTTGATTAAAAAAAGTCTATTAGTAGTTTGCAAGTTGTTGAGAAGATTGCATAGGTAGTTAAAAGCATGTGAAGTCATGAAATATCGTGATGGAGTTTGTAAAAGGCTCAATATGGAGTCCATTGTAGGTTATGAAAGAGGATCTTGTTGATTCACGTTGAGAGATGGCACACAAGAGAAGGGCATGTGAGATGGGTGAGTTGATAGAGATGTTAAAAGTGTTCCAAGCAAGATTGGATGTGATGAGAAAGATTGCACAAGGTAATGGTGGTGCAATTAGGTGTGATGTTGTTAAGGAAGAGTTTATGGTGGGATTGTTGTCCCTACAGGTGAAGATAGATGCCTTGGATAGAAGCCAATATAATATAGCAAAAAAGGCTAGCAGACGGAAGAGACCAGTTGAGGTTGTGCTGGAGAAAATAGGTAGATCTTTGAATGATGGTTTTTAGTTTTGTGGAAAAGAAAACCTAGAACATCTCATGACGTTGATAGTTGAGCAAGAAATGTGTTCTGAATATATGAATATTGTTATCCCTATGAGGGTGAAGGTTGTTTGCAAGCGGTTATATGGAGTTGCAGCAATGTATTTTAAATATATCCAAGCAAGGAGAGAAAGGAAAGGTAAGAGGAAAGTTTTTGAATGGGAACATATAGTGTCTAAGATGTGGGGTCAATTTGCGCACCCAAAATAATAGTTGGGATAGTTGAGGAAGATTTGTGTGAAGAGGATTGAAAGTGTTGGTGAGAAGAATATTTTCAAGAGAGGAAATACAGATGGGGAGCTGCCATGTGAACAAGTCTACCAGTGTTCGAGCTCTTTGTAATCGGGTTTATTGAAGCTCGTGCATTTTTACATGGTCCTAACTGCTATTTAAAATCATGTTCGTATCTGTTGATTTCAACGTTGGAAGATAAAGGGTGTACGGGATTCTGAGTCCCGATAAGCTAAATTAAAATTATGACTTTCAAACAGTTGCCTCAAGAATACAAATCCTGACATATTCTTTGAACGGATAAAAGTTTCAATAATAATTAGCAGAAGTGAAAGCCCGAACAGGTTTTGAGCGAAGATGAGTTATTTGCATAGTGGTGCTCAGGATTAAAAACCCGACCAAGCTAGTCATGTATTCGTCCACAATTACAGTGATAATCGGTGAATCCATTCCTGTAGTGGTCTTTGGTTGGATAGAACGTTGACGGTGCTAGTTCTTAAGTGTTAATCAGAGTTTTGTGGCACTTAACACATTCGAACTAGACATTCGCACTCAAAGCACACGAGCAGATCTAGCATATGGGTTATTTTACTTTAAAAACCCCGATTAGGTCTTTTAATACCCAAAACGACTTCACAGAATCTAACTAGGTCGTATGATGTCCTAAATCTAACTAGAACCACCTGTAGGTGCATAAATGTTATTTTAACTTTCCTTGGGACCGTTTAGAAGGTAAAATGACCGAGATGGATAGGGAAATGCCTGAGGAAGACAAAGGATCATTAGGAGAAGTTGTAAGGTCATTGCATTCCTACCTGCAAGGCAGAATGGCTTGCACTTTGAGTGGGGTTGTTGGCCCTCTGCTGGTGAACATAACAGTGACCAGAATTGTATTATTTTTATATCTATCTTTGTCTGAGTGATGGTGAGACTACCATTTTCAAAGGCAGATGTTTGTGTGAGCCCTGCAAGGGTAGAGTGTAATAGTTTTATCCATTTTTTTGTGTTGAATAAGCCAATTTGTGGCATAAACTAGATTATAATTCCGCTGCGATGTTGAAATCAATTGATCTCTATAGTTGGTTGTTAAATTGTTTGACATAATGCTTGTGTGTGTCCTTTCAATGTGATGAGACCTTGCAACACTAGAATTAGCGGCAGATTTTAACTGGTCTTCCCCTCCTCATGCTTGCAGCACATTGTGTAGGCATTCCTAGATCTCACACATTAACCAATTGTACAAAATCCTATGTTTAAAATAACTGCCGTGTGAATCCAAGTCAAGATTTTTAGGTCTAAAATAAAATATTTATGGCTTTCAGAGTGATTGTGATGCAAATTTTTATGTCTTCCAAAACCCATCTCAAATTATTAGGGATTAATGGTTTCCGAAAAAATGAATCTGTCAAAACCAAAGAAATAATTTAGGCCTTCAAAGATCAGAGACATCAGCCAGCATAAAGGTTATTTTCTCTATATATATGTGTTACTTCACTCCATTTTTATCATTATCATTAGACTTGCAAAACATAGTTAGTGATATGTTTTGAATTGATATATTTTTGTTATTTAAATATATTTTAAATTGTTATATGTTTTGATTTCAATATATTACCCTATGCTTTTAATTTTCATCATGTTAGTGATATTTTTACAAGTAATGTGTCATTTAATATTTTCACTTTTTAGATGATTACAACTTCTCGTAATTTGTTCCAAGCACACAACAGGGGAATGGGGAGGTAATTATACATATTGGAGAGAATTCATTTGTTAGAGAATCCAATCACTCACTAAAATATGCACAATTTTTTGAATTTGCCCATTTCAATCAAAAAGAAATAGGCAGGGAACACCCTGATGTTCTTGAAAATCAGTTCTTTAATCGATCAGTAAAGACTACTACTTGTTGGATCATTTCAGATACTTGAGTTCTAATTGAAGCAAAGCATATTGAAAGAGATATACAATCAAATGGCAGTGCAATGAAAAATGTCATATCAAGTACTTAAGAATGGAAAGTAGTGCAAAATTGTTGTTCCACTCATGGTGTTGATCATATAACAAACCAGTGTCGTGACCTATGGGAACATATTTTGCCTGATTTTAAAAGAATATGGGATTACGAATCACAAATTTTGTTGGTCATGATAATTGTGGGAACATGGCAACTTGAGAGAGAATTGATAAAAAAAATTTCCAACCAATTATGTGAAAGAATTTTTTGATGAAATTGAGGTGAAATTTGGTTTTGATTGAACAAACAATCCTGTAAATATAACTATTGATTCTTTTGACATTAGTTATGTCTTTGACGAGGATTTTTATTCAAAAAATTAAAATTATGAAGGTGACCAATTTTTGAACTAGGTGAAGACTCCTAATGAGAAAAAATGAAAAATAGTAAGCAAAATAACTAGTAGAAATGATACTTTTGAAGAGAATAATAAGCTCATGATTTATACCTTGTAGCTAGTTGAAGAGGGGTGTATGAAATGCCATGAAATACACTGTGATTTGAGAAACAAAAAGTATTGTGATTTGATTGAACAATGTATGCAAAATGAAAATACAAATGCAAATGAAGAGACGTTTATAAAAATTGAAGAGCAAAAGATCAATCTCTAATTGAGTTTAGGTTCAATGTTAAATACCACCAGATAAGAAATGATGAAGATTAGTGAATCATTGTGAAATGAGAGGTGACCCTTTTAGTTCCATTAGTCATGCTAGCTTGGAATAAAAAAGATGCTCCTATGGTTTCTTTTTTCTATATACTCCCAATGAACTTGCTAAGAAAATGTTTTGATCTTAAAGATCCAATTTGTACTTATAAGTAATCACATTAACTCTTTTAATAATTTAAAGGTATTTTATAATTTCTCCTTGGAAGTGGCATTATAAATAATTTTTAAATATTTCATATTTATTATGTTACTACAATCTTTACCCACTCTATTTGGTCTTGCTTAAGTTCAAGTTATTTGTGATGACTAATAACATATGATTTCATCATAGTTTCTAGGAGATAAGTTTGGGTATGCGTACAAGGAGATAGGTACAGGTATAGGTACAATTTTTTTTGAAAAATAGGAGACAGAGGTATGGGGAGATAGAAACATATACTAGTATTAAGCAAAATTTAAAGAAATTTATATTATTACAAAGTCAATACTAGTATTAGGCAAAGGAATATAACGATGAGATATGGGTGAGTTGGTAAAGTGACTTGGTTACTTCAAGCACCACCTAGGTTCAAATCTTAGTTTTGTATCACAGGTCAGTTGTGGCCAATAGTTGGTATTCATGGACTAATTATGACCGTTTATGTTATTCTCGAGTTGATTATGGTCATTCCTTGGTATTCTCAAGCTGATTGTGGCTATTGTTGGTAATTATGGTACTTGTGATAAGAGATTACTTGGAGATTTAGGTCCCTAATTATTTCCTAGACTAGTTGGAGCTCTGGTAGAAAGTGAATGGGGTAAGGATCCCACCAAACTCAATATCTATAAAAAAAAGTGGAGGAATATCTCATCATATTAAGCTTAAGGGTCCTCATATATAATGAAATGCCAATAATAATCATGCAAAAAAAAACAAATAAACATGGATCATATTTGATCAGATATAACATGATGAATTGTCACATCAATTATATCCTCAAAGTCATTTGATAAGATGTTGTCTAGATAAGCATCTCTCTCAAGCTCTAGCTCATCTACATGAAATATAATAGAGGGAAAATCATTGAGCTAGAGCTTGAGAGAGATGCTTCATCTACCTCAAGCACATCCTCCTCTAAGAATATCTCTGTGACTCCATCATGTGGAATGTGGTCCTTTTTGTTGAAGAACCTTCGTTGTACCTTAGGTCTATACGTGAAAGAAGACTAAGTGTGCTATGAATGTACACCAAGTTCTCTACCTTCTTTGACCCTAGTCATTTCCTCTTTAATGAATGAATGAAACCATAAGTACTATAATTCCTCTCATAAATGATGAATTAGCTACTTGTGAGAGTAATTATATTGCAAATGATTACAATTCAGAGGTTTTACTGCCATAGTTCCATCATCACTCTATTGTGTCTTTTTTCGCACGTATATCATAAAGAGCCTGTACTGTAGAAAACTATCCTTGATCATGTGAAAACATGTTCCACTGAGTCCTAATATAAGAAGCTTCCACTCCTAGACCATAAATGTGTTTAGCTGGAACCCAAAATTCCCCCATTACTTCTCTATTTTCATATGGAGTTCTCTTCCTAGTGATATCCATATCATACCACTTTGGATTCAAAGTGTAAACAAAGTAATGTAAATGTGTGTTAAGTTTGTTCCATCTTACATGTATTTGTTTCTCAATCAAAGGATATAAAGAAGGATATTTAAAGTATGTGATAGTTTTGATTCTTTCACACATAAAACCAATTTCTTCATAAACTTCTCCCAAACATGGCTTGTTTGAATCAACAAAATCGATGACCTCACAAATAGGCTAGATGAAGTCAACAACAAATTTCACATCTGCCCAAAATTGGTCATCAAAGAGCATTTTATTCACCTCAATTGTAATCTTTGATGCAGATTGTTTCCAAATTTCCCATGCATCATTAACCATAATAGAACACAAGGCTACTTTGACATCATAAAGATGCTCATTTAGTATGAAGAATAAAGCAAACTGTGTATCTACAAGTTTGAGGAGTTTCACCTTAGCAAATCTTCTATAAATGGCCTATGTGTCGTGATGATTGCATATAAAAATTTATATTTTTCTACCATTCTCAATAAGCTTAGAAACCCACTGAAACCTACGAATGTCTTTGAGTGTATTATTCAATGCATACATGCAACATAGTGTCTAAAATATATATTTGTATTTTTTTGTACTAATAAGCTAGCTACTTTACAAACTGGGGTAGTGTTTATAATAACTTGGATAACATGTGATGCCACCACCACATCAATTGCATCACATAACTACTTCTGAAGGAAATATGGATTTTCCGCTTGCCTATAATAGTTGATAGCCTTCAAAAAATAAGTGCCTTTGGAGCTGAATACCATAATGTTTAGAAGATGTCTATTTCTTGTATCAGTCCATCCATCCATCATAATGTTGTATCCCTCTCTAGACCACACCTTTTTCACTAGTGTACTTAGTTGTTGTATCCTTACTTTTTCTTTGTCAATAAGAGATGTTTGAAGCTTCTCATAACTAGGGGGTTTGCAACCTATTGGCCCATTGTTGATAGCATGAACCATCTCCTCATAATAAGGTGATCAAGCAACATTGAATGGAATGTCATTGGCATAGAGGAAGTGTGTTATCACTGCATCCACTATGTCTTCGCTATGTAGATCGAACATGCTTCCTATGGGATTTAAATTATCAATGTGTGATCTCTTGTAAGAAAAAACCACATCTTTTGTTGCATACTTAGAAGACTCATCTATCTTAGATTCTATTCTCCCGATTGGCATTACATGGTGACTCTGAGCTCAATTTGTGGTTGAAGCATGACAGATTATAGGAGTCAATTTGCCTTTAGCTCTTTCTTATTCTCTCATTGCTTCCAACCATCCTTCCTTATTTGTACAAGTGTCAACCCCTTTCCCCATTGTTTATAAAAAATGAGCCCTCACTCTTTTATAAGTGCCATGGAATGCCTTCCCACAAAGCTTGCATGTGATTGCTAATGTTCTCCCATTCTCTTTGCAAAATTGATCACAAAACTTCTACAATCAATACAATACATCTTTCCCTCCTAACATTCTGAAAAAAAATTAAAATAAAATTACTAACTCCAATGTAAAATTTATTATAAAAGTTAAAATAAAATATTGTTAAATTTAAAAATAAAAATAAAAATAAAATAAATTAATAAAATTAAATTAAAAAATAAAAATCATAACAACATATTAATTTTTTTAAAAAATCAATATTAAAAATTTAAGACACTAATTTAACTTAATTTTTAAATAATGAATTAATAATTATGTATAAATAATAATTAATAAATATTAAAATCTGAAAAATTAATTTTTAGAATATTTAAAAATAAGAAAAAAAAAAAATATATCAAACATTTAAATTTTAAATATATACATTATTAAATTAATAGATAATCAAATATTAAAATCAAACATTAAAAATTAAAATTTAAAAAACATTTAAATATTAATAAAAATATAAAAAAATAAATTATAATAAAATTTAAAAACTTAGGCTAAACGTAATATCAATAATAATTGTAAAATTTTTATTATCTAAAAATTGAAAATTTAAAATCATTTAAATATTAAAAAAATTAAACAATAAATTAATTAATAATAAGAATAATAAGTTAAAATGAAAAAAACATGGGCTAAGTTTATGTTGAACAAAAAATAGGCATCAATGTGGGATTGGTAGGCATCACCGAACATGGCCATGCATGGCATCATCATTTGTAGCAATGTTAGGCATGGCCGGATTCGACAATGCCACAAACAACGATGCCCTTCATTACCGTGAATGGTAATGGCTTGAGGCCATTGCCATTCACATCACTACTTGGCAATGTCATTCATGATAATGCTAGGCATGGCCACATTCAACTATGGCTACCAATCACCCAAAAAAATATTAAAGTGTAAAAGATTAAAATTAAAACTAAACATTCTTGATTCGTGTCCATAATTAAAAAAATGTGAAACTAAGACAAAATGCCTACCTCAATATCCTACTCTCCTACTCAACTGTGAAGTGGTGAATGCTATCCGTCGAAGGTTTTTCAAAGGATCTACTGACTGTGTGACTTTCTCTTGCATCTTTGTAATTTTTATGATTTTTTACATGTTTTGCATGTGGTTTAGATTTTTTCAAAATCAAGGTTTTAGGAGATGCTTTTTCCCTATGAAAAAATATGTTGGAGACATGTGAATGGGTAGGGAGATGTCTCTCGACATGGGAAACATCTTTGTACCCATCTCCCATACCCTAAATGCATCCCAAAACTTGAGACACATTCAAGGGGTAGGGACATGCATCTCCCTAGAACATTAGATTTCATTAGTAACTTCTACCTAGAATTATGTATCTATAGTCTTTAACTAGAATTTAAAGCATATCATGCAAGCTCTATATCATTACTAGACTTTTTGATGGCTTCATATATGAGATTTGGGATTCTTTTTGTAGCTAAAGTTAATATTTTTAATTTTTGGATAATATTGTGTATTCAATTTTGATCTCGACATTGTGAACCCTTTATTGGATCCATCATTAGGGAGAAGAATCCTATACTTCATAATGTTTACCATAGTATGATTCCAACTCAAATCTCTTAATAACTTTCTATTCATTGGCATGCACATTTTCATTGTCCCTAAATGTTGTATACTATTTTTTTCCACTTATATCCATGATTTCATTAGTAGTCTCTTCAACAGAGGCATGTCATGAAATTTACCTAATCATCAGACTTTTTGATGGATTTAAACTGTTAATCATAACAATAATCCCCCTCTATTATGTATAATAGTTGTATGTAGGCAAAGACAATTCAAACTCATATGGTTGTGATAATCATCTCTCTATGCCATCATATTTGTTCAATAGTTAATCTTTGGATTTGCATTTTTTTTTTGCAAAAATTGATTTTGATTTTTGATAACTAGATGTAATATTCAGGCCTTAGAATCCTCTAGGGAATTGTTTGCTTTTATTCCACTTCTATTTAATTGCATTCTGAATATTAAATGTAAGATCAATGAATTGCTACCTTCCCTTATGGGGCGCTTATGTTACTTTAAATCCTCACATTTCTCTACACTATCCTTTCTAATGAGAGTAATTTTGAGTTGGTAATTTTACCTGTGATTTCATCAAGTTATTGGATAAACATAGAATCACTTATTGCGATTATATGGAGCAAGTTCTGCATTTTACTGCATTTGAGTCCAAAATTTTAGAACTATTTTTAAGAAACAAGATGGAAATTATCAGTGGATTCATGTCATAGATCTTGTCAAATCATGTACGCATAGATGGGAATCATTGTAAAGGTTTTTTTTCTATGTCATCTTATCTTTATAAACTATTTAGAGATTGGAATGATGGACAATGCTTCTATTATTTAGTTGTTTGCACACACACACATGCATGCGTCTATGTTTTTTGAAAATTTGAGTGGATGATCAAACAATTGACTAAAACTCTCTTTTTTTACAGGGAGTACACATTTTATGATATTTATATTCCAATTCCTATGGGTTATTCTTCAATAATATAATGGATTATCCTTCAAGATGGGTATTAAAAGTCATCCTAGCATGTGAGTTAGTTACTATTCAATTATCATTGAAAATTTGGTATGATATTCAAGTTTCAACTAATATTTGGCATATATCAGAGGCATAAGAGAGAGTCATTTATCACACCACAACCCACAAATGTAGAGAAAGAAGATACAAATATGGAGATTCATATAATCAGTATGAAAGATATTCTAATTGTTGAAATAAATTTATCAATTTATCAATGGCGAGGTAGGATTGAAGGAGAGTGGCATATAAAACCACGTTCCTTGCATTGGTGGAACCACTATATATTTAACTTTAAATGTAATGATCAATAGTTTCACAACATTTTTAGGTTTCATTATGAATTATTTGAATCACTTTATGAATCTTTGCATGAAGACCTTAGTGAAGGTGATATATCAGTCTCATTCACCATGTATATAAAGAGTAGGGTGTTTCCTATTGAAAAAACAAGTTTCCATTACAAATTTTTGACTATCCTTTGGCATGACAATGATTAACATTACTAAAAATTTTGGTTTTAGAAAGTCAACTTTTTATATGAACTTTGAATAAGTCCATTAATGCAATGCAACACCAATTTCATAGATATGTCCAATGGTTAAAGAGCCAAATGGATCTTGAAATTTTAAAGGAAGGCTTCCACTAAAGACAAGGCTTTATGAACTGTTGTGGGGCTATATATGTAACTCAAATTGATTTCATCTTTCAATTGATGAGTGTTCAATAGATTAATATGATAGAGATCACAACTACAACATATCATTAAAAGCCATTATTGATAGGAATATATGTTTTATAGATGTTTCCATGGCACGGCTTAGTTCTATTAATGATGCTAGATTATTGTGAAATTTTGCTTTCTTCAAATTGTGTGAAGGTGTGTAGAGATTAAATGGTCATTCAATTTCAATTTTTTCTTCAAGAACAAGAGAGCACATTATAGGTGATGTCACATATATTTTATCACCATGGTTAATCACACCATTTAGTAGAGCTTTGACAAATAGTAAAAAAAAAATAGCTTTAAGTTGTCGTCATCACATATTGTTATTAACTATACATTTGTAGGGTTAAATAACACATAGATAATTATACAGTTCAAAAAAATTTAGCTTAATTTATAAGTTGCATATTGCATAAAATGATGTTAATAGTAGTGGAAGACGAAGCTGATGTTATTGAAGCTATTGAGAATGCAAAATTTTACATACCAATAAAGTGGGAGTGGATCCAACTGCAACAATAGATCGACAAGCCTTAATGGATTTTTTGATTGAGGATGTCAATGTTGTATGTGCAAGGTATGAATCATAAAATTGCAGTTTTTTATTCCTTTCACTAATTATTTTAAATGTGTTTAGTTTAATTTCTAACTAAATGTTTATATTGTTACAGAGACGGTGTGTAGTTTTTAGATATCAATCTTCCAATATGAATTTCAAAGAAGGTGTTTGTTATAAATGAAGAATACAAATGGATGGGATCATTATCCATAATAATGAAAACAAAAACTACCTATTAAAAGTTGTAGAAGTACCTTTTTTCTATAAATAATTTACTATTATTTTTAATAATAAATATTTTAAATCATATTTAGAAGTGTAAGAATGAACTTGTATGTTCAATTTAAAATTATATATGTTCAAATTGTCGTCATTGTTTTCAAGTTAAAATATATAATATTATTCCTAACTTTTTAACTATTTCAATGTGTATTTTTTGTTGTTGTTTGTGCCCATGGTTTTCTTTGTAGGTTTCAAAACTCTCAAGAAATAAGTTGGAAAATGTTTTGTTATGGATGGTTCTTTCTTGAAATTAACTTATTAGAGTGGGTTGAATGATTAGAGCAAATTTTTGATGAACGTTACCTAATTATATTGTACTTAATTTTATTTATTTGGCTCTAGTTTTATATTTTTAATACTTTTTTAAACACACTCAATTGTAATGAATTATGAGAAAAATAAAATCATTGTATTATTGTACCTAGGGTATGAATGATGCTTTTGGAAGAAGTGATTTTATGTGATAAAATTGAATGGATTATACATTTCATACTTCTTTTAATAAAAAAAAAATAGTTCTTCTCCATATTTGTATATGATGATAATAAGGCCTTTTTAAAAGTAGTGTATTCAAATTTATTACTAAAGGGTTAATATTTTGAATTAATTCTACTTACATTAGGTTGAACTGATTTTAATTATAATATTTTAAAGTAATTCTACTTTAAAAAGATGTGCATGTGAGCTAATGCAATGCATAAGTTTCTCAAGGGTTAATTATTTAAAAGAGTGCACTCACACTTTGATATCAAAGATCAATAAAAGATGTGAAAAGTTTTTAAATTTCTATCAAGCAAACTATACTAACCAACAAAGTTATTTTAGTGTAATTTATCTCATTTTATTTTAAATAAATTTTAATATTATTAAAAGATAATTATTAAAATTGAAGGATTAGATTAACATATGTATGGTAGGGTAAATATTATTTTTATAATATATTGACAAGTCGAAATAAATGAGATTTTCTATTCTATTTCTACAAAATCCATACCTCCTTTTCATGAGATATGACTACATACTTTTTTTTTTTTTCAATTCAAAAAAGACATTTATGTTGTCAATGCATATATTATGTCATATGGCACTAATAAAATAACATTCAAAGAAGACACTTGTGTTGTTAATGTATCTATTATGTCATATGACACTAATAAAATAATATACAATAACCAAGTTTTGAAACGAATGTCTGCTAAATCTTTAAATAAAACCATCATCATAGGAGAATTCAATACAATCAAAACAATGGATGAAAAGAAGAGGTGAGTTAAGTTTAATCACATAACCTTTGATGCTCTAAACCAATTATTGGCATTCTTTGCATTAGTGAATGTTGATTTTTTTGGATTCTATTATTGCTATAATAAGTGAAAAACTATTATACTGTTCAATAATAAACAGAATAATAAATTAAAAAGATTAATTATATGGGACGTTTTTTTCAAACGGGAATATTCAATATTTTTTCTCAAGGTTTTTACCTTTAAATGCATTTAGGGTTATATTACCAGGGTTTATAGAACATGACGTATATATTTATCGTTTTTATTAATAGTTATTGTTTTAAATGATATGGTTATTTTTAAGTGGAGGATTTTTGGTGGGTTTTCATTTTTTGATTATAGGGAAGTGTATTATTTGTACGATATTTATTTTATTTTTTTGGTATAATATTGATTTTTTAATTGTTTTTAAAGGTTTGTAAGTTGTTAATCTCATATTTTATAAAGTGAAAATTTATGTTTTGTAGAATTTTTGATGTTGTAAGTCTTATAAATCATTTTGGCTTCAAATTTGTATATAAGATGCCTCCAACTTTAAGAGATCAGGTTATATACCATTAATTACTCTGATTGCTAATTATTTGTGTTACAATATATTGAGTTGGGATATCGCCTTTATTTTTATTTAAGACAACTACCTTTATATATATATATATATATATATATATATATATAATGGAAAAAGGTAGTTGTCTTAAATAAAAATAAAGGCAATATATATATGGAAAAAGGTAGTTGTCTTAAATAAAAATAAAGGATATATATGTATATGTATATATATATATATATATATATATATATATATATATATATATATATATATATTTCCTTTATTTTTATTTAAGACAACTACCTTTTTCCATATATATATATATATAGAGAGAGAGAGAGAGAGAAATCATGTTGATTGATAATTTAAATCATAAAATTTAATATTAAATTGCTTTTTGTCTGGTGTTACAATTCATTCACACGTTAGTGACGACGCCCTTTCTGATCGGAACCAAACTTAGCTAGAAATCAATCTTCTAAGACAAACAATCATAAGAATACAACTCTAATATGAAAACATAACACTCCATTCAAAATTTCATGTTCTTATAGACCACTCATAACAAAAAAATGAATCACATTCAAAGACATGTCATGTACAGATTTATGTGAGGAGGCAACACATTTAAATAATAGATATGAAAAGTTTGGCTCCCATCAAAACAATATTAATAATCAATTAAATACACGTTTTAAAAAACGTATAAAACTTTTAAATTGCAAAATCTTAAAATATCTCAGATATTATTGAGAAAATTAAAGAATAACATGAGACTATACCTCTGCTAAAATGTCCCAATATTTTCTCAACCCCACCACCAAAGATGTTAACATTTGAAACTGGAGGATGAATAAGATCAGAGGTCCTGCTGGTGACGGGTGATGCCTTATGGTTGGCCCGCGTCCGAAGGCCAGAGTAAATAAATGAATGAGGCCGGGACAGCTACAGAAATAAATGAAATTAATTTAATCTGCACGTAAGCGATGTGTTCAAGGAAAAAGGATTTACGCCGATTGAAAGCTGGCGTGCCCTGGAAGTTTGTCGTGTCACAGCGGCTCGCAGCAATTTAAAATTAAATAAATCAATTTAAACCCTAGTCACTGTTAATTTTTGTGAAACGGGTAGATAGCGCGTTTTGGTTATAGTTCGATGCTACATTTAAGCCTATGAAAACCAGGAACATTCCTTATGAGAAAATATAAAACATATAAAAAATAGAAAATAGAACACACAAATTGCTACAGCAATCATGGAACAAGATTTTTCTCAATTTTCTTGAATCTTGCAGATTTTTTTGATTTTGTTTATCTTGCTCTTGTTCAATTACAATACTGTCCCATGGGTCTATTAAATAGAATTGAAAACAAACAATAATTAGAAAAGTAAACTCAACACTAATTTTAGTCTTTACATGCAAACTAATTGTTTGTCTAACTACTTCTCTAACAGTTTAACTAACTGTTTGATAATTGCTGCTGCATGCATGAAGAGTGGAGAAATTAACTCCAGTCTCCAACACTCCCCCTTAATTTCTACCACAAACTATTTCAGCATTTACAATGTCTAAATTATTTATCATTCTTGCCACAGATGCTTTGCTAGTGGCTGCCATTGATGGCATACATCTCTTCACTCATTATGTCTACCAGCTTCAGCTAGGATGCTTTTCTTTTGCAGAATACACTGCCTCTTATGCGAAATACACCGCCTTGTCTTCATACAAAACAAATAGAATTGCTCAATGAGCGTTCACTCAACGTTTAAGACTGAGGAGTAGCCTATCGAAAGACCATCAACGGACATGCTTATGTCCAACACTGCAAGCTTCTTGCTTGCTTACCTTTCTTTCATCCAATGCGTAACTGCTCAGGTTTCCTCCCACGACTCTGCTGGGTTATTTCCACGTTGGTCTAGATTTGCCAACGATCGGCCTAATCTTCAGACACTTTGACAGCTTCACTCGTTGTTCAACACACACACTTTCACAGCGTCACTCGCTGTTCAACACATACACTTTCACAGCTTCACTCACTATGTAACACAAGCTTTGTAGAGCTCATCTTTTTAAACACGGCACTGCGGCCATCAATGCTATAATCTGAAGACAATGAATGATTGCATTGCTTGCATAACACTGAATACAAACATCAAACAAGAAACAAAACAATAAACAAATAAAAAACTTTCGACGCCCTTTTTTTTGGCGTTCGGAGCAGGCTCTTCGGAGCAATCTTCTGTGTAATACGCCTCTAGCTTGGGCGCTCTTCTTTTTCTACTATTTTTTTAAAAATAATTCTATAATAATTCTCTCCCTGAGCAGTTGTGCTTCTGCGCACTGCTCTTCTTTAAACATTTAGAAGCTGTTGTTGCTTCTATGCCTCTGAGTGCAGGGAGCGATCTCTTCTTCTTCTTTTTTAAATTTCCATGGTCTGCCATCAGGGTTTTTCAATGCTCCGTTGGTCTTTTCTTTCTTCCAACTCAACAGGCACTTTCTCTATGATTTGATTTTCTAGCTCTCCTCTCCTATGCTCCAGATCTTCAACCCTTTCTGGACTGTTGTCTTGTCGATCTCCTGACAGCACTTCTGGTTGTCTCTTTGCATCCCTCTGCATGATTTATTTGGACTGCTGCTGCGATCTGAGTCAACCTTTAGATCTGTGATTTATTATGCTCTTATACCATTTGACAGAAAATAAAAAAATAGAGCATAATAAAAATAGAATATAAAAACACATTTAGATTGCTACAACAATCATGAAACAAGATTTTTCTTGATTTTCTTTAATCTTGCAGATCTTCTTGATCTTGCTTATCTTGCTCATCTTCTTGATCTACTGATCTTTTAATCTTGTTCTTCTTCTTGATCTACTGATCTTCTAATCTTTTTTAAATTACAATACTGCCCCATGGGTCTATTAAATAGAATTGAAAGAAAACAATAATTAGAAAAGTAAATTGAAGACTAATTTTAGTCTTTACATGCAAACTAACTATTTGTCTAACTACTTCTCTAATAGTTTAACCAACTGTTTGATAACTGTTGCTGCATGCATGAGGAGTGGAGAAATTAACTCTAGTCTCCAACATTCTCGCAAAGAACCGATGCGGATAAAGGAAACCATTGCTTTGTACATAACTTGGAGAGCACATCTACATAAATGTGTAGCACTGTTTCTATTGATATTTTTTCCCTTATCAGGTAAGGCTGCGGACTTGCGTGGGCTCACTGCCGTAAAATATGTTGTTAATCAAATAGAAGATTTTTTAGGAAACAATTGTGAGTAAATTGTTTTGATTTTATGTTTTTGAATAATCATTAGTAGTTTATCATTAAGGAAGATTTATGATAAATTAAGGATGATACTATAAATTGTGTCCAATCAAATAAGGGTGTTATGCATTAAATTTTTGCGAAGTAGGATAGAATTGAAATTTGTTTTAAATGTTTTGTTTGAAAAAAATGATAATAAGATTTGTAATTTATATCACAAGCAAAAATGTTGTTCCCACTTAAAATCTCAAGGATTTAGAATCAAAATTACTCCCACACATTTTTTATGTAGGCAATACGTCAATCATTGGGTACTCATTATTAACAAGAAGTATATTGATAATGTTTTATTAAATATAATCAAGTTAATACTTTTTGGTTCATACCTATATCTAAGTGCAGTCTTGAAGATGATGTATTTCTAATATAACATGTTTAGAGCATAATTCAAGCTACTCGGGTCAAAAGAGAAACTTCAAATACTCTTAAGTATATTTTTCAGTGGCTATATCATTGTCATCTCTATTTCTATAACAAGACTTGAAGGTTAATATCAAAAATCAAGTTAGAATAATATTTATTTAGAGCAGAATGTTGTTACCCTGATTGTTGCATCTCTAGAAAGCATGACAAGATTAATGCTTTAATGTTGAAAAATGAATATCATTTCTAACTTTATAAAACAAATTATATAAAACTTCAAGTGAGGAGATCTATTCACCACCATAAATAGATTTTGTGTTGACATTTTTTGGTTTATCATCAACTGAAAATCATATGTCACAAATTAGCTACAAAAGAACAAAATAGTCTAGCAACAAAGAGTAAGCAAAGTTTGTTTATGCTCCAATTTTGTGAAGGTGAATAGAGTTTGCCTATACTCCAAAGCGATGAAGGTTCATCTTCTCCATAGTTGGGTAGATCTGAAAATTGTGTTACAATTATATTCCTTGCAAAACAAGTAAAACAATCAGAAAAGATTTAGCAAAAAACTCCTAAATTTTCACTTGTAAAGTAAACATTCAACAAGTTGACAAGACATAATCTGATTTTAGGAGTTTAGTTGTTGCTTAGTATACAAAATTTATTTTTTACCTCAATGAAATCATTCAATTACACAGTGCATAGTACCATTCTTTCTTGCAATATTAAGGGAGAGATACAATGCCTCGAAGATTTGGTTATCAAAGGATTATCATGTGAATCCATTAAGCTTGTGATATGCTTCTTTCTATATTGATAGGTGTGGAAGCAATCTAATTATTTATAAATTTTAAATAAAAATCATAGATAAATACAAGATAACAAAGGAACTAGTTAATTTGATGATTGAAATAAAAAGTGTTTGAAGAAAATAGACAAAAATAATGATGGATAGAAAAATAATATGCAAAACCATAAACTATATGCAATGGAACTAGTCAACAATAGATTCCTATGTTTTTGTTTGGCTATGTTGATATGAATAATAAAGAGATGTAACCTATATTTTTCTTTAAAACTAGGCAAGTGCCTTCCATGTGATGGAAAATATAAATAAAACCATTACCAATTTGTCTTCACTTCTTATTGGATTATAGAGAATACATAGACCAATGAATGACTCAAGTAAGAAGCCAATCAGAGGAATAGTGGGATATGGAAGAGGGGCCAGTAGTTGCGTGCCCTTGTTGATGGGTTTTTCATGCATTTTTGGAGCTACAATAACAAATAGAATTCCCCTCGTAGGAAGACTCATATGCTCTAAAGTTACAAGTTTTGGTTCATGAGTTTAAGTGATTAAGCCATATATAAATTCAATCACAATAGCATATTTTAAATGTAAAAAAAGTAGAGTTGGTCTATCCCTTAACCATTAAGTTATTTAATTATGGTGCATGTGTGTATCATGAAATGATTGGATATTTTTCCCAATGTATCTAGCATATATTTTAATCACATTTATAAAAACATTAATTAATTTTCTTATAAATGATTCCTCCACTTGCCTTGTTGGTTTTATATAGGCCTTCCAATTATTGCGATTCTCCAAGAGAAGGAAATACAGAGGGATAAGAAAATACATAGGGATAAAAGAAGATAGTAGTGGCAAGGGTTCTGGTCTTCATGCTTGCTCTTTTTCTCTAGCTTCTTTGTGCTTGTTTTGCATAGGTAAAAACCATGTAATTGGTAATATAATAGTGGCAAGGGTTGCGGTCTTCATGCTTACTTTTGTTCTATGGCTACTTTGTGCTCATGTTGCACATGTACGGACCATGTAATTGGGTTATTTTCGTGTGTACTGAAATGGTTGTTTTATTTTGGTGACATAAATGTTGTGGGTGTAGAGATAATATATTACCTATGGGGAATGGAAGTTAGGATGAATGGCGGTTTGAGTGGGAGATGAATGGAAAGACATGGGATAGTGGGCCACCAAGGATGAATATGACTATCAATTTAATTATATTTTGGGTTTCAAGATGTTTTGATAAGGGACATTGTGTATACATATCTATTACGCTAAATTTCCCATGGCTCTTTTTTGGTTTGTCCCTTATTTCATACTTTTTGTGAATTGAACCTTGATGGGTTTTTCGTGATCAACATTCTCCACCAGTCATAATTTTCCCTCTTCTGTTCAAAGATTTTTTGTTTCATTTTATATTTTAGTTTCTCAATGAGAAAAGTGTTTGTATTGTGTGTTGTCATTTATGGGTTTCCATCTGATGCTTATATTAAAGTTTGGAGGAAGAGAATACAATCTGTCCACAGACACTTGGCTTTATTTTTGGACAATAAATCTCTTAATAATATCCATGTTAGATTCTCAATTTCTCAGACACTGACAACCATTTCTTAAATTAAGCATTTTGGGTGCACAGTTATGCTTTTATTTGTATCATAAAGGTACGAGGAGTAATGCCATTTTTAAAATTTCTTATTGGGTTAATTTTAGCTTATAGCTTAGATGGTATAAATGTGTGTTGTTTCCAGCTAGAACTGAGTTTAGAGCATGCCATTGACGTGGGGTTAGGACTAGCTTTCTTTAAACTAGCTTCTACCCAGATTTTACAGGAAAAAGTGAGTTCCAATCTTGGATGGAAAAAATGGAATACTAATTGCCCAATATAAAATAAAAGTTGTTTGATATATACTTTTAGGGGACCATCAGTCTACAAGCATGATCTTCTATCCATTTATGGAAGCTTCCACAATACTTATGAATTGTTACAGTTCCTTTATCAAGGTGAAGGTCCAAGAATATGAGGATTGTGAGGGTTCTCATTTATTTTGGTTGGAGTTGAAAAATTAACGCAACAACAATTTTCAACTCTCATGATGCAAGGATTTACATTTACATTTTTATATACATCTGATAGTCATAGGGAGATGATCATTGGAATGTAAAGAGAATAGAATCATCTGGGAGATAACAAATAGATGACATCAAATATATTAGGAAAAAAATGTCATTTTTAAGTCCAGATGTGTTTTACAATGGCACCCACATGTGTGTACTTTTAATTTCAATTTTAAATTTGGCATCTATTTGACAATCAATTAAAAGGTTTTTCTTTTTTGACTAAGTCAATTAAAAATTGTAATATTTTGGTCATAAGGTAGAGTTTAGAGTCCCCTTGTTTTCCAAGAAAAGATTTTTTCAAGCTCTACACATTGATGAACTTACATTGACATGAAATAATAATTTTTTTAATAATTATATTCTGTGAAAAACCCAAAATAAAAGCTTTGAAATTGATATCAATTAAATGTATTTAAAATATTTATACTGATTTTTTACAACAGTTCATTCAAGTTTATGGAGCACTTAAATTTTAGTTAAAAATGGCATATTCTTTTTACATGATATGGTCAATTATAAATCCACATATATACAAGTTACTGAAAAGTTGTGAAAAAACATCACAACTCACATGGTAGTATGCATCACAATTCACATGGTAGTATGCATCACAATTCACATGGTGGTATGCAAGTCCGTACTACCAGTGCCAAAGAGAATACCATGTATCTGGATGCTTCACCGTATTGCAAAACTCAATGGCAATGTGCCATTATGAAAGATGAATCAACAACTACAATATTGTTGAGAGCTCTTTCCCTATCTACAAGCCCAAATACCCTAAAGGAAAAAATAATTCGTTTACAAGGATTCGCCCAAATACTCATGATGTTTTTCCCCAAAAAGAATCCATTTGGGTTTATCTGCGAATGTAGTAAACTATTCATAACTTTCCAATCTCATAATGTTGTAATCTTTGTAATCACCTTGGGTTGATTTGGGCAAGCTCCTGGCTCCCTCACAATATATATCTAATCACTTTTGCTGTTGTAAGCATCTTAATTCCGATGCCTAGTTTTCCCCGGGATATCATTGAAAAATATGAATGTCTAATATCTCAATGTAAAATTATTATATCAAATGCTCTCAATCTCTGTCAAACATACTGAAAATATATGTGAACTTGCTGATTACCTCAAAAATACCATGACCAAAACTGGTCTCTCTGTATGCACTAAAGCTAGGTTGTCTAACCCAGTGAAAATTTTCAGCTATTGAATCAGACCTAAAATTATAGGCACATAGACCACCCATAAAGGTGTCTGGTGTGAAAGAAGGTTTGAGGTAGTTGCCGGGATAATCAACATGCGGTAAAGCCATCTTTTCTTTGTTACCACCGCCTCCAACTGTTATGTAAACACAGACACATGGGTCCAATATAGAGTTTAAGATTCGGTTTGATCTCTCATTAGCATGAACCTGCAAGCAAAACGAATACATTTGTTATTAACCCATGCAATTTGTCTAGTAGAGTTACGTTCCAAGCATAGTCAAAGCAGAGGAAAGATAAAAATATAGACAAATGTTGCCTTGAAAGAAAAAATAGCTGAGACGAAATAAAGACTGTCTGAAAGTACAAAAATTATTGCTGATACGACAAGTAGAAATGCTCGAGTATACTCCAAACATCATGAGCTCAAATATTTCAAGGACATGGAGCTTCAAACTCTCCACCTATACCAAAGTGATAAAGATATTGTCATAACTGTTTACCTATATTCTTCTATCTTCCATTTTGATTCCCTATCTATTAAATGGAATGCATAGTTTTTCTATTTTCTATAAAGTTTCTAAACAAACCCCAACCTGCTACGTCTAACATATCAAATTTTAAATAATTTACAGAAACTGTCATCCAACATGCAGCCCTCAAATTTGGAATAAGATCTATTCCTTAACTCTCAGTTATATTAAACTCTAAATATTACTTATATCTCTAAATATTACTTGTATCAAATTTTAATTATATCAAACTCTAATTAATTTACTTTTGTATTTTAAAATTTACTTTTAAATTTTTTATCTTTTTTTAAATTTAAATTGAATTTAAATTTACATAGATTAAGTATACAGAATATATTTCCTAAAATTTGTATTTTAAAAAGATAATACCTTTTACATCACCATTTTCATGTAAATAAATTAAAAATTTATAAATTCTAAAAAAATATTATAAATTTTATTTTGTTATTACTTTTTTAAAGAATAATTTTTTTAATAAAAAACTTATATTTAAATTTCAAAAATAAATTATAAAAATTATAACCTTAAATTTTTTTAATAGAATTATTATATTTAAATTTAAAAAATCAATTACTAAAATTATGACTTAAAATTTTATTTTTAAATTTTTTTAATTATAACTTCTAAATATATATATATATTTTAAATTATATGCTATATATTATTTTTTAAGAATCTAATTTTTAAAAATAATAAAAAAATATTTTATAATATTATATTTGAATGAAAATAAAATTTGTTAATAATATAAATTATTAAATTTAATATAAAATTCAATCTGTATAAATTTATTATTTTAATTATAAATGAAAGTTTTAAAAAACACATAAAACAAGGCTAGTTATAGGGACTGACGACATTGCCATCGCAGATGTCATTGCTAATAATAATCTTCAAACAGACATTCAAACCGATATTTTCTGAGGATTTGGTAGAAAAAAAACACTGCCACGATTGGAAAGGCAAAAACAAATACATTTTTTTAGGATCTAAGGAAAAAAACTTTGCTATGATTTAAAAGGTCAAAATAATACCAGATTTTAGGGCTATTTTCCTGCAATGCGCCTCCTTCGCTTAATCCATCTCTCACAGCATATTCAATGGATTTACTGTTTATAGGCCATACGCCTGTCCTCTGTTATCGTGATTATATTCTTTTAAAGTTGTGTGGACATTAAGTTTACAGTAGCAGGACAATATTCTGTAGTTTATAGAGTATGGCCAGCCCGTCTGGCCAAACATGACCAATTTAAAGTGGTGATCATCACGTCAAGCTTACAACTTTTGAGATTACGTCGATTGTAGCTGTTGAGAACATTTAATTGCAAACATTTTTAATGACATATAACAGCAGACATTGTTTATAATTTCATTGGCACAACTTAAATGCTTTCTCTATCAGGCAGGTTTCTTCCATAAGCATATTTCGAAACCTTCCATACTATTCTATAACCATTTTCAGTTTTCTTAAATTATTTGGATATATTGTAAGTGCATTAGAAGCTGATGTACCATGGCTCAAGCCAAACTACTGCGACATACTTTTAGAAATCATTGCAAGTCTCAAATCCTTCAAAGTACTTGTACTTTTATTGAGATGGTATTTGATGGTTTTGGGGAGCGGTTTTGTGAATAATCCCAACATGATCTCCCACCAATGCGACCAATTCAATGGTAGCGATCATAAGGAAAGAATATGCATCCACTTACTTCAATTTAGCATATCATAGCTTCTTCACAAGGCTCACTGTTCTCATTTATTTTGTTTACATCCAAAGCTAGTGCATCATAAATGTAGAATTCAATGTCTCTGCAGCTGTTATATTGTTGACTCTCCTCAATATCCCAATAAGAGTTCAAAATTAAAAATGTAGTACCAGGAAAATATTCACATCCATTGCCCACATCCTGGTGCCTGCTGCCAACATAGATGTTAGAGACTCAAGTTGAATTGGAGTTAATTTCTCCACTCCTCATGCATGCAAGCAGTTAGCTGCAGTTGAGCAATCAGTTAGTTTACATTCAGTTAGTTAACAAATAGTTAGTTAAACTGTTAGAGAATTTGTTAGAGAGTTAGTTTGCATGTAAAGACTAAAATTAGTCTTGAGTTTGTTTTTCTAATTATTGTTAGTTTTCAAATCTATTTAGAGACGCTTGGGCGCATCATTGTAAGCAAGAAAAATTGAAGATCAATAAAATCTTATCCTTCAAGAGATTATTGTAGCAATTGTGTTCAGTTCTTGTTTATTTGTTTTAGTTCTTATTTTTTGCAAGCTCTCTATATTCTGACAAATTGGTATCAGAGCCTGGGTAGGAAAGCAGCCAACAGGGAGGCGACAAGAAGAAAGGAAAGCGAAGTAGTCGGGTGCAGGATTTGCCAGCAGGCAGCATAGAGACCGACATCGGCCGACTCCCAGACCGACATCGGCAGAGTAAACTGACATCGACAGTACTATCGACCGACCGCGGCAGTGTAACCGACGTCGGTGACTGTGTGTTCAGAAATAGCAACCAGAAAGCCATCTCAGCGTGAGAAATGACAGCGAACAATGGTATTTCACAGCCTCAAATTCCCATTTTCAATTGTAAGAATTATGATTTCTGGGCAATTAAGATGAGAATTTTATTTTGCTTACAAGATGTATGGGATTTGGTAGAGAGTGGTTGTGTAGAACCACAGGACGAGGTAGCCCATCTGGCATTAAGTCGAGCACAAAAAGACGAGCTTAAAGACAACAAGAAAAAGATGCAAAAGCTTTATTTCTCATCCAACAGGCATTGGATGAATCTATATTTTCTAGAGTTGTAGTAGCAACAAGATCCAGAGAGGAATGGAAAATCTTGGAGACTACCTATAGAGGTAATACAAAGGTAAAAATTGCTAAATTACAATCCCTTAAAAGAAGTTTTGAAAATTTGCAAATGAATTATTCAGATTCAATAGACCAGTTTATGGGTCAAGTTTTGAATATAGTGAATCAAATTAGATCTAATGAAGAAACTATGACGGATCAGAAGATCATATAAAAGATACTCAAATGTTTACCCAGTAAATTTGATGTAATAGTTGTAGCTATTGAGGAAACCAAAGATTTGAAACAATTATTTGTAGATGAATTAATGGGTTCTTTGTTAACACATGAATCCAGAATGAATAAGAATAACACTTCTCTTGAGAATGCCTTCAAGTCACAGGGAACTTTTGGCAGAGGAAGAGCCAGGTCAAACTTCAAAGGAAGAGGCAGAGGCAGATATGGAAGGAACAATTCAGATGAAAGTGAAAATAGTAATCAAAACTACAGCAGTAGAGGACGTGCAAACAATCACTTCCATCAAGGTTCAAAAAGGTTTGATAAATCTAATGTTCAATGTTATTACTACAAGAAATATGGTCATTATGCAAGTGACTATAGAAATAAACAAGGATATATGTACAAGCTGAATGCTAATTACACAGGTGAATCTAGTTCTAATTCTAGAAGCTTATTTCTTAGTTAAAAAAAAGCTAGAGATATTTGGTTTTTAGACAGTGGATGCAGTAATCATATGACAGGAAATAAATAATTTTTTACTAGTCTTGATGATTCTGTAAAATCAGAAGTGAAATTAGGAAATGATATCACAATAGATGTCATGTGTAAAGGTGTCATAAATGTTTTGGCAAAGAATGGTGAAAGAAGGTTTATACCTGATGTTTATTTTGTACCTAGACTAAAACATAATCTTTTGAGTGTTGGTCAGTTAGTACAGAAAGGTTACAGAATATCTTTTATGGATAATGTTTGCACAATACTTGACAAGTTTCCAAGTGACAGGTTGATAGGAAAAGTGGAGATGACCAAGAATTAGATGTTCCCTCTTCATATTCAATGCATCCAAGGAGAAGAGGAAGCCCATTTCAAAACCATGCAGCTAGACCAATCATGGTTATGGCACTTAAGGTATGGAAATTTACATTTTGGAGGTTTAAATTTGTTAGAGAAAAAAAATATGGTGAAGGGTTTACCACCAATAGAACAGCCAGGAAGGTCATGTGACAGTTGTATTCTGGCAAAACAACATAGAGAGAGCTTTCCAGTAGGAGCCTCATATAGAGCTAAGGTAATATTGGAGTTAGTCCATGGCGATTTATGTGGACCAATGCAAACTCCATCATTTAGAGGTAGTACTTATTTTCTAACCTTCATTGATGACTTTAGCAGAAAGACTTGGATATACTTTCTCAAAAATAAGTCTGAAGCCTTTAGAAAGTTTAAAGAATTCAAGGCAATAGTTGAGAAGCAGAGTGGCCATTAAATAAAGGTACTTAGATCAGATAGAGGAGGTGAATATATGTCTAATAAATTTCAAGATTTTTGTAGATATCATGGAATCAAAAGGCAATTGACTACAAGGTACACACCACAGCAAAATGGTGTAGCAGAAAGAAAGAATAGAACAATCATGGAAAAAATGGCAAGAAGCCTATTGAAAGACAAACACTTGTCAAATGAATATTGGGCAAAAGCAGTAGCATGTGCAGTGTATATTTTAAACAGAAGCCCAACAAAGAGTGTCAGAGATCGAATTCCACAAGAAGCGTGGAGTGGTAAGAAATATAGTGTATATCATTTCAGAATTTTTGGTTGTGTTGCATATTCTCTTATACCATCTAAATTGAGAAGAAAGTTTGATGATAGAGGTGAAAAATGCATTTTTATTGGCTATAGTGAAGAGTCAAAAGCTTATAAGTTGTATAACCCAATTTCAAAGCAAGTGATTATTAGCAAAGATGTTGAATTTAAGGAAGTAGAAGCATGGGATGGTAGCACCATCATAGTTGGAGCACCAATTCCACATAATGAAAAAATTTCTAAAGAACAAAATTTGCAAAGTGGACAATCCTCTCCACAAGCAGGCACAGGAACACCAATAAGAACACCTAGAAGGTTTGAACAAAGTGAATCATCTAGTCATGCATGCCACCCTACTCCAAATTCACAAGTAAGTAATGAATCAGATCCAACTCTTGCTACTTTAAGAGCAAGATTGAAAGGTAAGAAAATGAAAATTTTGAATGAGATTTATAATCAAGAAGAAGAGAAATTAGATTTGCTTTCAAATTTTTCTCTTTTCACTCATGACCCTATGTATTATGAAGAAGCAGTTAATGAGGAACATTGGCTAAAAGCAATGGATGAAGAGTTGAATGCTATTGAAAGAAATCAAACATGGGATCTAACTATTTTACCTGAAGGTAAGGATTGTATTGGAGTCAAATGGGTTTATAAAACTAAATTTGATGCAGATGGAAATGGAAATGTAGAAAAGCACAAGGCAATGTTAGTAGCAAAAGGTTTTGCACAAGAACATGGAGTTGATTATAATGAAACATTTGCACCAGTTGCTAGATTGGATACTGTTAGAATGGTATTATCAATAGCTTCTCAAAATAATTGGTCTGTATATCAAATGGATGTAAAATCCACTTTCTTGAATGGTTTTCTAGATGAAGAAGTATATGTGAAACAGCCCACAGGTTATGAAGTGCAAGGACATGAAGAAAAAAATTATAGATTGAAGAAAGCTCTTTATGGTCTCAAGCAAGCACCAAGAGCATGGTATAGTAGGATTGATTCTTATATGATAAACAATGGATTCAATAGAAGTGATAGTGAGCCTACTTTGTACACAAAAGTCAATAAAGAAGGTCAGATTTTGATTGTGTGTTTATATGTTGATGATTTAATTTTTACTGTAAATTTGTCTATAGACACTTTTAAATCAGCAATGAAGAAAGAATTTGAAATGACAGATTTGGGATTAATGAAGTATTTTTTGGCAATAGAAGTTCTATAATCAAAGAAAGGAATTTTTATCTATCAAACTAAATATTCAAAGGATGTGTTAAGGAGATTTAAGATGTTGAATTGTAAACCAACACCTACACCAGTTGCTACAGGGACTAAATATAGCAAAGAAGACCAAGGGTCTAATGTTGATTCCACAACATTCAAAAGATTAGTTGGCAATTTGATGTATCTTACAGCTACTAGACCAGATATCAGTTATGGGTTTAGTTTAATCTCAAGATTATGGAGTCACTGAAAGACTCACATTGGCAAGTTGAAAAAAGGATATTGAGATATGTGGCAGGAACTACAGAATATGGAATTTTATATTCCACAACTAACGATTTTAGTTTGATTGGTTTTACAGATAGTGATTTTGCAGGTAGCGTTGATGATAGGAAGAGTACTTCTGGACATGCCTTTCTTTTAGACACAGGTGTGGTCACATGGGCATCCAAAAAGTAGCCTATAGTGACACTTTCATCAGCTAAAGCAGAGTATGTTGCAGTCACATCAGCAGCATGTCAAGCAACTTGGATGAGAAGAATATTGAAAGATTTATTACAAGCACAGAAGGAGTCAACACCAATCTTCTGTGATAACAAATCAACAATCACTTTATCAAAAAATCATGTGTTTCACAAGAGGAGCAAGCACATTGATACAAGATTTCACTTTATCAAAGAATTAGTGAACAATGGAGAAATCCATCTGGACTTCTGCACATCTTAAGATCAATTGGCAGATATATTTACAAAGGCATTAGCAAAAGAGACATTTGATTATTTGAGACAAAATTTAGGCATAGTAAATGCTAAAATTGTAAGTGGTAGAAATTAAGGGGGAGTGTTAGAGACTCAACTTGAATTGGAGTTAATTTCTCCACTCTTCATGCATGCAAGCAGTTAGCTGCAGTTGAGCAATCAATTAGTTTACATTCAGTTAGTTAACAAACAGTTAGTTAAACTGTTAGAAAATTTGTTAGAGAGTTAGTTTGCATGTAAAGACTAAAATTAGTCTTGAGTTTGTTTTTCTAATTATTTCTAGTTTTCAAATCTATTTAAAGACGCTTGGGCGCATCATTGTAAGCAAGGAAAATTGAAGATCAATAAAATCTTATCCTTCAAGAGATTGTTGTAGCAATTGTGTTCAGTTCTTGTTTATTTGTTTTAGTTTTTGTTTTTTGCATGCTCTCTATATTCTGACAACAAAGGCTCCCATCCAATCCAGGGATATATTTTAGGGATTGGGGAGAGCATTCGTCAATGTAAGGAGCTCCTTGATTACTCCACATAGATCGGTTCAGATTCTATGACAAAACCAAAAAGGGCTTAAACTTTACTAAAATGAAAATATCTCACTAAGTTGGCAACTCCCCAAAATTAAAATTCAAAACATAATTTTTATAAGTAATTGATTTGCCGATCTTTACACATTCTCCTAACACACATGTAACTACTCATTACAGCTACAACTAAATTATCTTGAAGAACCGTTATGAAATTCATAATTTCATACACATCAGATGCCTCAAAAGTACTCCCCATATTAATTAATAGTCCAATACTTCATGTTCAAGGCAAAAATCTTGGTAGATAGATGTTGCACGAGATGTATATTCTTCCAGAATCCAAACAACAATTAAAATTATTTCTCCGCAAGGATCAGGAATATTGCTTATACATATATCATAAATGATGCTCCCAATATAATCCTCTTCAGTTTCAACATCATTATTAATATTAAGTATTAACTTTACTAACCATAATGTTCTATGTATTTCAAAGACTGGTTTGTTGATGTAAACTCCAGAAATTTCGTTATTAACTTCATTTCAGTCATTTGAAATTAGAACGATCTATACTAATTATGGCTGCAAATTTTCAAACTATTGCCAATAGTAGTTATTATGTAACTGTCACACTCAAAAAATCAATGAAATAGTAATAAAATATTATGTTCAGTTACCTTTATGACTCGTCTCTCGTTGAAAAGTATTTTTCTCATGAAAATTTGGGCAAAACATAAATAGCAGTTAAATTTAAAATATTAATCCCAAACCAGCAGGTACACCATTTGACTTTAACTGAATAGATTAACTAGAGCTGAATAAAAGGAACATAACCTTTGACAGAAGATAATGCAATTCAATATTATGTTGATTATTGAGTGCCCCTATTATATGCAGGAAGTAGATTCACTTACATCAACCCATTCTTTTTCAGGTTGCATATTTAAAAGGTCCCTAAGTAAAGGGAATGTAAAATGAAAATGCTATGTATGAAAATTACCTGGAAAAATATAGCCTCCCCATGATTACATGTAGCACACCGCACAGTTTTAGTGCAAGGAAGTGTGGGATCATTAGCCACATCCTGTAAACCCTGTGTGCGCTCACTTACTAAATGGCATATCTCATTTCGGTAAACACAATTGTTCTCTGTAGGCTCCTGCACATTATTTGCAGAGTCAAGCAAACAAAAAACAGTAAAAACTTCCAATTCAATATACAAAATAAAATCCCCGCGTGCATTTGAATCATGAAGAGCATGATGCCCAAGGGGTTGGGGTGTAATGAGAATTGGGAGGACTAGTAAGACCATGTCCCAGGTTGAAAATTTGTAGCATAACAACTATGGGATGCATTCGTGCATGGGCCATATGTTTATGTAGAACCAAGCCAAAAAAAAAACACATTATGAAGTACAACACAAATATTTTAGAATGTAGTCTAAGCATACCTCACCTACGATGAACAAGAAAAAAGGAATCATGAAGAACAACATGACATCCAAAACTCAAGAACCGTCTGGACCTCCCCCAAGATAAACCAAGCCAAAATAAATGTTTCGAATATTTCTTTAAAATAATCTAAGGCAAAAACATCAGATCGACTTAAATTTAATTATTACAAAAAAGAAAAAAAAAATTATAAACAAATCCCAAAAAAATTGATGCACAAATACTAAATCAGATGTACTGGCCAATGAGAATGCAGAATAATAATAAATGAATTTCAATATACAACTTAAAGATAATCTAGAAGAGCCTATCTATCCCTATATATAGGGATAATTAGGTAGGGTGACCACGGAGTGACGATTAGGTGGGGCAAAAGAAAACTGTTGAAATTATGAACGGAAAGTCCCATTCCATAACATTAGGTTATCACTAGCTCATGGTTCCCTGAATGTTTTATCTCCTCCATTTCAAAATAAACCTTTGTTTTGTAATAGAACACTAACACTGTACATCAGGCATACATTACAACCAAAATCAGGTGCCCATGTGCGGACAAACCCAATAAAAACTATTCTTCAAATAGAGATAAATGCAATTGTAGTGCTAAAGTCCTTTGTATCTATCATTTTAAGGTAAGGAGCAGGTCATTAGTTCAATCCTTGTAAAACCCAAACCAATTTCTTGGGTGGAAAAGAAAACCCTTATATGTTCCGTGTGTAAATCCCCTATATGTTCATGCAAAGAAAAGCTATGCTGAAATTAATGAGTGGGTGACTACTGACCTGTTGATCACAGTTCCTGCAAGCATAAAGCAGAATCTTCTGCTCCTTATCATCCTTAGGGTACAATATATTAATGCTGCATACAGGTAACATTGAAATCAGAGCATGAAACCCTAATTTATATGAACAAAAACAATGTTTGAAAGATACAGCACAACCATAAATACATAAGCAAAACACACTAACAATTATATGTTAACAATGCTATGAAAAAAACTTATCATAGCTGAATGTGTAAAGAAAAGATAAGTATTAACAGAGACCAAAATGATAGCGTACCATTCTCTGCAAAATTTCATGGTACCCATGATTGCAGCTAGCTGGTAATATATTCACTGCAAAATGGTATATGGTATGTGCTCTGTTTATTTAGGCTTCGAGCTCTGCCAAAATTGTGAATTTCAACTGTAATTAAAAAGACCGTGTTTTAGGCATGGAGGATTCTGCTCTCTGGGCAAAATCCCAATCTGCACCTTGGTTTCATCTCTCATTTGTTGAATACCTGCCATCCATTGCAAGACGCACTGAACTATATGTCATCATTCTCGCAACTGAATCATCCCCAATTAAGAATTCAATTTTTTTTAGGGTAATGTGCATTTCTATAAGGACATGTGGGTAAAGATATGTGGATCTGCCTCTCACTGTACCTTAGCATTAAAACAAACTTCATGGGGCATAAAATTGAGCCGATTTTAACATTAAAACCAAAGCAAAAAGATTGCGTTTTTTTTACCTGGTGTAGTAGTATACTTGTTGATTTGGCTACAGGCCTTCCTGAAACAGCCGACCAATATAAATGTTGCACATGCAAGCAACTCTTTAATTCTCATCAACCTCTGGTAGGCTGGAGATCAAGTCACAGGAAAGCCAGGGGTTGTTCTACAACAATATGTTTATATTAGAATATATTTGCATATTTTGAATTAAAATAAAAAATAAAATAAAATCTAAGTTAAGTACCCTTTTCTTGACAAAATGTGTGCAATCTACATGATTTATCTCTGGAGCATTGAGCATCTCGATATTATTCTCCCCAATTGGAGACAATATCAGAATAAGAAATCCTTCCCTTTTATCCACTATATTAAACCGATCGCTGCGTTCATTGCTGTATCTTGCCAGTATCATCACTGGCCAAACTGCAATCTGACAAAACCAAAGGAATACCCACTTTATTATCAAAATTTAAAAAACTAGACAAACTATCAATGGTAACCAAAAATTATATAATAAGAGTATAAATGATGTAGGCAAGCGCTGGAGCTGAAAATTTAACAGGATTTTTATTTTGATATGCAGAAAGAAATTGCTCGTTCTACTACTTGCACAGTGTAAGCATGTGCTGGAGCTGAAAATATAATAACAGTTTTTTTATGTGCGTAAATAAATTGCTTGCTCTAGTACCTGCATATTTCACATCACATCAAACTAAATCGTAAATGCATATAAAAATCTATTAAAACAATAGATAATTAAAAACAATAAACCACACCAACGCAGATCTTTACTAGGCATCTTGGCTACTTCTTGAAAAGTAGGGGCTTATCCATTTAGCTTATGGATGTTATCAAAATCACTCTAAAGGACCAAAAACAAAGGATTTCTCAATCATTGAGAGTTTTAAACTAAAAATTTTTATAAAGACAATAGAAAAATAAAATTGTTACAATACAAAGTGTAACTATGTTAAACTTCCCTAATTAATAGTAATTGCACAAGATTATGGTGAGAGACTTCCGTTTGATGACATCATCTATCTTCTTTTTAATAACATCTTTTTAATTTCTACCAATCAAATTACATTTAAATATTTTTTTTATAATTTTGGTTAAAAAATGCTTAAATTAACTATTAAAAAATTAAATATTTCAATGTATAAAAAATTAATAATTTTTTATTGATAGAGAAGGAATAGTTTAAACAAAAGTTAAACCAAATTGATTCTTTAGATGTAATAATTTACTTATAATCAATATTCAAAATATATTTTACTCATTTTTATAGATTAAAAATATCAAAGTTCTAATCTTGATTATAATTTGTAATTTACATTTTTGTTTAATTTAATATTATATTTGTGTTGTAGCTATAGTTTTTAATGGGATTGATTTGCAATCTGACACACTATTTTTTATTTAGAAAATTACCTTTCTTCGATAGTAACATGATTTTGATTTTTTATTTGAAATATTTATGATAGATATAAAATTAAAAAAACATTAAACAAGGATGCCTTGCATTATAATTGATTGAAAATAATACTAGTGGAGTTTTGTCAAAATATGATTGGAATTTTTCAATATTCAAGATATTTGAATAGGTAACAACTCAAACATTTATGTCCTTGTGAATAAAGAACATGAATTACTAGTTCTGAAGTAAATTCTTTCTTATATGAATTATATAACATTTAAATTGAAGCCACTAAAGTGAAATTTTAAGCCATAATCTGAAGTTTTCGATTTTATGTTATTTTTTTGGTTTGATTTTTATATTTGTTTTATGGTTTATTTGTTGGACCATATTTTGGATTGTGAAATTATTGAATTATATAAAAAGTGATTCTCGATGAGTTCTTTCTAAATTAAACAATTTTACCTTTAAACTTATTTTTTAATATATTAAAATTTAAAGAAACAAATTTTGAAAAATGTGTATAAAATTCATTGTTGTGTTTTATGCTTATTTTATATGAAAATTAGAAGTTCTAACCTTAATGGCTTATGTTCTTTGTATAAATAATTGTTGTGAGATATGTTTGTTTCGTGAATTTTTTAGATATTTAAATGCAATTTTACGTATAAAATTTGGCTTTTAAAATTTCTTGTTTGTTGACTTATAATAATTTTAATTTTAAGTTAATTCCTATAAAAAGCATCAATTTCTTATAACATTATCCCATTATTATCATCTGTCATAGTTCCTGAAAATACAAACATTCATCAAAAACACCCAGATAAATAGACAAAATACCATTTAAGAAAGTTTTAATTTCTACACAATGAACCAAATCTTATTCAAAGATCAATAACTATGTCCAGAGAATGCTTAACCTTTCTCTAATATCATGTGCTTAAAAAAGCGTTGATTATCTTAACATACCAAACGAGAATAGATAATGAATGCCGAAACAATTGTTTATGAACATTAAGGAACATTTTATCATTTCCATCTTCGACAATTTTATATCAAACTCAATGATTTCCAAAATTTCTATCCATGTTAGAATTAATAATTAGGTTCCTGTAAATGGAAATTTGAAGAGCTTTTGGATAGAAGAATTAACCATATCAGATTGAAATAATGATGTCTAAGTAACTATATTTTAGATGGGAAGAACAATCAACTCTAAATAATTAGAAATGACATGGGATTAATAAGAGATTGTACTCTATGAACTATAATATGCTGGATCATATGACAAAAACATATCCATGTGTCTTCTATTGTATAGCCATACATGCCCTGCTTAATCCCCACATCTGCAACAAATCAGAAAAAAAGGTTGTTTATATAAGCATTAATATATGGCATTCTGTTGATTAACATTAAAAATACAGTAACCTTAATCCGTCCTTATAATTTATCCATTAGATTCTCTCATTGATATTGCTATATGATATTGATCATTGTAATCTGCTAAATATTTTTAGTTTTTAATCTAGTGACAGTGCTTCCTTCTCTTTTAATCTATTAATAAACAATAACAATGCAGAGATAAAGATTATATTATGGCGGTGATGTATATTTCTAACCATGGCTGGAAGGAACAACAATAGGCCCATGATGATCTCCCTCATGACCCTCAATCTATTGAATTAGAAGAACAACACTGATTACAACCATTGTGAAAACCAGGCTAAGACTTCTAATATATAATGCCACTTTCTAAGAAATAATATATGTGTTGAGATTGCTCTTCTAATTGAAGAAGGAAGCTTTTGGATACCTGCAACAATACAAAGGAAATAGTCAAGATGGATGTATATATGCAAATGAAATAGAGAGGAATGAATATGAGCTGACATAGTTGGGAGTGGATTATGCAAGGTGTCAAAATTGTTAAAAACAAGTTTTATGTCCCACCGATTAAGAAAATAATTGAAAAATAGGGAATTTAAATTTGTTACTATTGTTACATTGATGACATCAATGACATCAATAATTTTTTTAGAGATGTTTCTATTTCCAAATATTTATTATCAATTGCGCATGATGTTATCAATTTTTTCTTTAATAATATGTTAATAATTTTAACCAATCACAACACAAATATTTTTTTTTCATATTTTTGCTTAATAAATGCACAAGTTAACTATTGGAGAACTACAAATTTTTTATTGCATTAAAAAAAAAAAAAAAATTATTGATCTAGAAGGTAAAATTTAATCGAAAGTTAAAAGTGAATTGAATCCATTAATTTATCCCTTCAGGACTCATAAAAAGATGTGTATATTGCACTATTAGATGTGAGGCTCACATAGAAATGGGTCTTGGGTCATTGATTGAATAAATATATTAAATAAATGAGTGAAAATTTTTAATAACATTTACGAGACCAAACAGTCTATGGGACCAAGAGTTACATCAACATTGTTCCATACTAACACTACCACTTGACATAAGTGTTGTTTTAATCTTATACAATTTCTGATCTTTTTTCAAAGCTAACTCTTTCACTATGGATCTTGATTAGAAACTTGTTATTTTATTTTACGTTGCCTCTTCAAACAAGTCAGTTGTCAACTTTCAAGTTGTCTTTGTATTTGATACGGATGTCACTGTGCACTACACACTATATATTGAAATGTCATTTTATTTCCATTACTCTCTTGTCACAAAATAAACGTGTTCTTGTTTCCCATTCTTCCTTGGGCACTATCCACTTGCAATTTCAAACTTAAGATGATGTAAACTAGTCTTTAACTATGCTATCATCACCTCTCTTTTTTTGATTGATTTATGCCTATGTATGTGTTTCCTAAGTGATCCCATGAGGAATTAAACTCTTTGATGTAATATGCTTTCCTCTATCCCAATTGCATTTTCCACATTGCTCTTTTGAATTTCTCTCATGTACTTTTTTATTTCTTTATCACTGCTTGGACATTCTTACATGTTGATGTCTTATTTACTCATCTCTTTGTTATTTTTTTTCATGTATGAGTTACTTCCTCCTACTTAGCTCCTTTTCTATTATCATTTGGGCTCATCAATGATTCATCATATTTTTTACATCTTTTGTAACTAACTTAATGTTCGAGTCATTGTTGATGCTTCTAACAAAAATGTAGTTGTTTTGGCTAATATAGTCTCATATAGAATTGAAGCTTTGAGTTTCCGGTTATTTGTGATTAAATGTTTTTGGATTCTCTGTATTTGTCTCCAATTTAAGTCAAATACATTCCTGCCCCAAATCTCACATTCATTTAGATTAGATATATTACTGCCCCAAATCGTACATCCATATAGGACCACTAGTATGACAAGTAAATCGAACAAAGTCCTTTTGGTTTTTCAATCCCATAATTTTGTATTCTTACTCTTATTTTGCAACGAGTATAAGGCCTTCCAACCCTCTTGCATTCTTTTTTACACTGCAGATCTCCCAAATAAATTTATTGTGAAAGTCAATCCCCAAATTAAGAAATAAATTCCAAATGATTTACAGAGAGCTGTAAAGCTATTGATATTATCAAGGTTTTTGGTCAGCAGTAATTATGTACTCCGTTACGTTTATTGCTTAATAACTCTTTCTGGTGCCTTGTGCTTGTTTTCAGTCTGCATATGATACGCTGATCCAAATTTCACTTTAAACTGTGTTTACATTTGCAGGGATTGACTGAAGTCGCTGTGATAATCAATTGTATGTATTTACCTGAGCACAATGTCTTTTAGGCAGAAGCAGACCCTTCAACTGCTTGGATCCCTGCATTTTTAATGGGTATCATAACTCAATGGCCGCATCTGTGCTGTTGGGTCTATCATCATTACTATGCCAACGGGTATCACAGGGAAAATTGTATATCTCATTGTTTTAAAGACTAAAGTTTCAAATGCACTGCCATTTTCATTCTGTTTGAGAAGATATTAAAATTTTCCTTTGTACTTTGTTTTAGGTAAAGAAAAAAGGTTCATATTGAAATGTCAACCTTTGGAAGTCTATTTTTGTTGGCAGGTACTTTAAAATTAAACATTCCAACAGTGGGGTTTCTCTGGCCGGACCATATCAGCTCTGGTATGAGCGTTCTTTATGACCTTTTTGTATATTAAACCAGTTCCATGTATAATGCATGCGGAACATCTAAATTTTGTTGATTAAAGTGAATTTTAAAGTTTTCAAAAATTTCAATTGAAAGTGTACGCAAGATTCATGCCATTAATTGTTCAGAAGTATAGTTAATTAAACATATAATCTTGTGCTTTAATATAATATGAGGTTGTATATTCTTAATTTATATTAAAGCATGAGCATGCTACCCAACTGAGAAATGTATGGGAAAACCATGAATAATTGTCCCCCTGGATACGGTCGGAGTGTTGACCGATCTTGCATTCTCCCCGCCATATAATTGTGAAAGTCGGTGATTTAATATGGAAAAGGGATTTATTATGAGAAATTGGACTTGAGTCATGACATTAATGGAAATGCTTACACATTTATTACTCTTTTACCATTTGACAATAGAATTTTTTGGTTCATCGAACATAAGCATTTGTTGGATTCCTATATATTAATAGAGGTATCTTTGCATCTGTGGATATTTATGGGGGTGAGAATCCCTTTCTTTTAGTTGAAGGTTGGGAGGACAATAAACGCTGATAATATGGTTAAGTTCGAGTATGTAAGGTACTCTGGGTTTGAGTTGTATAAATTAAAATTGTGATGATTATCTATTTTTTTTAGTTGAAGGTTGGAAAGAATAAATGTTGATAATATGATGAAGTTTGAGTATGTAAGGTAACCGGATTTTAGGTTGTATAAAGTTGGGTTGTGGTGATTATCCATTTTTTTTAATTCAAGATTGGAAGGAGGGAAACAACAAACATTGATAATATAATGAAGCTTAAACATACAAAATAATCTGATTTTGAATTGTTTAAATTTTATTTATCTATCTATCAAATGTATATATTTCATATGTTACATAAACCTTTATATTCATCACTAAAATTTGTCTATCAATCAAATTCATATTCCATATGTTGGATAAACCTTTATATTTATCATCAAGACATCACATTTTATTTACTAGTGCTATAGTACAACCATGATTACTTTTCTTTATAGTAACTTTTCTAATAGCTACTTTTTAGTGCACTAATATTTTTTTAATCAAATGATGGATATGCTTGTACTTTTGACATGCATAGCTAACATTTGAATGCTAGGTGATGAGAGTATGTGCTTCAACTGGCCAATGCATACATGGCATTCTATGAAATGGCATATGTTCGAGGTATTTATTTTGAAATTCTTATTTTTGTTAGTATTTCAATGCAATCTATAAGACCATATATGGCATTTTGTCAAATAATTATTTTAAATGTGACAAGTAAAATGATGTAACAACAAGCCCTGGCATATTGATCTAACCGATATTACTAAGGCCAATAAAAACTTAGCTTAGTCAGAAACATAGATGAGCTAAAAAATCCATATCAAAAAACAAATGACATCATTCCTAGCATAACACATCATGACAAAAAACAACAAGGAACCAAACCAAATGACATGGATTTCCACCTAATTTGAAATAACAATGATATTTATAAAAGCACCACTTGATCCATCTACAACATCCACTAAGACCACTAGATCCTTACCATCCACTGCCAAGGAATCACCACATGCCTTACTAAAAGAACCTGAAGCCACCTAGAACCTCGTGCACACATCTCTAATAGATAGAGAGGAATAAACACTTTCCAGTCGTCCCTACATTCATGCTATCATCATCCGAAGAGGATTATGAGTTAGATAAGGAGGAGCCAACCCTCAACCATGAACACTCCATTTTTCTCATAATTTGATAGCCTCAATGTGCTCCTGAGAGTGCCTCAGTACCTTTTACTCTTCTAACTTAGTTAGGGGCTATTGGAAGACACCATCGGAGGAGGACAAATGAAACACCCAAAATGAGAATAAAGGAGGTGGAAATCACCCTATAGATTCTCCACATACATCCAAATGGCCATGAACATGGTTTCCAAAGCCCTGAAAATTGATAAAGAAACTAGCCCTAGACCATCTGAACTAAAAAAGGGTAGATTAAAAAATGGTCCTACATTCACAATTGTAATATCCTCCAACAAGCCCACTCTATGCACTAGAGTAGGCCCACCCTATGCACTGGAGTAATAAGACACTCCAATTCTGCTATAAGATGCTTGCCTAACATCAACACCAGGATGTTATTACAAACATGGCAACCACCTCTGAATTAACCCTGCTTCTAGAGTGGTGAAAAAGATAATACTCTCAAAGAACATGTCAAAGTGATTGAATAATATTCTTAGAGGTAACCCGAAATATCTTTTTTAGACCAGATCATGGATCAGAGTGATATCACATTTCTTTTCTTCTACCTTTTACCGATGACACCAAAGACACATTAATGAGAGGATAGGGCACAAGCTTCCATTAGGAACACATTCTCATGTCCCAAGCTGCAAGCCTACCATTTATTCATTTTACCTATGAAAAATAACCTTGAAAATTACAACCTCCATATCTTTTATAAATGTAGATAGAGGTCTTCTCTTACTTTCAAAGATATGTTGAATCAGAATAGCAGTACTCACCTGCCATAATACATATAAGTAATTTTTGAAATTGCCAATTGGCCAAGAAGAGAAAGCACTAAAAAGAGAAGGCCAAGGCCAAGAGCACTCTAGCTTACAACACAACTAGGGCCAACACCAAAAGGTAAAGGGATAGGCAAATAAAAGATGATTAGGTAATTCTTCCTTGTTTTTTCATAAACAACAAGGGGCAAAATAAACTGATTTTACCCAACCTATCTTGAGTGCGTATACTATTATAAACTACCAATGACACAAAGGTACCCACTTTGTGGATGCCTTCCTTTCCCCTACAATGTGAACTAGCCCAAATCATGGAGCCCTTTGTTTCCTTAGCTATCTGATAGCCTAGACTCACTAAATATTTTTCAAACTTGGCCCCAATCCAATGTAGAAGATCCTCCTTGGAGTTGAGAAAGACTTTATGATTTTAAAGATAATCACAAAGATGTTTACATTACTCCTTAGGGATGTCTAAGTTCTCAAAAAAATAGAGGGCTAAGATGTCAAACCATGGGTTGGCACCAAATCTAAATAATCCATAATCAAAACACCCCAAGTTGTAGAAAGAATCAATTTTGCCTTAGCTAGATTTGGAAGATCAGATAATGGCTTATGCCCATTCCAGGAGTCATCCCAAAAGTTCACAAGTCTGTCATTATTGATAGTCTAGGACACATGATTCATAATAAGAGGTTTGAATTTAAGAAAAAAATTCCAAAAGTGAGAGCCTCTAGGGGGATTAATTATACAAACCATAATCAACAAATTTTTGAAATTTAGATATTAACACCTCAAGAACATGCACCAAAGATAATTCAACTTAGAAATCATCCCCCAAACCAACTTTTCCCCTAAATCCAAAATTTGAAGATTCAAACATTTAACCCCAACACCTCCCATCTTCTTCACCTTGTAAACCCTATCCCATTTAAGTAGAGAGATATTATTCTTCTCAAAGGAGCCCTACCATAATAAATCCTTCAATTTTTTTTCAACATCTTTACCACATGACTGTGTAGTTGAAAAATAGAAAACATTAAATAGGAAAAGAGATAGCTCAAGACATAGTTGGTTAATGTCAAATAACTAGGAAGAGAAAGCCACTTGTTAGGATGCCAAATGAGATTTAATAAATTTAATAAAACCAACCCAAAGAGATCACTTCCTTATGCCAGCAAAGAGGGGAACACCTAGCTATTTGGTAGGAAGTTTCCCAATCTTAAAACATAGACATAGGGAGATAACCTATTAAACATACCCAAAATAGTTAATGAAGTAAATTTCATTTTTTCTATCATTCATAATTTTACCTAACATAACCTCATAGATAGATAGAATATTGTTGAAATATTGAGCTTCACTGATATAATCTTACCTGAAGAGAAAAGTATCATCTGCAAATTGTTGATGAGTAAGGATTTCTAGGCCATCCACAAATGTAATCCCTCTCAGACATGCGTCTGCCATAGCTTGCTTCACATAATGCCCTAAGGATTCTGCTAAGAGAATTAAAAGAAAGGGGGACATGGGATCCCATTTCCTAAGACTTGTTAAGGCCTTGAAAAACCCAAATGAACTACCATTGACCAAAATTCAAAACTTAGGACCAGCCATCCAACTAAAGACCTAGTCACACTAGCCCTTACAAAAACCAAATTTCTCCAAAACCTTGACTACAAAATGTCAATTCAATCAATTATATGCTTTACTATTATCAAGTTTAATCATCAAACCTTTCTAGTGAGAGTGAGAGAGCGAATGCACTATCTCATGGGCAATGATAATACCCTCTTAAATATTCCTACCTGAAACAAACCCCATTTGCTCATCTAAAATTAGGGTATCCAATATGGACTTGAGCATAGTATCCATAAATTTGAAAATAATCTTATTAATAGTGTTATAAATAGAGATGGGATGGAAGTCACCAAAATTCACCTTTCGTAAATAAAGATATGAAGGTAACATTAAGATACAAGGACACATTTTTTATTTTTCATGATTATTATACCATATTCAACACATCCACACCATTGTCTCCAAAGAGCCTAAAAAAAGCTACAGAAAATCCATTAGGGCCTAAATATTTATCCTTGCCCATTGAGAAGACCACCATTCAAATTTTCTCCAAAGTGAATGGTGTAAAAATCTTATCATTTTTCTTGGAAGAAACCAACTTGGGGATGAAAACCATATAGTTTTTTTTTAGTTGAGAGATTAAAACCCACTTCACAAGATAGCAGGTTATGAAAAACATTTACATCCTCTTTGCAAAGTCAGATTGGAATTCCAACACCACTCTTTGATTGGATTGCATACTCAAAATGCACAGCGCACTTCACTTGAATCTGATCAAATTATGAAAGAAAGCAAAATTATGATCCCCTTAATTAAGCCAACCCTATCTAGATTTTTGCTTACAAATAATTTCTTCCCTCAATAAAATTTCTTTAAACTCAAAAAATAACTACTTCTCTAACTTGTAGGAAACAACATCCATCCTTACACAATAGACCACCTTGTTCAAATTCTCCAATTAAGCTTCCACATGGACCTTCTCTTGGAAAATATTTTAAAAAGAAGTAGAGTTCCACTGTTTAAGACAACATTTAATAAAATGTAGTTTCTTAACCATCCTGAGCATCTCTGAGCCTGACACTATAGAGCTATTATTCCACTAGACCTTCATTAGAGCTGGTAAAGAGGCATCCTAGAGCCATATCTTTTCAAATTTAAAGGGGAATAACATTGTTGGACAATGTGCATAAAGTTTAAGGTCAACAAGGAAATGATCTAAGCCAAAGATAGGCAAAATAACACTTCCAGAGATATAATTTTATGAAAACCACATCGAGGATACCAGAAAGTGATCTAGACATTCTATAATATTATTAACATTTCAATCTTTATTATTCTAATTAAAACACCCTTTTTTAGGCCTTAAAATATCAATTAATTCTTTGATATGCAATCACATAAATCCAAAAAAAGGTGAGTCAACCACATAGACCCACCCAATTTCTTAGAAGAAGAAATAAGGGCATTGTAATAACCACCCAAAACCACCTTTTCACCAAGTAAATTAGAAAGAACATTAAAAAAATCATTCTACAAAATAAGTTTGATCCCATAATCATTCATACTCTACACATTGAACAATAGAAAACTCATATAAGAAGAAAAGCTAGAATTATGATATAATTTCCAATTAGAGCCAAAACCTAACATATCCACATAGACTGAGGCTAGAGACCAAATGATTTTCAAACCCTCAGAGGCCCCAAAATCTTCCACAATGGAGGTACTCCATCTACTCTAGCTGGTCTCCATTAGACTCGATGTTTATGGTAAACTCAACTTAGACTCTTGAATTGACAGTACATTTGGATTTGTCCCGAAGAGGAGATAATTTACCAAGTGTCTTTTGCTAGGGCCATTTAGGCCCCTAACATTCCATAAAATGAGATTCATGAGGATGAAGAAGAGATTTCATTCCCACTTTTCAATCTCAAATAAATTATGCAAAGTACCCAATCTTCCTTCCAAGACTTCCCTTGCCATGCATTCCTTATCCAATTTTTGACCTCTCTTCCTAGGTGGGACTCAATTAGGTTGAATAAGAGAGCTCTGATACTATGAGATCATCATAATTTATTGAAATTTTAACTCCTCTAAATCTTCTTCCTTCACTTTTGAAACTCGCTCAAGATCATTTGGACTTGCATCTCTCTCAAGTTCTAAAATCAATTCACATACCTCCTACGAGGGGTGCTAAAGAATAGACTTGATCACTTGAGACTGTTCTAAAATGAATTCACAACCTTTTAGCATTGAAGATAGAGACAATGCCACCCTTTTATCTAGTTTCTCCAATAGAGCCTCTATTTTTGAAATATTTACAATGTGACCTTGCTGGACCTCCCTTTGTTCCCTAAGATGGACCTTCTTATCTAACCCTTTAACATAAAACACCTATATTTATAATCAATTTGAATTCTAATCTAAAGGATCCTCCTTTTGATTCCTCATATCAGCTTCCTTTTCATTTTATTGGACCCAAAACATCCCATTGTTTATCTAAAGGATTCATAGACTGACATCTAAACCCTATTCAAATAGGATGTTGTACCTAGAGAAAATGTCTTAAATTTTTTTATAAATATGACCCATAATTCTACACTTGAACATCTACAAGGAATTTTCTCTATATCAAAGGATTGGTTCCAAGATCTCCCTTGAGTTTTGATAAGGATACTTTTAGGTATTTCTATGTGAAGATCTGAAAAAAAATCCTAATCCTCATAAAGGAGGTTAGAATTCCATTTTCTAATATTGGATCGATCTCAATAAAATATCCTAACAAAATACCTAGAACTATAAGACAATATTCACCCCAATATTTCATAAGGATCTCATAAAAGAAGATCCACATAAGAAATCTTCCCTTATATGTCAAAAGTATGTCAAAGTTGGGCTACCAATGCTAAAGCTAGAGACTAATACTTCCCATAGAGTAGAATGACTAGTTTAAATTCTTCTCTTTTGATTACAAACATGAGAAAATCATAATGAAGAAACCTTTGGGTATGAATCTTACCTCAATTTGATGCCCGCAATGTTATTTAAGCCAGGATTCAACCTCACCTATTATTAACCATTTTCCTACACACTTACTAATTAGGGATCACTCTTATAGTGTCGAGATGTTTTTTAAAAAAATATCTAAATCGTAGACCAAATCTTTGTCTTGACTGATCCAAAGACCATCCACTGACCTGGAAGCCATTATATTTGACTTGAGCATGTCCACCTATTTAGTCCATCCATAATCCATTTTTTGGCCATAACCAAGTGGGAATATTTTAGCACTTAATGCTACTTGCACCCCAAATTCCAAACCCTTTATTGGAGAAGCCTCTTCCCATACCTCCCATGCCTTTACCAGCTAATTATCACCTATTTATTTATCAGTCAAACCTACTACAAACCCTAGCCAGTCCTTTGCCTCCCAAATTTCTTCCACCATGGTGTGATGATCATTCTTGGATGAACATCAGCCAACCCCCAGAGAGAAGGAAAGAGCTTCCTTTTGCTTCTTCCCTCAATCATGCACCATATTTTATTCAAGTACTATATTTTTATGAAGTCTTTTTTTGGTCAAACCAAATAATATATATATTTTAATTTGGCATAGAAATTGTATTAAATATCAATGAGATCATATCAATTTTTATTTGGAGCATATTATAAAATAATGTTGATTAAACATTACAATTGAATATTAACATTAGTCATTTTATTAACATGATTTAGTTAAGACATTTGAAGGGACACTGCACTTTTTATGTGTATTTCTACATTTTAGACAATTTAATAAAAATATTTAATGAGAGGATTTTTTTTATAATGGTATTTGTTTTCAGTTGGATTCTCACCCTTTGAGGAGATGCAAATCTCTCTCCATCTAAGTGGCATAATGGAATCACCTCTAGGTTTATGGGAAACCTAAGGAATGAGGTGAGTCTCTAGATAGGGCTAGCTCCCTTGATGTACCACATAGGATTGCAAATAATAGTAATTTTGAGGGGTGAAAAGGGAGAAGGATAACTAAAAGCAAACTAGTCTAAGGGAGTTGATACACCAAATTGATTGATGACTTCCAACAACATGTATGCTACACTTGAGACCAAGAAACTAACCAAAACATACACTTTTCCAATCTAAGTCTTCTTGCATCAATGTTACATTATGAGGTTATGGATGAATGCACAAGGCTAGGAGGATTATAAAAAAGTCCTATGCGGGAAATAATGAAGATACTAGCTCACTTAAACCTTGAGATCTCCTAGAACACATCAGATGCCCTATAAGAAGAAGCTATAAATAGGTGAGAGAATGTGACAACTTACTAAGGAATCCATAGTCTTCACTAAGAGAATTCAACATTCAAGTCAAGAACACTATGAAAAGTCATGGAATAGGTAACACTTAGTCATTTTTTTGATCAAAAGGTATAAAAATGAGCTTCACTTTATCATACTAAGGTGAAGCATCCAATACAATGCCAAAATGGCTAGTTCTTATAGAACTTATGAGAGAGAGAGAGAGAGAGAGAGAGAGAGAGAGAGAGAGAGAGAGAGAGAGAGAGAGAGAGAGAGAGAGAGAGAGAGAGAGAGAGAGAGAGAGAGAGAGAGAGAAGTCCAAGGGCCAAAAGGACACTTGTAAAGATAATCCAATGAGTTACTTGTGCAATTAGGAGAGGTTATGGGACAAACCATGCAATTTTAAGATCTACAAGTGTCAATCCAATTCATAAACCTCAGGAAAAGTTGCAAGATAAATCCTCAACTAGCTCAAAAAAATTGACTTCATGATTGGAGCTATTTGAACATCGTATAACTGATGATGAGTAGTAAAAATTATTAGAACAAAATGGAAGACTCTTATACGTTCCTCTCCATGTATTTTTTTCATTCATGATCCTTTGGAAACCTCTGAAAGTGATCCATCATCATCTATTGTCCAAAAAACTACCCATTCATGCACCCTACACACTTGGCCTCCAAAAATCCTTTAGTTTTCCATTAAAATCCATGGGAGGGAGTGAATGACAAGTTTCAAGGTACTCTATGTCATTAGAAGCATTAGGGACACCTTAAATTCATCTCACTTGAAGTTTTCCATCTTCTTCACTACCTTATCTAATATACCAAATTTGACTCGTTGAGTTGAATCACCTAGTTGGAGAACATAGAAGTTTTTTATGGAATTAAATTAATATTAAGTCTTAAGCTTCCATCCAAACTTTTTTTCATTTTTCAAATCTTCCTGTAGCCTTCACAACACATAAAATAGTGAGAAAAACCCTATTTCTACCCCCATCCATACAAATCCATACAATTCAGCTAGGTTTCAAGTAGTCTTAGGGATTCATATATAATTTCCAATCACTATTCTATAAAAAATAGTCTATTACTATTCTATAAACAATAGTCTATTAGATTGCATCTCTAACTCCATTTTCCAAAATTGGTTCCTCCACGGGTTTTTTAGTAGTTTTGGGTCTTAAGCTTGGTTCATAAAGTTTGGATGTTCAAATTTCAAATTAATGCCACAAATTAGTTTCTAGAGACCTCCTATAACTCCTTTAAACTTATACATTCTCCATGTAAAGTGTCATGAATGATGTGAGCTCTTGAAGTTGCCTATTTGAGCTTGTTTTCCTCTTTTTTGCATGTTTGATGGATTTCTGAGCCAAAAACAGCTACTCCAAGTTTTCCTCTACACAAAATAGCTTGGAAACTTTAGTATAAACCCAAAGAACATGATCCAATTCATAGTAATGTTCATATCATGCTAGGATTATGAGTGACTCCTCATTTAGTCTTTAGGCCTAAACATGCCTAATGAGGTTGACTGCAACCTTGACCATATAGATAACTTTGCTTGGTTCCCTGCTCCTATGATGTGTTTTCAATTATTCCTCAGGTACGTTGTAGATTTTTAAACCTTTTAAGGGATCTCCCTAACTTTTGGTTCACGTTTTAGTCATGTCTCCTAAATCTATAGGGTTTATGCAAGGGGAAAGTGACCCATGTCTGAGATAAAATAGAAAAAACTTTCCCTATTTGCTCATGAAAAATGAATATTTTATGGCCTTTATCAAATTTTTAGGACTATCCACACAAAAAATTATCTTCTGATCAGGTTATTAGACCCTCAAACTTCTCCAAAACCTAAATCAGACTTTTGTGAGGGCAGGTTGTGCAGGGGGTTGGAGAGTTGACTGCAGATACTTGATCAAGGTCTCTTTCCATCTATTTTCATGTTATCAAATAAATATAGGGTGTAAATATTCATTTTAAAAGTGTGAATTATACCTACCAACTATATATAAGACCCTTTCAAGTCATATCCCTTCTCTGGTTGATCAAAATATGTTGACTGTGTCTCTACCTTTCTTCCCCAATAGTGAGTCTTGTAGGTGAATTTTGTAATATTATGGCCTTGTAAATAGTATCCAAACTCTTATAGAATATTTAAATTCTTTTTCATCTATACCCTTTTTCATTTCACTCTTTTGAGTCAAAAAGTCCTCAAGAACAGTCAAGACTAGTTGACTGTGTTACCCTATTTAGAAGAGTGGTATGTAGGTGAATTTTGTAATATTATGGGACGTTTATAAGATTATTCAAACCTTATTGAAGTAATCAAGACATTTTTTTATGGTTTATATCCATTTCATTTCTGTTTTATGCTCTACAAACCTCAAAAACTAAACTTGTTTGTTCTATGTCCCTCCCTCACAGTCATCTACAGTTGACTGTGGGGCCTATAGGTGCATGATTGTATGTCTTAGGCCTAAGAGGAGGGTATATAAATCCATTTGAGTCTATCTGAATCATATAACACCTATTTTTATTCATAATTATTAAATATAAGTACCAAAACCTCACTCTTCTAGCTGACTATTGTATCCTGCATAACTGTATTATTCTTGGGTGCATGTAGGTGTTCTTTTTCTCTATTCCTTTGGTCATGATTCTCATAAATCTCTTAAAAAATATTCTTAGGTCATAAAATTACTATGTCACTTTTTAATTCACCTATATGTTCCATTGGGACTCAAAAGTTACCTTTCCCTTTACTGAGATATCTCTTCCTTAAGACCTTGTTGTAGATATATGTTTTTTTTGTGCAAGGGAGTGTACTTGGGTGATAAGAAACTCTAACATGGAATATAAAATTTACCTAATGGTCTCCATGCCTATTTTTATATCATTCAACCAATGGAAGAGGTCCAATCATGATAATGTCTTACTTTTACTCTTTAAGACATCAAAAGTCATCTTAAACTAGAAACATGTGGATGTCATTACTTGTTTCCAGTGTTTTCAAGGGCACCTTTAGACCTCTTAAAAGACCATTCTCCATTTGTCCTTTTTCCTTCATTATTTTTATAGGGCTTATCCATGCTAGAGGAAATGATACATATCAATATAAGTTCTTGGAAGACCTTGAAAACATGTTGTATGAGGTCCTAAAAAAATGTCTGAGGTCCCTATTTTACATTTTTAGGGAAAAAGTCACTGAGTACACAGTCATATACATTGTGATCATGGTGTTTAGATTTTGAAAAATAACACCCAAAACAAGTCTACCATGGTGAGTCCACATATTATTCATTTAAATAGGCTTTCAAACCATGCTCTAATGCTTCCATAGGGTAACTTCCAACTCTCTACTATCACCACCTATAGGTGGACTTTTGCAACTCAAGCAATAGATAGACATTGAAAAGGAGTATGAGAAGTATATAAGATTCTCATGCTTATGATCAATTGTGGGACTTCTTCAAGTTCTCAAATGTTTTTTTAGCACTAAAAGAACTAAAAACCATATCAAATCATCCCCTTCAACATGAAATCTTAAATAAAGCATCTATAGATGATTATCCAAAAGGGCATATTGTATGCAAGTATTATATGACTACACTCATGGAGAAAATTTATTTAAAGGTGAAATTAAAGTAAAAATAGAAACAAAGGAAACCTTAAAACATTTCAAATGAAACTATAAAAATCTCTTGAAGTCACCATCTAAGCATAAAGTTTTTGAGAAAGATGGAAAACTGCCTTTTGAATAGAAAAAGTTCCCTTCTACAAATTTAGATGGTTAGCACATCAAAACCTCATGAAACATTAAACCAAGTGTGGGGAGAATTTGAGAACAAATTGAAAATTCTGTGAAATCAATCTCAATAAGTAATTTTTATGGAATCTCCCAAACAAGACCAAAACCTAAAGGGTACATGGATGAGCAAGTGGATTTCCACAGTCCACTTCAAATGTATGGTTCATGAAGCACATTTGACCATTTATAAAAATTATTATATTCATTTTAATTTATATTAATTTATAATATTCCTCTGAGAGAATTTTTCCTAAAACTTCTTATGTTGGTCGTACCAAACAAAAACCTACAAGTCACTTCTACATGTCTAAAAAGGTGAAAAGAGAGTAAAATAGTTTTGAGTAAGAGATGGAACCTCTAGATCAATTAAATCATGGATATGAGTGTGATATATCTGAAGAGATACTTTTATATCTTTTCCAAGTTGCACACTTCCCAAGGATGTCATATAAGTGCCATTTTCTCTTTTTTTGCCAGGAAAACTATCTCTTCTCTAAACAACTTATCATATTTCAATTAAAAATAGTTATATAAGAATTATAATGACACATGGGACATGAAATAACAATTTTACACTTGCATATTTTCTAATAAACCCATATAAAGCATTAAATGCACTATTTTGACACCTCAAAATGACCCCAAAATGATATGAGGACTAAAATAGCTAATGACCAAGGCTGGTCCAAAATTAATTGACATAAATTAACCTATAATTTACATCATGACAAGATATTAGACCTAAAAAGTAATTTTTTACCTATAGGTACCCCAATTTGACTAAAAAGTCAAAATTGGTCAATAGTATTGTACCACATTTTTTTTAATTTAAATAAATTTCAATAAAGATGTTGGTACTAGTCACTATGTGACCCTTATTAATTTGGGATCATGTTTTTAAACTTCAATAAATTAAGGAAAAAAATTTGTAGTTCTTTAGATTTTATTGGATTAATTAGACAATAATATGTAGTATGTAACATTTAATTACATAAAGGTATTTAATTCAGTAATTACATGGTTAGAATTAATGGTTACCTACATAGCCATTTTTTATTAGTCTTGTTTGAGGCTATTTTAAATCCTTTGTTGTAGTTATTTGGATGTAGACTTATTCAAGCTATTTGTTACTCTATGGTTATAGATAAACCATGTTGTTTATATGGCTTTATCATAATATAATAATTATGTATGGTTATTAAATCTTATATGGTATTAGAACTCATGATTGAGGGAGCTTGGGAGAGCCTATGAGGGAGTGAGAAGAGAGATATTTTGTTAGGGAGGAATTGCCTGGTGGAAATCTTATGGTGGAAGAAAGAAGAGTTGGATGCTCTCTTTTGTGTTTTATCTTCTCTTTTATGTTCTAGGAAAGCACTATCCAAGTTGGAGGAAGACGTTAAGGAAGAAATAAGAAGAAGAAACTAGGAGAGGTGTTCTATGGAGGTAAGATGTTGGAAAGAGAGGAGAGGTGTTCTATGAGAGAAAAATTCCTCCTGTCATAATGTAGGGAGCTCGAGAATAATTTTTTGTCATTACAAGCTCTATTTGAGGGTGTTTTGATAAAAGGAAGGTGTTTTTTGAGGAAGAGAATTCCATTTCTAGTGTTGGGAAAAAAATTCAAGTTCCCTGAAGGGTGACATACTAAGAAAAGTTGCACTTATTTCATCTTTAACACCAAAATCAAATCTATTTTTGTGATTATTTACTCAGGAGGAAGCATATTTACTCAGAGAGACATATATGCTACCACATAGGCATTTTGTGCAAATAGAGGTGTTGCAAGGGATGTGGCATTCCACCAAGCCACAAAATAAGTTAAAATTAGATAATTTTTTGATAATTTTTATATCATAAGAGAAAAATATCTAATAAAACCTAATAACTAGTATTTTTTGAATAATATGTATGTATGTATGTATGTATATGTATAGGTGTGTGTGTGTGTGTGTGTGTGTGTGTGTGTGTGTGTGTGTGTGTGTGTGTGTGTGTGTGTGTGTGTGTGTGTGTGTAAACGGAGCTACACAACTCTAGATTTAATTATTTTTGTCCTTTTAAAGTAGTTTGGTTAAAGATGGAAACTTTAAAATATCATAAACTGTAAAGAGTTTTTTATTAAAAAGTGATAGCTTTGTGCAATTTTACATTATATTTAGTTTCTATAAATAATATCTATAAAAATAATTATAATTTTTTATTTAATTATTTTCCTTAAAAATAAAGTAAAATGGTTAGTTTGGTAACATATGTTGTTGTCAAGTTCTCAAAAACTGAATGATTTAAACTATAGCTTATGAAATCATAGGATACTTATAGTTAGTTAGTATTGAAACATTGGATAGATTATCTGTCATAAATAATATATACTAGTTGATCAATCAAATTAATATGATAAATATCATCATGAGACACTGATGCTTCTAAGATTATCTATAGTAGACAATTTGATTTCATAAGTTAGAAATGTTAATAATGCACTAGAATTATGGAAACACCTTAAGACAAAATATCAAGCTTCTAAAGATGGTATAAATTTATACTTGGAAAACCATTTATTTTCCACTAAGATGCAAGATGGTGGTTCTATTTTTGAGTATTTGTTGTAGTTAAAGGAAGTTGGAAAACCCATAAATGAGCAAGACCTCATTACTCTAATTATACATAAGTTACCATATTCATTTGATTATTTTGTAAAGTCATTACACATGATTTTAGAGACATAGATATTTGTATTTAATCAATTTTACACTCTTCTCATATAGAATAAAAGGTAACAGGAAAAATCCATTACTTCAACTTTAGAGTCTATAGAAATTTCACCCATTTCATAGTGACAAGGAAAATGTACTTCTAAATCTAAAGAGAAATATTTTTATTGTAATAAACTTGGTCATGTGAAGAAATATTATCATAAGAAAAAATATGATTTGGAAAAATAGAGAAAGAAGTCACAAACTACAAATTTGGTTGATGAAGATGAACAAAACTTAGCATGTGAGTTTGTATTTGTGAGAATACAAGATTAACTAATATAGTCAAGAATATTGCATTTTGACTCAGGTGCATCAAGAACTACATGTATCACAAAGATTGGTATGTAAATTTTTTAGAAGGTGATAGTTTTAATAAATATATTTCCTTAGTTGATGGTTGGGTTCACTATGTAAAAGGATATGGTGATTTTCATATCTCTTTAAATTTTGTTAGTTGAAATTTTTTAGAATGTTTGATTTGTTCCTGACATGAACAAAAATCTTCTTTCCTCGATGTTCTTAAGCTTGTTGGGTGTGACTTTTCCACCCTATTTTATTTTATATGATTGGTGTTCTACCATATCTTGTTTGATTAATATATAGATTCTATTCAATCAAAAAATAAACAAACTATGAATCCTAACCTTTGTGTGAATCTTAAAGGAAATAAATACATGGTTAGTAGTATTCCTGCAAATAAAAGTATTGCTATGGATATTGGTAATAAGAGATTGTATAAGTTTATTGATATCAAAATAAAAAATACCATGCACTAGAAAAAATTTAAAGCATTAGTGAGGTATAACATAAGAGGTATGGTCACCTCAGTTATGAGAATTTGCACTCATTAAGTTAAGCTAACATGGGGAATGGAATGTATTTTATTCAAATAGTCATGATGTATGTTTAGGATGTCGAATAGACAAGACAATTTCAAATTCATTTGACATTGGTAAGGAACAAAGAGCCAAGCGTATATTTAATTTGGTACATATGGGTTTGCATGGTCTAATGTAGACATGTTCAATATCAAGAGTTTTGTATTAATTTTTTGCTTATAGATGACTTTGTAGGAAAATGTGGGTTCATTTTTAGCATATAAAGTTAAAATGTTTCTCTAGCTTTGTTTCTTGGAGAGATATGGTAGAGAAACATGGAGGGAAACATGTAAAATCTTTTAGATTAGTTAATGGAGATGAATTTTTCTCTAAAAAATTCATAGAATTCTATAAGAAACAAGGTATAAGTAAGTAATATTATACACAACAGAATGACATCATGGCAAGGAAGAACAAGATAGTGGAGCATGTGCATGGAATTGGTAGATAATTCCATGGACATTTCCCATAATCCAATCATGTTATTAAATAATGTGATCTCGTTATTGAAATAATGTGATCACACTATTTAAATTATGGCTTGATAATTATCAGTCCATAATGCAATCATATTAATACATAATGCAATTGCATTATTGTAAAAGCAATAACATGATCATGTTCCTTCTATTTTTCACATAAAATCATGTGAACATGCACATGATACTAATATTGACCTGAAGCATGTTAATACATAATGTGATCAAGTTATTGTAAAAGAAATAACATGATCACATTCCTTTTATTTTACACAAAAACCACGTGAACACGTACATGAAGCCAATGTTGACATGAAGCTTATATTTACTACTCTAAATGTAAAGTGTAAGTTTACATATATATTGTAAACTTATACTTCAAATTTATTTTAGTAAATATAAGAAATTAGGGTTTCTCTTCATCTAATAGAGTTGATCTCATATTTTCACACCTTATTTATATTGTTACATTTATTTACTTATAACATAAATTTATTTTAGTAAATATAAGAAATTAGGGTCACTCTACATCTGATAGAGTTAGTCTCACAATTACACACCTTATTTATATTATTACATTTTTTTCCTTAAACTTTAAATTTATTTTAGTAAATATAATAAATTGAGGTCACTCTGCATCTAACATAGTTAGCCTCATAATTTCATGTCTTACGATGTGAAAAATAGTTTTTCAAAATCTAATATAGTCAATAATTAGGCATTTTTAGGGTCTAAGTATTGAACCTAGGGATTTTAGGACATAAATTTAATAATTTATGTCTATTTTCAGTAAACATATAATCATTTTTTAAGTTTTTTTACTTTCTATATTAAATCCTGACATTTATAGGAGTCTTAGGTTTGTCAAAATTGAATTTTGCAGAGAACTCATTTTGAACTTGATCCAAAGTGGTGATTGGGGTAGCATAAGTCACATTGATGACCTACACACATCAAACAACTAATTTGTGTTAATTTCACTTATTCATCATCTCTCCTTCATCCCTAATCACTTCTTACTCATACCTCATCACCTCTAACCACTCTCTCCTCATTCCTCATTGTCCCTAATCACTCCCTAATTGAACCTCACTATCCCTCATCATCTATAATCACTCCCTCATCATCCTTTATTACTCTCTCATTACCCTCACTATCCCTCATCATCCCTAATCACTAAATCCTTATCCATCATTATACCTAATCACTCCTTAATTGACCATCACCATCCCTCATCATATTTAATCACTTCCTCATCATCCCTAATCACTCTCTCATTAGATATCACCATCTCTAATCACTCCCTCCTCATTCCTCCTTGTCCCTAAGCTCTCCCTTATTGACCCTCACCATTCCTCATCAAAATCATAATCACTCCCTCATTGACCCTCACCATCTATAATCATCCCTAATCATTTCTTTATCATCCCTCATCATTTCTAATCACTTCTTCCTCATCCCTCATCACTACTAATCACTCCGTCATTAAACATAACCATCCCTCATCATTTATAATCACTCCCTCATCCTCCCTAATCACTCCCTCATTGAACCTCACCATCCCTCATCATTTTGTTACGCATGAGATATACTGAGAGGGGGGTGTGAATCATTATATCATATATATTATAAAACTTTCCTTTAACCAAGTTCCACTTAATGAAACATTCAAGATATACAATAAAACTCAAATAATAAACACCACCCAGGATAGAGAGAGACACCAGATATAAAGTGGAAACCCAATGTGGAAAAAACCACGGAAAACAATCTCAAGTATAGGAATGAGCACCAACCCAAACAATATTCACAAGCCAAGCTTACAGGAGCACCAACCCCTTTGCTGAGCACCAACCCAGCAACTATTCATGAGCACCAACCCATAGGAGTGCCAAACCCCTTTGTTGAGCACCAACCTAGCAACTATTCATGAGCACCAACCCCTTTGCCGAGCACCAACCCACAGGAGCACTAACCACTTTGTCGAGCACCAACCCAACAACAATTCATGAGCACCAACCCACAGGAGCACCAACCCCTTTGTCTATACCACACACCTATCTCTCAATGTTGCTATCTCAACAAATTATAGTTCAATACAACATCTCTTTCCTCTCTCTCACCTTTGCTCTTCTAAGCTAGATTTAATAAAGACAAATCATATTCATCTCTCACAATTGCTCTTCTAAGCTAGATATTACAATATCAAATCAACCTCTATCTCTTCCATATTACAAATGGCTTCTCAAGCCTTTATTTATAGATTTCCAAATGACCTTTGGCCTTCCCCCTTTGTGACCGTTCAATCCTCATGGAAAATGGCACAAAACTTGTATGACCATTCATATTCTTGCCTTTGAAAAGTCATGTGGTGACCTTTCATGACCAAAAACATCCTTCCATCTTTTGTCCTCATCTTGGTGACTTTTCATATTCCTTAAAGTGTCCCTTCATGAGAAATTGCGCCCTTCTTCTTTTTCTTCACTTGGTGACTCTTGGAATTCCCCAAAATGACTCTTCATGGGAAAATGCATCCCATCCTTCTTTTGTCTTTATCTCATGGCTCTTTGACTTCTCCATGGGCCCTTCTTTTGTCTCATATGCAACAAAAAATAGATTTGTTAATATTAAATAAATATTAACTCACATTAGCCAAGATATATTTATGACAAACAATATTAAATGTAATGGGGCCTTTATCACCAATAATACTAGGCCTTTGACATCAATGACAATATTTCCAATAATCTCCCCCTTTGTCATTGATGGCAACCTCAATCCTAAAACTGCCACATCCTATCACCTGCACATATTGTCATTTGAAAACATACAGTAACTCCCCCTTACAGTAGCAACCTGTACATGTTCCTTGTACCTATTTTCTGCACCTATACCTATACTTATTATTCTTCCCCTTTGACATCAAAGGCAAAGGGCCTACCTGGAGTTAACACTTAGCTCCCCCTTAACTGATGCTGAACATCAATGGCAGGAAGTAATAGAAATTACTCCCAACTCTTCTTTCGTGTCTTTGAGAAGATATCTGATTAAAACATTGCCTATCCTTTGAGAATCTGCAATCAATTCATTTGAATATTTTATTCTAATCTCACAACCTTCCGCATGAAACTTTAACGTGTATCCTTGATCACATATTTGACTTACACTCTATAGATTATGCTTACAAAACATTTTTAGCTTTGGTTCTACTAATATCCAAACTTAAAATACCTTTTCCATCTATCCTAGCAGTGGTTTTATCTTCAAATTTCACTATTCCACCATTGATCATCTTTACTCTTATCTCCTGTCATATGCCTCAAACATCCACTATCAACGAACCATGGCTGATCTTTATTTCTTACATGCAAAGTTGTTTGCACCAACATAGAATCTTCATGTTGTTTCTTCTTCCATGAACATGTTTGAACCTTCTTCCTAATGAATGGAGCTTTGAAACTCTTATCCTTTTTCTTAAGTAATGGAGCTTTAAATCTTTGAACTTTCTTCATTAAATCTACATGAGTATTCTTTTCCTTCTTTCTGAAACTGTTAGCTCTTTTTCAACATTCTAATTTCTTGTGACCATAATCATTTGAAATAATTTAAAACCTTTAAACACTGCATATGCAAGAATCATTCTAATAGCCTCCAACCTTGACACCGATGCAAAATTTTATTCAAAAAATATTCACTCAAAAGATATAAAAATTAATCTACCAACTCACCTTCTTGTCATGCAACATATCCAAGACCCAATAACATCCACCATGCTTCAATTTTTCTTAAGAGTGTCTCCTTGAACCCTAGAAGAGACACCCCACACAATAGGGTTCTCGAAATAAATCTCAGGAGATTCCCACATCTTCTCTGTTTCTTCCTTGATCTTCTTGTGTTTTTCTTTTAGTATCCGTTTAAGCATGTCTAACCTTTTTGACTTACTAACCTTATCATTTATAATGTTTTTCATTTTCTCAACTTTTGCAACTATCTTATCTTGACAAAGCTCATGCTCAACTGTAACAAGATATTCTTCACAATCATTCCTATCTGATTCTTTTTTGACTATAGCAAGTAATTCATTCTCACTCTTAAACTCAACCTGATCAACCTTTACTATTTTAGGTCTCCAAATCTGAATTTGTCTTTTCTCATATTTTTAGGGGCTCTATATCCTTTGACATACTTTGAATATCTCTTTACTTTATTTTGACATAATTTAGCAATATGGCCAACCTCATGACAACAAAAGCAAACAATATTTGTCATACCTTTTTCTTGAATGTGACTGAGATATCCCTTTGACTGATTGTTTCTCCTCATACAGTCTCTTTCCCTATGACCAACATGATGACAAACAAAACAATGGCCATGAAAAGAATTTAAAAACTTGAAAGCATTGGGCTGCCTGATTGGCTTCTTCAATTTTCCTTCAAAACCTACATCCTTCTTTCCATGGACTAATATTTGATGATCTTTCTAACTGATTCTTAAGATCTTGAATAAATACCTTATTTTCTTTTACTTATATAGCCAAATTCAAATCCAAGACACACACCTGTTCCTTAAGAGCTTCAACCATAGATTTCAACTCTTAATTCTCTTTCTTTAGCTACTTGGCCATCTTATGATTTTCTTTGATCTACCTTTAAGCTATTAAATCCTTTCTGAAGGAACTTGCTTTGATACCAATTGTTAAGCATGAGATATACTAAGAGGGGGGGGGTGAATTATTATATCATATATCTTATAAAAATTTCTTTTAACCAAGTTCCACATAATCAAACATTCAAGATATGCAATAAAACTCAAAAAATAAACACCACACAAGATAGAGAGAGACACCAGATATAACATGGAAACCCAATGTGAGAAAAACTATAGAGAACAATCTCATGTATATGAATGAGCACCAACCCAAACAATATTCACAAGCCAAGCTTGTGAGAGCACCAACCCCTTTGCTGAGCACCAACCTAGCAACTATTCATGAGCACCAACCCATAAGAGTGCCAAACTCCTTTGCCAAGCACCAACCCAGCAACTATTCGTGAGCACCAACCCACATGAGCACCAACCCCTTTGTGTATCCCACACACCTATCTCTCAATGTTGCTATCTCAACAAATTATAGTTCAATACAACATCTCTTTCCTTTCTCTCACCTTTGCTCTTCTAAGCTAGATATAACAAAGACAAATCATATTCATCTCTCACAATTGCTCTTCTAAGCTAGATATTACAATATCAAATCAACCTCTATCTCTTCCATATTACAAATGGCTTCTCAAGCCTTTATTTATAGATATGCAAATGACCTTTGGCCTTCCCCCTTTGTGACCGTTCAATCCTCATGGAAAATGGCACAAAACTTGTATGACCATTCATATTCTTGCCTTTGAAAAGTCATGTGGTGACCTTTCATGACCAAAAACATCCTTCCATCTTTTGTCCTCATCTTGGTGACTTTTCATATTCCTTAAAGTGTCCCTTCATGAGAAATTGTGCCCTTCTTCTTTTTCTTCACTTGGTGACTCTTGGAATTCCACAAGATGACTCTTCATGGGAATATGTGTCCCATCCTTCTTTTGTCTTTATCTCATGGCTCTTTGACTTCTCCATGGGCCCTTATTTTGTCTCATATGCAACCAAAAATATATTCGTTAACATTAAATAAATATTAACTCACATTAGCCAAGATATATTTATTACAAACAATATTAAATGCAATGGGGCCTTTATCACCAATAATACTAGACCTTTGACATCAATGACAATATTTCCAACACATTTCTACTCAATTCCTCCCCATCCTTCCTCATCCTTAATCATTGCATCCAATACCTTGATGGTGTTATTTTTTGGGGGTTTAACAATGGTATAAGCTATAATTGTAGAGTTGAGTGCTAGCATAAAATATAAGACATATTGATCAAAATTATGTGGAGGCATATTTGAAGCATAAAAATTTATCACCTATGAAAAAATATGGGCCTATTATAAATGATGTAATTTACAATTGAAGATCTGCTAGAAAAAGAAAATCAAGTAAAACTACCATAAAACCAAAAATGGGTAGTAAATATGAGGATCACCAAGCTATGTGATTTCCTAAAACTAATCAATTGATTTCCATATGAGGACATTTTATGATCCAAATAATTACATTGAAGGCCTTGTATTTTTATGTCTATTGATTGAGTCATCATACTAGAGAGTAAAAAATAATTTTCAAATGCTTAGAACAAGTAGTCCAATATTGGAAAGTGGTGCTTCATTCATAACTTCAATATTCAATCCAATGAAGAGTGTCACAATATGAACACTCTAATTACACAACTCAATAAGTGGGTACAATATATATAGCACTATAAAAAGCTAAGTGGGTAATATATTATGAACCCAATGATATAGTTGATACTGAAAAATCTCTACTTCCCCCAACAAGAAATTATATGAAGTAAAAATATTGTTTTGTTAACAAATGTAGATCAATGATGAACCATTACACTTCATCATTTCCATTGAAATTAAAAAGAATTTAATTTCTTCTAACACATATTTTTAAATATTTAACTTGAAATTGATGCATCATCCATAACCATATACTAGTGTACAATCTAGTATAGGCCTTGAGAAATGGATCACCTAGTAGTGTCACTTGGTGTACAAAATTTATCTTTTTAAAGATGCAATCCTTTGTGACATCTCATCATTAGATCTATGTGATGTTTTACCTGTGGTCAACCATATATTTACCATTGACATGTTGTATGAAGTAAATCCTTGAAATGTTATGATATATTATCATGATCTAAAATACCATATATCATAGTTTGTTCATAATTCTTCAATCATTAGAGCCATGAAGTACAAGAATATTGTTAGTACTAGTAATAAGTATACTCTTGATGGTAATAATTAAATTTAATAACATCCTTATGGCACCATATCATAGTGTGGTTTGTCCAATAATAAAAAATTTAAAATAATTGAACCATAAACAAGATGAATACAATTATATCTTTTAGTCACCTACATAAGTTCCTACATACCGTGCATTAAACAATACTATTGATTTGATCCCTTAACTACCTCTACCTCAAAACTTTTTAATTACAACATACCATTTCTATATAATGAATAGATCAAGTGGTAGATCTATAAAATCATGGATAATGGAGTCATGCCCAAATCATTGCCTTGCAGAAGCCTAATTGTGCTTTCACTAAAGAAGGATGGGACATGAGGTTGTGAATCGATTAAAAAAGTATTAGAAAGACTAAAGTGAATAAATATTATCTTCATCTAAATATTAAATTATTTTCTTGCCATATCCATGGTGTATAAGTCTTTTCCAAAATTGATCTTAAGTTTGAGTACATCATCATATTCATGTTAAACCTCTACAAATTTGGAATATAGTCTTAAAAATAAAGGAAGGTTTGATTGACTAGTTGGTTATGCCTTTTAGGTTAACTCATGTCATGAATTCATTCATTGAAATGTTGAATGACATCCTCAAGCCCTTTAACTATGTCATTTTTTAAATCTATCAAGATGACATCCTAATCTTTGAAAAACATGAAATGAACATATACACCATGTTGAACCAATGTTTCAAATTTTACAGAAACACATTTTTATGATAACATGAATACATGTTCATTTTTCATGCAATATATAAAATATTTGGGATACATTACACACACATAGAGTGCATGTCTAAACTTGACCAAGATTCAAGTCATACAAGAATGGGAAACACCAAATAACTTTGTATAGATTCAAATCTTCTCAAAATTAGAAAATTATACAAGATATTTGTGTTTAATTTTTATCATTTAAACCATGCTACCAAGGGTGGAACTGAATAAAGTTTCATCTAGTTAGTTTCACAAAAAAGATAATTTGATGAACTAAAATTCATACTCTATTTTGTGTTAGTACTTATGTTAATTGACTATAAATTTGAAAGATCATCCAATTTATTCAATATTAAAATTGACTATCACAAATGGGTATTGACAACACAAAAAATCTTAGAAAAAAGTTAATTTCTATTATAATGTATTAAACAACATATGATTAGAATCAAAGATACCTTTAGATTATATACTTATTTCAGATGATGAGGGAGTGATTAGGGATGGTGAGGGTCAATGAGGGAGTAATTAGTGATGATGAGGGATAAGGAAAGAGTGATTAGAGACTATGAGAGATGGGGAGGGAATGATGAAGGATGATTAGGGATGGTGATAGTCAATGAATGAGTGATTAGGGATCATAAGCTTGAGTGATTAGAGATGATGAGGGATAATGAAGGTCGATGAAGGAGTGATTAGAGATTATGACAAATGAGGAAGTGATTAGATATGATGAGGGATGAGAAAGGATTGATTAGAGATGATGACAAATGAGGAAGTGATTAGAGATTATGAGGGATGAGGAAAGAATGATTAATAATGATGAGGGATGAGGAGGAAGTGATTATAGATAATAAGGGATAGTGAGGGTCAATGGAAGAGTGGTTATGAATGATGATTCAATATATATGAATAGGGATGGTGAGGGTCAATGAGGGATTGATTAGGAATAATGAGGAATGATGAGAGAGTGATTAGGGGCCATGAGGGATGAGTAACAAGTGATCAGAGATGAGGGAGGGATGATGAAAAAGTGAAATTAATACAAAGTGGTTATTTGATGTGTCTAGGTCATAAATGTGACCTAATATAACCTAATCACACCATTTTTAATCAATTTCAAAGTAAGTGGTTTGAAAAATTCAATTTTAACAAGCCTAGGACTCCTATAAATGTTGAGAATCAATCTAGAAGGCACAAAAACTTAAAAAATGACTAGTTTACCAAAAATGGACATCAATTGCAAGAGTTATGTCCTTAAATCTCTAAGTTTAATAATTATACCCTAAAAATTCCTATATAGTGACTAAATTGGATTTCAAAAACTATTTTCCACATCGTAAGGGATGCAGCTATGAGCTCAACTCTATCAGATGTAGAGTGACCCTAATTTCTTATATTATAAATTTAAAGTATTAATAATTAATGTAAAAATATAAATGTAAACTTATATTTAACATTTGGAGTATTAAATATAAGCTTCATGTCCACATTGCCTTCATGTGCATATTCACATGCTTTTCTATATAAAATAACAAGAATGCAATCACGTTATTACTTTTACAATAAAGTGATCATGTTATGTATTATCACAATTGAATTAATAACGTGATCATGTTAGGCATTTATATGATCATGCTATTTGAATTTTAATTCAAACATCAAGCCTTTTTTCTTGAAAATGGCTTGGATTCCCCAACTGAAGGCTTAGACCTATCAATCTACAGCAGAGTCTAAGAGTTTTGATTAAAAAAATAACAAAATTCAACTTTGATTGATAAATACACTATAGATTTCAATGGTAAAATTTAGAAACTTAATACCATCATCAAAATCACGCTCTCATCTTTCAAAAAATATATTTTATATATTTTTGGGACTAATTTAATGTTTTAAACTATGTTGATTTCTATTTATACCTTTTTTAGGCCACTACATGATATAAATATACATGCCTATACATATTCATGTAATTTATTTTTTATTTATGCAAGTACAAAACAAGTTATATGGTCACAAACTAGGCCTAATTCTACATACATTCAAAAAAATGTTTTCCATTTTTTTGAGGTAGCTAGGTGCACTGCACGATCAACTATCTATTTTTTTTTTTAATCAATTTTCATGATCTATTTACCTAAAATATTCATAAAAAATTATTCATTGAAATATTATTAAAAAATATAGGTCACAAACTAGAATATCTTACATAAGTGTTCACTAAAGGGTTTCAAACAATATTAAACACTGCTAAAAAAATGTGGACCACATGATTGTCTATCGACTCTATTTTCTAAAAAATAGAAATTTCACTTCAAATTTTAGATGTTTGACCTAGTTATACTTAACCATTTTTTTTAAAAATAATGTTTTAAAAACTATACTCTAAATTCTACAATTTATGTTCTTACACCATCTTTAAATTTAAAGTGTAGATATCTCAAATTATCTACAAAAGTTTAAATTTTTGACATTTTAGGAAAATTATGTCAATGGATAGGCCCATTTTTGTCCCTTAATTTGATGCACTTACCCAGTGATGTAGATGGCATGATGTATGGTGGATATCTAGAATGTACCATATCAATACTGGATAGAAGCTATGAGTACAATAGTGTACACTCTCAACATAATCCCCACACAAGCCTTGTAGAATGTAACACTAGAAAAACCATTGTTAGGGAAAACACCAAATGTAAGTAATTTTCATGTTTTTGGATATATTGCTTCTACATTTGGCAAATTATTCATGTTTATTGACTATTTTCAACAAAGAGATGCATACAAATTACTAGATGTCTCTATATACAGAATTATGATTAGTAAAGATATTGATGTAGATGAGAAGGTACTATTTTTTAAAAATAATGGTTAGTCTGCTAATAGTAATATATTGGTACATGTTGATGATGTTTCTAAAACAAGATCTAATACTAAATTTGAACATCGTTAAAAAATAAAAATATCAGAAGTGTCAAATTCTATGGGTGATAAGAGTGTTTCTCATTCTTCACAATTAAATCAAGAAGACTAACCCAAAAGGCCTAATTTGTTCTATACCATGATGAAAGATGTAAGCAAAGATGAATTGGCTTACTTGTTGGAAGGAAAATTTATAAGGTTAACAAAATAGGATATGCAAGGTGAAGAGTATGTAAATTTTGCTCTTGCTACTATTTCACAGGGATTGAAACACAAGTTCAAAGACCAAATTCAAACCAAAATGGAAGTTTTCCATGAATATTGGTGAAAGAAGAAGGGGCATAAATAAATTACAAGAGTGTTATGAATAGTAAATATCATAAAGTTATTCAATAATGGAAATCAACAGGTGTTGGGTTTTCAATAGCTCAACACAAAAATATCTGTAGAAGATATGTTATTTAGTCGTGTTGTATATTTTAATTTTTTTGTTAAACTTGATCACTCTAATAAATAGATAAAGCATGACACATCCAAGACATGACAACAATTCAAGGAATAAAATAATCTAGTGAACCCACTTTTCATTACCATTTTCCCCTCTACTTAACAGTTGCAGTAGATCACAACACTACATCCTAATTAAGATCATTTATGAAATTAATCTCTCTTTTTTTTTTTTTTTTTTTAATGGCTAAAATATATGATTTAGTCATTAAGGAAGGGTGTTAAATTAATTAGACAATAATAGTGTTAAATTAATTAGACAATAATAGTGTTAAATTAATTAGACAATAATATATAATATGTAACATTTAGTTACATAAAAGTATTTACTTTAGTAAACAGGTGGTTAGGCTTAATGGTTATCTATGTAGCTATTCTTGGTTAATCTTGTTAAAGGCTAGTTTTAAGCCTTTGTGGTAGTTTGTTAAATGTAGGTCCATTTTATTTTATTTGTTACTCTATTAAGCTTCTTTCAGCCCTCTGATCTTGGACACAGTTCGTCAACTAAGAAGGGATGCTTTTCAAATGCTTGAAGTGCAACTAGATTGGACACAACGTGACAACATGTTTTAGGAAGTTTAATATTGGTTAACGTTCTCCCCTCTTGAGAAAATGGGTGAAAGAGATTGGTAGTCCCAATCTTAATTTTGTTAAAAACTTTCAAAAACTCTCTACTTCTAGTGGTCGTCCCACGAGTCATGGTGATGATCCAATCACATATTTAGTAGATAAGCCTAGCTCTTCTCCTATAATAGTAGCTGCTCAGGAGACCTCTCTTCCACCAGTAGTTGGTGTGAAGTCTTCTAGGGTGGAACGTTTAGCCGGTAAGGTCCTTCCTTAGCGGAGTTTGGTTGCTGATGAGCAATAAATTCTTCTTGAGTTGGATCAACCTTCTCCCTCCTGCAAAAAAAAAGGGGGCTTCAAGAAGCCAACAGTTGAAGGATTTATTTTCTATTCACAGACAGGTTTTATTTGCTCGATAGAGCCGACAATTCACCAAAGTAAACTCTTCTCAAAGGATAAATGTTTTTTTTTCTAGGATGGTGGATAAGAAGAGAGGGATACCTCTTTTAAGGACGAAAAAGAGCATCTCTATTCTAAAGAGATTTTGTCTCTCGCTCTGTGTAGCTACTTTCTTTCAAAACTGAATTCTGGTTTAAAAGGTAAATGATGGAGAAAATTAGATGCAGAAAGATTGCAACTGAAGGTTTTGAGCTCCATCGATGGAGACACCCATACTCGAGAGAGATTTTGTCTCTCGCTCCATGTAGTTGCTTTCAAAACCGAATTCTGATCTTAAAGATAAATAATAGAGAAAATTAGATGCAGAAAGATTGTAACTGGAGGCTTTGAGTTCCATTGACGAAGACACGTAGTGGACCTTGGATGTCCTATTTTCCAGTCAAGGAAAGCAAACTCTTGCAGCTCAAAGTTGAGAGTTTGTTTGTTGTTGCTTCTGCTCTTTTTGGGCATTTCCTAACATTTTGTATGCATCGAGCATTCTAATTTCCGTTGTCTTTTTGCCAGGTGGCGTCTCTAGTCTTGATGGGTTTATGTTGGTTTGTTTGTTTTTGGGGTATGGCTCAACCCTTCCCAAGTTTCTTATACTTTTTTCATCTTTAGGGACTGGGCCCTTTGATGTGCTCTAGATTCAATTTTAGCTCCAGCCAAAAACAATCATCTATCAAAAAAAAAATTAAAGATAATTTATATATTTATTATGGTATATATATATTTTTTTAAATTATTTTGATGGTTTATCCAATTTTTGTCTCATTAATTGATTATATTTTATGGTTTAAAAATATAAATATGTTCACATGACCAACAAATTTACTCCCTTTAAAGAACCACATCTTAATTTGTTTATATAAATAACATAAATATGTGGTGTTGGTTCATTTAGAACTATTTTGGAGGTGAATCTATATCATCATATATATACGAATAATTTGTGTCACTGAGTGTTCTCCCTAATTTATTTGCATATATTTAATGGAAGCTTAAAGTTTAATGAACACAATAATATATATATATATATATATATATATATATATATATATATATATATATATATATATATATATCTATTATAGTTTTTTCAATATATTTAAAAAAATTAATTGAAATATAAAATTATGAAAAAAAAGTATAATTCTAATTTAGTAGATCAATGGAAGTGAATTTTTTTATTATTTTAATTAAAATACAAAATTATAAAAAGAAAAAGGTATAATTCTAATTTAATAACTAGAGGAATCAAAACTAAAATGTTATATAGATTTTACTTACAACATTAATATTTATAAAAAAGGATAGAAAAAATTAAAAGACACTTTTTTTTTTTTTTAATCATTGTAATTTTTAATTTGTATCAACAATAAGTTAACAATTATTTACATCATATGAAATATTTTTAGCAATTATTTATATCATATGAAATATTTTTTATTAATATAAAATAGTAAAGAGAAAATGAAAGACCACCCTATTTTTTTTAATCTTAGGTTTGTTCATTTTATTTTATGATTTTTCCAACAAGTAAAAGTATTGAAATATAAAAAATTTAGTGGTTGAATGGTTATGAAAAATTTAATTCTTGAATATGTATATATTTTTTATTTTGGAAGAATATCGAGTCATGTTCATAACATCAAGTGTGTTGTTTCTTCTCTATTTTGTATCAAGCAAGGTTAAATAATAAAATTTTATAGAATAAATAATATATAAAATTTATTTTGATATAAAGATAGATATAAAATTTATTGATCAAATTGTTATAGACTATTTCAAAAAATTATATTAAAAATTTCTCAATTTTTTTAAGAACATATTAAATAAAGAATGAAAATATATTAAAATATCTTTAAGCTATTTATTTTTGTTAATAAAATCAAAATCTAATAACATTATTTGAACTTATTTATTTTATTTTTAAAAAAAAATTGTATAAAACATTCGGATGGATTAACTCAAAAAAAAATTTGATGATGCGGCTTACAATGTTTAGAAGAATTAAAAGAAAGCAAAGTCTTAGAAGAATAACCAACAGATGTACAATTTTTCTTTGGTAGATTTTTAATTGTTTTGTATATGAACATATATACATATCTTTCCAGTTAAAACTTTGTTTTATTTGGTATATTATTTGTAAACAATAATTTTTTATTAAAAAAAAAAAAAAGAACTATTTTAACTTTTGCATGTTGATTTGAAAAATGTTGTTCTTATCCCCTTTTCAACCACAGAGTATATTTCCAATGCAGGGAATGTTTCTAAGATAATTGAAGAGCTTGATATGAAAATATGATAGATTTTACATAGTATTATTGTGTTTCATTTAAATATTTAATATTGATATATTTTTTAATGTGTTTTTAATTTGTATTATTTTTTATAATTTTTTTAATTTGTATTTTTTTTTATAGATTTAATTAATTTTTGTTTTTTTTAAAAAGTATATTAAAATATGTTACAAATTTTTAGTTTGAATTTAAAAATATGTTTAACAAGTTTTGTAGTGAATTTAAGTAAATAATTATTTGTAAAATTGGAGATCAATTAAATGAATAAATATTATGATTTTTTTTTGTAATTGTCTCTTTTTAAATAAGTGCATGTTTCTTTTGTTATTATTTTTTTATTTTTACCATGTAATTTAGATTGAAACATGGTTTTAAATTAGTGAGCAATATTTGGATGCTTGAAATGAAATTTATTGATTATATTGTATACAAGATTATTAAATATTTTAAAATAATCTCTCTTCTAAAATTTATTATGAAAAAATTATATAAAAATATGATTATACATAAAAATATGTTTGTTACAAATTTTTGACATCTATTCCTTTTATTATATTATTGTTGCACAAAATGTGAAAAAAAAAATTATAAAGATTTGTTTATAGTTCACCTCCTCTTTTTTCCTATAGGCATATCCATTACACCTCCTATATGTAATTGTTAGTATTTGACCAAACAAATTAATTTTTAAAATAATAATTAATTATCTTGATGTAAACCATTTTTCAAATGTCAATATTGTTCCCACACGAAAAAAAATTGGTGTTTTTTAAATTTTTATAAATAAATTAAGTCATGAACCGCTTTATATAAAAGCTTATGAAAAAGACAATATATAATGGAAAAGTCTTGCGAGTGTAGGGTATTCATCAAACTAATCTAAAGTTTAGATGTTTTGATTACCACTACTTTAAACAATATTGAAAACCTACTCTTTGGTATTATTGGAAGGATTGAAATTTCCATTTATTGGTTGAAGTTCATATGGGGCATGTAGATAATTTAGATCTTTAATTGGTAATAACTTTAGATGTTTTTTTTTTTTTTTTTTTTTGCGGTTGAAATATTTTAATAATATGATTTTTAAAATTTAGATAATTTGATTGATATTGGATTTAAATTTATAGGGGAAAAAAGGTTTGAGAAGATTAAATGATTTTTTTAAGGTTTATTATCTTTATTATATTATTGTCATATTATTGATTTTTAATAAATTTAGGTAAGTTTTTTACTGTTTATCTTATTTTGTTAGGTTATCATTCTACCCTTTGGGTGAAAATTATAGAAACTCTTTATATTAATCGTAACATCTTTTGAAATTTCATTGTTTGATGCATGTTTTATCAATGGAGATTCGAACAATCATGGCACCAAAGAGGGCAATGAAATTTGTATCGAATTTCTCCCTTGAGATATTGGGTTTAATTTAGAAACCCATTTACTTGATTTTGTGTTTGAGCTTCCTAAATTTGACAAAGACTGGAATTGGTTTGAATCTTTTACTCTTGTTGGTTATTTTTTTGGCAGAGTCCCAACTAAGAAACCACTCAAGCAGTGGGTGCACAACCATTAACAACCCTATGGAATGAAACTTGAAGGGAATGCAAAATATGACCAAAGTTTTTTTAATTTCTATTTGTTAATGTATTAATTGTAAGGTTATTTTCAACCATGGTCCCTTGTTTCAATCACAATATTATTTTGGTATTTTCTCATTAGACAATGAATTTCTAAGTTTTTTATTAGGTTAAACTAAAAATCTGAGTATCTATTGAGTTACCAAGTCTCCCTGTCCTCCTTTGGGACTTTGTTGCACAACACATAAAACCATTAGAGATTTTCATGTGTCATGACAAACCCAAATTTTACATGGCTCACCTACATAATTGAGTTTGCATTCAAATTGACATGGCCAAGAACCTGAAGGAAACCATTGATGTATGGATAGGTGATTCCTAGTTCTCATAGCATGTGTTTTACATGAATATTTCAAATATTTATCTCTACTACCAATCCTCAAACCTTATGATTTTTTAATTCCCTTTAATGGCTACTTATTGACAATCTCTACAATAAATAATTGTGCCACATAATAAAAATATTAGCTCCATTAGTGATAGATGGACGATTGTGATAAATAATAAGAACGCTTTAGGTTCTCGTAGTGTATGTAGGTTGTCAACTATTGTGTATCAACCCATAGGTGGCCTCAGAGCTAATTCATCTACTATTAATATGAATAAGTTATGCCCTCCACTTCCAAAGAACCACCGCTACTCTTTTATAGGTTGGAAGCGACGTCCATCATTATGCACTCAAATCCTATGGTTGTCACCTCTCAATCATCATAACTCCACTACAAGGAATTATTCACACACACAAAGGATAATTTGGTGTCACTTGATCACAAATTTGTGCTTCATCAATCCAAAATTCATTCTCATTTAGAATATGGAGAATATGTTTAATAAAAATGATGTCTATTCCAAATGAGTTACTTTTTGCATGGAAGTTAGATAAAGCTTACCTTTGCCAACGCAATTCTAGTCCTCAAGGATATGAAAGAGGGAAATAACATGCACAAATTGATGTTTTACCATGATAGTTTACTCTTGGAACATACACAACTTGATTGAACTGACTTGTAACTATATAGTCAAGGATAGTTGTCAAAACTTTATTAATATAAAAGTGTTGTATTTTTAAGAGAATAAAATTTTTAGTTTTTTCTTCAATCTGGCATTCACATGATTTGGCTAGGTGCACTCTACTAAATTTTTAATCATAACCCCGGCCATCAAAGAATTATCATGATGTTATCACCAAAGCTCTCACAAAATATTGTTTCTTTGGGTTTGACCCTACCTATCAAATGGTGTAGATCTTTTCTTATTTTTATAGTTGACTTCCTGGGCTATCCAACTTGTATGCTTCAAATGATGTCATAAAAAGATCTCTAATCTAGAGGTGGTTTTCATATTTTCTTCTCAAATCTCACTAAATTATTTGTTGTGATTTTAACATGGTAAAATATAATAAAGATAAATAAGGTTACCATCTTATGAATTGGTGTGTTGGGGATTAAGAAGTGTGGTTCTACATGTGGAATAAGCTTGTCCTCTATGATCCCAATCATCATTGAAAGAGATACTTTGCTTCATCATAGTTTACTTATTCACATTTTAGACAAGGTTAATACATAGTGGTTAAAAGGATAAATCATGCTTTATTCATAAATCATGATTTGTTATCCTTATCTAGTACCACCACTCACAAGTGTCTATCATTATGATGCCATTCTTTCATATCACCAACATATTCACTTATATATTGAATGGATCTCCCCTCACACTAGATCAACTAAGACCCAGTTCTATCTCAATACTAGTCATCTCAGGTATGAGAGAACTTTGGACCACATCAAATGGATTTAGATTATTTTTTCCAAATCCATAAGATACATTAGGTGGATTGATTGGTGGGCTGATGCCATTAATTGAACTACCACCTTTTTTCAACTATATGGTAATCAATAAACTATCTTCGAACAACACTATTATGAATCATCATACCATTAATTTTATGGGATATTATGGGAACTTAGTAATTCTCCATTTAATGTTTAGTTGTAATCTAAAGCTTCTCAATTCAGATACAAGATAAAGATTGAGGAAGATTATAGAGCTAGGAGAGCCCAACCTAGAGCTAGAATGCATTGGTTGAGATTGGGTGATGAGTTACCAAATAGTTATTTTCTCTTCTTCACTCTAGAAAAGCTTCAAATAGAATTAAAGACATTAAGGATGCCAATTCTAGGTTTACCAATCTCACATACATCTTGCAATTTTTTTTTCACCATTATCATGGATTATTGTCTTCCTAGCCCTCTTCCCCAACTCATGAAACAACTCTCCTATAATGTCTTCAAGTTTTCCCATGCAAGATTTCTCAAACACACATAATTGCATATGATATACCTCTTACTTTGAATGATCTCAAGAAATAAGTCATGCAGATGGACTTTGAAAAGGCCCTTGACATTGATGGTTTCCTTTGTAAAATTTATTAGGTCATCTAAGACACTATTGAACCAAATATTCACAAAGTTTATTATGAATATGTTTTATCTAATTGTTTGGGATCCCTCATCAATCAATGTATTATCAAATTCATTCCAAATGTTGAATATCCTAAGATTATTAGTAATTGGAAGCCCATCACTCTTATGAATATCTCCTATAAAATAATTTCTAAATCCCTTTCCCTTAGGCTAAGACATCTTTTTCCCCTCATTTTAAAAAAGTGAACAAACTATAGTAGTAATCTTATGAAAAAATTGTGTCAAGTTTTGAATCTCAAAGACACATTTTGGATCCACTTCTATGATCCTTCATTAGGTAAATAATGTGTGTAGGAAAAACAGAACAAAACCCTTTAAAAATTGGATAAGATTATTACTATTGTATGGAATGTGGAAATATCATATCTTTGATTAGTGAACAAACTAGTTTATCCAGTATGCGTATATTCTAGGCAAGGCTATTTAAATTTGGGAGGTTATGGAATGTGCCACTCTCTAGTAAAAAAATAGTATTTGTGAAGATTTATTTTGAGAAATCTTATGTCATGATTGATTGGACCTTCATAATTACAAATCTTCAAGCTCTTCGATTTGGCCCCCGATTCATCCACATTGTTAATATGTTGTTTCAAAATGTTAGGGCTTAAATTAGCATTAGTGGAGTGTAATATGATATGTTTGGACTATTTAGGTATATTAGGCAATGTTTCCCCTTGGCTCCCTCTCTCTATGTGATTTTTGTGGAAGGATTAAACTACTTACTGACCAATTACTCTTTGAAAGGATTGGTGAGAGGAATATCTCTCCCTCATTCTGATCAATAACTCACCAATGGGCATTTTTTATAGGATTCATTTATTACTATTTTGGAGGAAGAAGATTTAATAAAGAATGACATAGAATTCCTTGACATTTTTTGCCTTGTGTTTAGTTCCTATATTTTTTGGATAATGAATAAATGCTATAGACATTTTATCTCCCCCCAATACCCTTGGTTGGAAGTATATTAATGGAAATGGATTCATCAAGGTGTACAATTTAATTTTATGCATATTTCATTTGATTTTTTGGCTTCTCCATCTAAGCTTTTTCATAAGTTGTTTAGAAGGTTGAGAAAACTATTTCTTATTGGATAACCAAACCTCTTTCTTTTGTATGGAAGTTTCAATTTTTTCCAAAGTGTTGACTGCTACACATGTTTACTATTCTTCTTGTTGGTCTCCTTCTAGTTGATAACCAAACTTATTTATTTAGTATGGAATTTCCAAAATTTTCCTAAAGTGTTGACTACTACACATGTTTACTATTATTCTTGTTGGGCTCCTTCCAAAGCTACCTATACTAAATTGGAGAAGTTACCAAGATATTTTCTTCAGATAAATTCAGAAGGCCATACAGGTTTTCATAGGGTCTCCAAGAATACTTTTTATAGACCTAAATAAGTAGTGGGATTTAAGCTCATTAACATCAAGCTTCAAAGCCATGACCTAAGTGTTAAGGGGATAGTCAAAATATTTGAATGTGATGAGGATTGGAATGTATTTTTTTGTGTATTGCATTACACAAGGAACTCCTTTTATAATAAAGTCATGAAAGGGACTTTGCATAATATTCTTATTTCTCTTGTGTCAGTTCAAATTGGTGGTACTTTTGTGGTTAAAAGTATATGGAAATACTAGGAATTTTTCAAACCTCACCTCATATGTGTAGGGAGTTGTTTAAAAAATGGAATTTTCTTAATTATAATTCCCTCTATCCCTTGAATTATGACTCTTAAGCTTTTTGAAAATGGAATCAAGAATATCAATGACATATAATGCAAACTTTATCATGGGTGGATCTCGTGGGATATGCTTAAAATAAATACTAGCTTAAGAATGAGGATACATGGTCTATTTTTGAAATTCATAACTCTATACATGATGTTTATCTTCTCAATATTGGTGTTTCTTATAGATCCCCATAATGGAAAGATAAACATTGACATATTGCAACTTTTATTTTATCGATAAAAACCCCATATTGGGTATCATATTATTAACCCTTAGCTTATTTAGAGTGAAACCCTCAACCACCATTCAAAGTTAAGGTATCAGGATGGTGTTTGGGATTGAAGGTTTTCAAATATTTGAAAAGCCCATATTGAGCCCAAAAAATATGATATTATTTACTGTATTCTTTACCAAGGCTTACCAATTAGATATCATCTCAAGAACATGGGGGTTTTAAATCCCACTTGTCCTACTTGTCATCAAACTGAAACCTTTGAACAGATTTTATAGTTTCCCCCATGCTTAGTCTACATAGAAATAGATTCATACCCTTTAACAACATTTTATTCTAGAATTCATCACTTATAAAATGGTTCTTTTTATGGACTAAACCATGTTACCTAAAAGATAGAACACTTTTTGGCAGATATTTCATGCTGATATTATTTTTCACATATGGAAAGATATAAACCATGCTATTTTTAATAATGAAGTTATGAAAATATATTTTTGGTAACTAATAAACTTAATTTTATGTCCATTGTTTTTATTTAGATCCAAATCTAGATGGAGGTCATATTGGAGGTTGATCACCCATACAATATTTTGGACCACTAGTGGAACATTTCATGTGTCGTTATTTGAGTACCTCCATATCATCCTTGATGTAATTCTCCTTCTTAGGTCCAAGTTTAGGGTTTTCATAGTTTCCTTGATAGGAGAAAGTAGATATCCTCTCAATGTTCTTCTTATCCTTTCACCTCCCCTTGGTGGTATTATGTTTGACCATCTCAGAAGTAGTGGTAGTACTGGCTAGGGTGATCCTCCATATAATAAGTTTCCACATTTGGATCTTTTCATTTATCCTTCTTAGCAATTGAATAAATTGAATAAAAGAATAATAATGATGGGTGGGAGCTATTACTTTATATAACAAACCCTCTACGTGTTAGATAGATGCAAAAAAATAGGGGATAACAAACATGACAAACTTGAAAACACATTTTTGTTTGTAAAGGGAATATACCTTTTTTTTCAAAAAAATTATACCTAAATTTTCTTGGCATGGTGCCAAAGAAAAAAAGTGTATGACATTTGTCCAATAAAGTGTGTACACCCTTTTCCCCATAATGACCATACACCCTTTTTCAAAAAGGGCATATGCCCTTTGAGGCTCAAAAATTGGCATATGCTCTTTGTTAAAAAGGATGTACACCCTTTCTAAAACATAATTTTATCCCCAAATTCTTTTAACCCTTATTTAATTTCATGAGCTTGGATATTTCATGGTTTGGAACATCGAGAAGAGAATGAGGGTGTTTTAGCCTACCTTGCATCTTGATAACTTGATTCCACATTTTGATCATGGTCTTAGCTATTTTTTTAATTAAATTTCAATTTCAGGGTTTGCATTTATATGTATTTATCTTTAGTATATTCAAATTAAATTTGCATTTCTCTCACATTACATGAATAAATAAATAAATATATTTTTAAATATAGATACAAAATTTGATGGACTCATTGATGGAAGAAAATATTTTGAAAAAAATCATGATCAAAACCCTCAACATTTTGACTTCAGAGAAGAAGAAGTTAAATTATATGAACAACATAAATAAAAATGACAATAATTACTTATTATTAGAAATATTTTGCATCACTCTTCAAGTCTCAGTGCATGTAATTCATTTTTTGTTACATTAGAGGTTGTTTCTAATGAAGTGGGAAATGTCCTTTCCCAACTTGATGCAATGTTGCATCAAACCAAGGTGCTGAAAGAATATTATTTTTGATAAATTGTCATCTAAGGACATTAAAAAAATGATAACAAAATAAGAAGTGTGTGATTTCTTTTTAAGTCTGGAACCAACCACCACCAATGAGTTTCAAACACATTAGCATTGATTGGTGTATTCATGCAGAGATTAAAAATAACTTTTGGGATAGGTGGTGGATGGTGTTTGATGAACCTCCATGCAATAATAAGAGGTTCCATTATATTTTTTGAAAAAAAATTATTGTGAGTTTTTTATACAATAAATCCCAAGTTATTTTGATATGAAGGCCTCCCAAGGTAGGGGAGGTGAGTCCTCATTTGATAGACCTATTTCTAGATGGGACCAAAATTGTTATAATTAAGTTTAGATAAATAGAAGGATAATAAAAAATACTTTTATCCCTTAAATATTACATCATAGTACATATATGGAAACCATTGAGTCAATTAGTAGTCTCACATAGATTACGATTGATCATGGGATGCATATAGTGAGGAGTTATACATAAGATATAGGGGGTGACATATCTAGTAATGCCCCTCCTGTTAACTATTTGGCTTGCACCCTTGTAAAGGTAATTTCAAGCCTTCATAGTCTAAAGTAACATGTAGACAATCCTAAGTTATGGGTGGCCTAATAGATGGATTGAATCTCTAGATTCTAAGGGATAGCTTCCCTTGATGTATCAAGTAGGATCTCTACTGTACACTACCATATTGTAAAGGAAAAAAGAAGGTAAACTAAAAATAAAACCTATCCAACTAAGGTGATACACCAAAAAAGGACTATTTTGTATAATTTAGACTTATCAACAATCCAAATTTTCAAAAAAAATATTAGAAATAGATTAGATTGTATCCAGATTAAATTAGATTGTATCGAGATTAAGTTGGGCTTATTACAAATAACTCATATCTGTCTAATGTATTTTTTGTAAGTCTAAATTATTTAAAATTATCATAAATAATTTATTTATTAGTAGTTGAAAACTATCATAAATAAATTGGACTTCATCAAGAATTACTTGGACTTATAACAAATAAATTACATCTATATTATATATTTACAATAAGTCCAAATTATGCAACCGTTCAAATTGGTTCATAGACCATGAATTTATAGATATTATAAGACTTGGTGGTGTATTTATTAAGGAAACATAATTCATAAATCAATTGTATGTTTGGTTGATATGTGATTTAGAGCACCTAGGATGATTGGGATGCCACATGTCATCAGTTGATTAGATTATGAACTATTTGTTTAATTTGATTCGAGTGACATCCTCATGAATGTCAAAGTTTATCTCATATTATATCTCACTATCTTGGGTGCCACGTGAAAATCTGAATAGAATTTATCGATATGTAAATGCCAAAGAACAAATCTTGAATGATGCACATTTCGAGGCATAAACATGAGAATGTCAAATTGTATTTTGTAAAACATAAAGTTTGTAGTGTTCTAAATTCTTAGATGTGCAAATTATGAAGACCTTTTGTTGAAGACCATTTCAAAGGATGCATAGTTACATTCTAATAGTCAAATGCTATTAAATAGATGCATAATTACCGAAATATTGAATTTTCTTCATAGAAAATATAAAAATCAAATGTCAAAGTGTATTTACCAAGACCCAAAATGTGAAGTGCCACTAGAAATAATTGTAAATAAATAAAATAATAAAACATTAGACATTCTCAAAAAATGGACTAAGTTTTGAAAAAAAACATTCCCTATTTTTCATTCCAAAATTAAGGAAACACCATTTCAAATTTCCCAATCTTTTTATCACTATTTTTTTTAGTGCCTAGTGGGACGATGCATTCAAATAGTCCATTACAATGCCTTTCAAAAAATTAGTGAGAACAAGTGTATGACCTCTCCAATTTTTATTTGGTTTCCAAGCATAGATGATACTATATATGAGTATGGATGGTAAAGGTGTGTCAGTTGTGTTTGGCTTCCATTTCTTGTCCAAGTAGCTTGAAAAAATATATGTTTTTTATACATATTGTTCCCCTGCATAAACTAGGATGAACCAAGCTACATTGACCCTTCGTTCTATATCCCCATTTATTTGTAGTATCTCAATATTGTTTTTATCTCTAGCAACCCATACTTTGTAGTCCACTCTTGTAGAATTTTTATGTTTGACAAATAACATATCTCCAATTTGCACATCTTTAGCTAGATCAAATGCAATTCTTGTTCTTTAGCTTCTTGGACCAACTTATGTATTTGTAGATGCCACTCAAAAATCAAGGGTGATATCATGAACCATTTTGTGCAGATCTCTATGTAGGGGTATGTCATGAAATGTTCTAAGCCAAAACTCTCTGATGCACTCACCTTTAGAATGAAACATCTCTTCATTCATTATGTCATGGATGTTTTGTAAGTAATATGCTAGATCATTCTACTTACTATTTTTTGTCAAACCAAATTCATTGAATTATTGTACATACTTATTCAAGTTATATTTAATTTCTTTTTCACTCTTTCTTTTCTTCTATCTGAGTCTTTAGCAACAATGGAATATTGAGACATTTCTCTACTTTTCAAGTCTTTTAAAAAAAAATTAGATTACCTTTTGGAACATTTTTCTCACCATTTTCTTTTATTCCCCATAATGTAATAGAGGTGGGGGGGACTAATTTCTATCTCTTATAGATTTTTGCAATGCATAATGGGCTGACCTTGCTCCATGCATAGAATAAAGTATTGACCTTTTGTCAAGCCTACTATTTCATTTCTTCCCTTCAGTTGGTAATAATTAACATACTCTTTGAAATCCACTACCTCTTCAATCAAATATGGCATGAAGTTTCTTGTATTTTTACATGTCCTATAAGTGTCCATCATCTCTGCCACACTTCATACATCTTTCCTCTTTATACATTTATACATGTTTCCAAATGTTCCATCGATGTCCTCATGGGTATGTCCTAAAGCCAAAAATTTGACCTCAACATCAAGGAAATCATCTTTGTAGACAAGGAGAGATTAATATTATAGTACATACCTGTACAAAAAGACATGATTTTATGAATTTGTAAATGTAAAATTACTTCCATATAAGGTTTGACATTTTTAAAATATAGTTATGGATGGAAGTACCTATTCTTATTATCCCCATTATAGTTTTCTAGTTGAAGGTATAGCCTAGAATGAAGTTTCTTGAAGGCACCAATTAATTGTGATTCATCTTTGTATTTCTTGCATCCAGGGTAATATTTGTTAGACAAAAGTGCATCATACAATGGATATTTTGAAGATCTAGGTTTATATACTAAATATTCATAAGTTTTTGGCACTGTTGTTTCCATATCCTTGAAGCACTTGTTCAATGAGGTGATAGTAAAGTTAGACCCTCCAAAAATGTATGGTAAAAAAACGCACATATCCACCTGCATCATGACCATGTGTTATAATTTCTACCATTGACAACTCTAATATTTTGTTGGTAATTGCTTTACTTTTTGTCACTATCCTTGGAACAAATGTTTTTTGGCATTCTGCCTTGTCATGAATGACACTAAGGAATTCTATAGGGTATTGATCTAACATTCATTTATGTGTGTAATACATTTGTCTTGCAGAAAGTATTTGATTTGAGTGCATCACAAATTCTTGATCGATACGCTCTTCCTGATCTCTAGAGAGGGACCCAAAGCATTTCTATTAATTCAACAAGATGCATTTTTTGAACTTAGTGAAGTCATAAAATGTGGCAATGGTCACATCATGAAAATTAGTTCTCCACATGTTATTGAATTTTGTCTAGGATATTGGCTCATATTACATATATGTTAGTTGTGCATTGATGTGGTGCCTAATAAATTCTTGAGTGAAAGATGATGGAGGATGTCAAACATTTTATCATGAGCCACCTATATCTACCTATCATGTTATTCATGGAGAAACATCTACAAAATCATCCACCAATTGGTCCAACAAATCTTTAGCTACCATTGACTTCTTTTATGGATTTTGTCAAAATATCCCTACATGAAATGCAATTCATTCCCCATTTTTTTGACAATTTTAAATTTCAAAAAGTTACGTCTCTTTAATCCATATATTTTAAGCTAAACTTCCAAATAGATCTCTATACCCTAAAAATCAATTTTAGTTTAGTTTTTATTCTTCTTAAACAAACTGGTAAGAAGGGAATCCAAGATATGTTGCCTCCTATATGTTATGTTAGAATCAAGCAAATTCATCTTTTCATATTTTAGAATCTCAAATGACAATCCTGACTGAAAACATTTTTTGGTGTAATATTTATTTGCATACATTATTGTAATCTCACTATCTATACTTTCATCAAACTCCACTTGGATGAGTAAATTGTTTGGATGACTTCTTTTTCAGCTTGAGTATTGGTAAGAATGAGCTAATTTTTTAGGATGCCTTTACACTAGGAATGACAAGAAAGGAGTTACTTCATTATCCACTATGTCCCAAACATTTCCAATTTCTTTCTCCTTTGGTGTCATGTATGGTAAATTGATTTCTCTTTAAGTCTCAGTGTTCACTATTTTGTTGGAAGGCCATCTAATGATATATGTTTCAATTGCCTCTATACTTGAAGTCTCACAATGTTTTATAACATGCCTTATATAAATTCCCAATTTATTTTTTAACATTGGGATAGGAATGCAACCAAAAATCTCCCCTAGTTGTGCAAATTCAACATATCCAAAATCAAATTTTTCATCATTTACAAGAGATATACATTTGTGCAACAAATGTACCGTTTTCCAAATAATTTTTTTTTTTAGGATTTGAAATGTGTAGGATCATCAATATATCAAACAAATAAATCCAAGCAAGGGTTTTCTTGTTGCAATGGTTGTATATGCAGAATTGGATGCAAATTATTTTGACTTTGTTCTATGTCATTATCTATAGAAAAATTGTATGTGGCATATTACATCATTCTTGTACTCCATATATTAAAAATATCTACTACATCCCCCAAATTATCCATAAAAGTAGCAATAAATAGAAGCAATAAATTCATATCAAAATATTAAGTCACATTAACACTTACACATCTAATAGGTATTTCCTCATTGTGACATATGGAAGTGAGATTTATGGGTTCCAGAGATTTAGCATCTAGACCTGCCACTTTGTATATTCTTCCTTCACCAATTACCTTACCATTATTTATGAGGAAAACATAGTATCCACATTGGAAATCCATTGACATATGATTTTTTAACTAGACATTTACAAAAGACATGAGAAGAGTTGTTAATCAAGTTTTTTTATAAAATCAGTCCAATTTATACCTATATGTAGGAGATAAAGCTATATTTATACTAGAACATAAGCATAAAGATATGTTATAACCTAAAAATGTTAATAAGGTAATGTATAACATTTATTTTAACGTCATGGTTTATGTCAATCCAATAAAATAATAGCTTTTAATATCAGATATTACATACTTCAATTCTTTCTTCATCCTACTTTGAAGGTATCTCTTAGGAGATACATTTCAAACATGTATCCGAGTGGAATAACCCTATAGATAAAAATAGCTAATTAAGTCAATATTCAACCATGTATTTTATTACAATAGAAAATGATAATGAGAAAAATTATGGAAAATGATTGGCTTCTTATATTTTGGGATCTTGTATTTGATTTTAACCTCTGTTGTGGACCTAAAAGCTTGAAGGTGTCTCTTAGGAGATACCATTCAAACATGCATATGATAACCCTTCCAGATTTGAAGGTAGTACTAAGTAATACCTTCAAGGGTACCCATGACATTAAGCTTAATGGTATGTGGCATGCACCCATGAAGCCACAGCATTTCAATACTCAACAAATATTTCAAGTTCATTAGGTGAGTGATTCTTCATGATTATGTTAAGTGTATCCATCATGTTTACCTAGAGACTGACAAATTGAACTTAATGTATGAAATCTTAAGGATATGTAATAATCACTATGGTATACAATTCTCCCTTTAAACTACCTCTAAAATTCTTGTTAAAAATGGGGCCCACTTCCCTAGGCCAATGGTGTACCTTTTCTTTAAAAAACTCCATTCTTTCCTAAGGAGCATCATGATGACACATGTCATTAGTGTAAGGGACTAAAACTTCAAGTTTGTAGTTTCACTCACCTGTGCACTCATTCACTATGAGTCCACGAGGAATCCAAGTGTTGGCTTCAATTTTGTGGTTGCATTCTTTATTCTCTCACAAATAGGATACCTACAGTCTAGGAGTGAGTAGTGAGGTCATTCTTCAACTACTATATTTTCTAGTCCTTGGTTAAGGACTCATGTTTCATCTACAACTGCATCTATTGTTGCATACTTATAGTGTCCAAGAGGCTCTTATGGGTATGCATAATACAACTTATTCAATGAATTTAATAATTTACTCCAAAATGTAAAATATCATTATTTGTACTTTGTTTAAGAAAGGAGATTAAGGAGTAATCCAGTAAAAAAAGTACATCAATCTCAAATTAAGTCTAAAAAAATGGTAGCAACAAGACAAGTATGGTATATGGACTACTAATGGTCATGCAAGACCATTAATGACATGGAATTTGGAAAGATTACATATTGTTCGAGGTAGATCAAGTTGGTATGTGATAGGATATGGGGTGATTTCAAGATTTGTGAGACAAGAAAGGTCACCATCAAAATCAAAATATTAAAGATGAGGAAGAGCACTCGTATGTAGGTAATCAGTGCATTTAAAGAGTTTGGTAAAAGCAAATTAGATGCCAAAATCCATAAAATGAAGTGGAGGAATAATGAAAAATATTATAGACTTTGGTGAAGAAAAATATTCCACTATCTGTTCTTGATATAATCTTGTGTAGAAAAATCAATACCCAAATTTTGGTAAAATAAATCAATCAAATAGTGTAGATTACAAGTTTAGTCATGGATAGGAGTAATTTGTTGATGTCACTCATAGATGTAGAGAAGGTATAAAAGGGGATTGGGTTAGGTCTTCAACAAAGCAAATTCAATGACTCAGATCCCTTTGACTTTGTGGAAATCACTGAAGTTACTCTCTTCATCGTATCAACACAACCAGGTGCACAAGCAGGAGCTCTTACACTTCAACATCCACTTCAGGGTTCTGATGCAAAGAGGCTAATCAAGCTACCTACATTTTGAAAACTAGATGAGGTCGTGCATACCTTTTCAAGCATATACAACTAAGGGGCAATTCATTTGTCTAGAGATATCACTATTTGGATCAATGTATAGACCATGGCGAGAGCCACAAGCCTCCTGAATCATGGAAAATCATTATTACAATACAAGTCTACCACACTACTAATTCATCCATATTTTCATGAAAATTTTCCCACTAGAGTAGGTAGAGGAACCCCAATTGACTCCATTGAGGATGTTTTAATTCACATTCTGGTAGAGTGTATTATAAAGAGGTTTTGGTAGACAATAAAGTAGGCCAAGTAGGTAACAAAAGGAGTAATTGACATTATGTATCATATGATAGAACATAGTGAGAAATTTAATTAGCTTGAGTTTCTTGCATCTGAGCTTACCACTAATATCAATAGAGTACTTTTAGGTAGCTCACAAAATTTGCAATATCAATTTCTAGTTTTGTTGTTATGCTTCACCTAATAAAAGTCCCCTCTAGGCCAATTTAATGTTACTGTGGACTTTTGGCCTACTAATTTCCTCACAAGCATCACTTGGACTAAGATAGGGAAATATTATGAGCAACTTGGGTGGTTTAACACATGGTGTCTTGAGGCTCTAGTTTTGCTCATGTCATACCCTCAAATTCCATAAGATGTCATGTAATATTTGGGGCAGCATGTATCAGTAACCAAGTTGTACAATGGTATTTAAATCAAGGTGCATTAGTTGGCCACACCAACTATGACTCTAATGCCCTTTTTCATCACAATGGTTGAAGCACAAGCTAAAGTATGTAGGTAGAGAGCCCTAGTCACATAACAAGGTAGGAAAGAATAAGAACAACCACAACCAGTTGTATAACCACATGCCTTACCCCAATATTTTTTAGCTCCTTGGAGATCAAGGCAAATCAAGTCTTGGTTAGACAACCGACATGTGCCAAGGATATCTTGGGAGTATGATATCACAATGGTGTGGGTTGATGAATAATAATTTCTTCAATGCATGATCGAAGATGTCAATCAAAAGGTCTAGGACAAGGAGGAGGAGGAGTTCTTTTTTTAGAAAGTAGTGCACACTTACCAAGTGAAAATTAAGGTAAGTAGTGAATATTTGGTTGATATTATGCAGCCCCCTTCCACTATTATTATGGATATTGTAGGTCAAAAAGAATATTAGTGAAAACTTGAGGTAAATTTTTTTGAAAAATATCTAGAATCTAGTTCATCATCTATGCAATTTGTAGATCTACCAGAGGAAGGGAGCCCGATACAGCCATTGACACGTAAAAAATGTAGTCTTCATTTGGTGAGTCCTTCAACCATCATACTCAAATTTTTGGTATATTTTGAAGAACCAACCATAAAAATTAGTTCCCATTAGGTGAAGTCTAGGGCATAATGAGACACAAGGATACACTTATCCCCTTCAGTTGAGTTAAGAAATTTTTTTGTGCATAGAGGTGTCACAATTATCAAATCCAAATCTTAAAAGAGATCACAATTTGATATGGAAATAGATGATGTATATGTAATGTAGGAATCCCTATATACCACTATCTGAATGAGATCCACCACACTTACTTCCACTTCTATGGATAATTCTTTGGATGTTTCATAGTTGTCATTGTCCAAGGAAATTGAAGGAGTAGATGCATTTCAAAAATCCATTGTACTAAAAGATTTAGACTTGGAACAGATGTTTTTTTGGCTACACAAGGAGAAAGCAAAAACATAAAATCAAATGGCTAAGTTTAGGCAACTCATCAATGTGTCTTATCATGCTTTGGTTGTGTAAGTCCTTGGTGATCAAGTAACGTTCAAGGAAAAAAAACTCACTACATTACTAATTCAGATAACAAAGGATTGGGTGAGTGCACATAAAATGTGCACCCAAAGACAAGTTATTTGTATTGAGATGGAAGGAATCTACAAAATTATAGAGGAATATGTATAGGTCTTAGATATAGATGTGCATTAGGCTAAGCAGATTATGCAAAGAATACTTGATTAGAGGCAACATCTTGACAAATCCTTGGATTTTGCTAAACCATATTTCACAATGATGGATAAAGCTAAAGTTTTAGTGAATGATCAAATGGCTACTGTGGAAACACTAACTGGTGCATTTCAACAATTTTTAAAAGCCAAGGATACTGTGATGAAAAATATCTAGGTATGGCAGAATGATACAATGTGAAACATACTTGCAATAATTCAAGGCCAAAGGACTGTAGATAGGTTGTATGATATTTGTCAGATATCTAGCTTATGTTGTCAAATCCCAGAGACTTCCTTATCATCATAGAATATGTAGGTGTACATAATGTGATGTTAATTTAGATTCCATTGTGCATTTTTACACCATGGTATGGGAGGTAATTGATAATTAGAAAATTCTCAAGCATGAACTCTCACAGGTTGAACCAAATATTGTGTATATCATAGATGAACCTAGGTTCATTCCACCATAGGATCTTCAAGCAATTTTGTAAAAGATAAAGTTGCATATAAAGGCATAGTCTGAGCAGTCACAACCTACATAGTAGGTTAATTTGTAGTTCAAGTTTTATAGTTAAATATTGCTAAGGGTGGTAGGCAAGTATGGAAAACCAGAAAACTTGGAGCGTTTACTACCACTTTTGTGAAAGGCTAATCTTTTCCAGCTTTAGCCAAGATTAGAGTTCACATTTTATCTTAGGATGAAATAATAGTTTAAGTATGTGGAAGTGTTGGACATGGATTAGGGACATGTGCATAGGGTATCTTTTGGATGTCTTCATCATTGTTAGGCAAGTGATAGATATAAGAATACCATGTCTCTTTTCTTTTTGTATGTTGGAAAGCTATAATGTGAAGAGGTAGAGCTGTGTAAAAAGTATATATTATTTTAATGTTATTTTTATCCTGGTGTACATTTTTTACTCTATTTTATTTTAGTTTGTTCTATCTTGTATTATGTTGTTTATGATCTAAAATTTTTAACACCATGTTAGTTTATCTTTATATTTGTTGTCATGTATACAATTAAAGATTGTGTAAATTCACTCATGCTATTATGATTCTTTTCCATTTCCTGTTGTGAAAACTATATTTATAATTTCCATGATAATTTGATAACATTCCTTCAACATGCACATGATTAGAATTTTATTTCAAGGTATCTTTGAGGAGACACCTAGAAGGGATTTTTAGTACCTTTAAGTGTACCATAATGCATGTTTGTAAGGTATTAGGTATCTCATAAGAGAGATTTTCAAACATGTGTTTTTAGTACTTTCAATGGGTATCTTAGTAGATACCTTGAAAATTCACATGATTAGAATTCTTTCAAGATAACAGGGCTTTGTAATACCTTAAATGGTTCTTATATGCATAACGGTATCTCTTAAGAGATACCTTTAAGATATCCATGAAGGTATTACAATGCCCTTCAATGTATATTGTTTTTTTATTCAATTGGTTAAAAGATAGGTTGAAGGGCCCCATTCCCTTTATAGAAGAAACCTGGAAGATAGACATGACAAATCCAAAGGACAAAAAAGGAGCAATAGATGAACATAAAAGCTAAATACCCATACCAACAAACTTGCACAAAGTATTAGCCATAAAAACATAAGATCAAATAAAAAGAGATAGAGCAAGCCCAACTATTTTGAGTCAAAATAAAATACCAAATTTTTGGTTGCAATACTATCACCTTTTTTGTTCCTTCCTCTGGTATGACTTCCCATGAACTCATCCTTCTCTTATTCCTATCCTTTGCATTTGAGTCTAGTAGACTCGATCTTCACATTTTCCTCCTCAAGATCTATATTAGCATCCTCCTTTTCACCACTCTAATTTGATTTGTTGTCCTAGGTAGTGCATTTTTGATGATCCTTTCTCAATTTAGAGTTTGTAACATGTGACCCAGTAGTCCTTGTAACTTTTAGAACTCATCCATGATTTTGTTGCATAGAAGTTTATGGATTTAAATCTTCATGTATAACTTTTGAAGGGAATTCATGATATCTACCTTGGCATTGGAATCAAGAACCCCTCTACCTCTAGTAGATAATGAAGGGACATAGGTAGGACTCCCCATTTTTGGTCTACGTTCCTCTTACATTAGTTTCACAAAATACCCAACATTTTATTCCTCCAATTCATGATCATAAGCTAGCTCTATGGAAAATTCCTCCCCCTTTCAGTTTTTTCCTTCTCACTAGGGATATCAATCACCTCGGTGATGATTTTAGACTACTATAGTTACCCTTTCTTAATTAGTAGAAAAATTAGACCTTGGTGAATAAATTTTTCTAAAGGGTTCTTCTTGAAGTTTAGTACCAAAGCTTCCAAGTATTATAGAAGAAAAAATGGAATGTTAATGGTGTGGCCTTTGAAATGATTAAGTAATAAGAATTGATGGGGAAAAATCATAGTATGTTTTCCTTCTAAGGTAATATACCTCATTATCTAGAGATAGACTTCATGCTATTTTCTCGATGGTTCTGACCTCATGGAACCTTTTTGGGTTAAAATGTTGGGTTTCTTCTTTTCTTTTATGAAGAAAATACTGAGAAGCTCCTCCTTTCTCTTCTTATCCTTTAATTCTTTGAAGCTATAATAATGCATCTTGGTAGTCTCTCTGATGAGATCCTCAATGATCAAGATTTTCAAGCCATGCATACAGACTTCATGATCTTCCTAACCATGAGTGAAGTCCCTAGAAAGCCCTATGTCATTCCCAATGAGTCATTATATGAAGGGAGCCAATCCACCTTTGACCATTTTGTTCCAAACATATTCATTTTCCTTAACATCAAAGCATGAAATTAGTTTTAACCCATATTCTGAATTTGTAAACTTCTTCTACAAACATCACTATTCAAGTTTGTAGAAATGGAATTGGATAGGTTATGGGACTCAGAGTGAAATAAAATAATGTGATGCAAGCCTGAAGAGCCCTAAATGTATAAGGCCTTAGGAATAATTACCTTTCACATGTTAATATTTAAGCTCTTGATCTGAATTTGTGGCATCATTTAAAAAACCATCATGACAATGTGGGGTCTATCCTTTTTCCAATTCAATAATCAGGATGACATCATCCGTAAAATCCCTCTCATGACAACTAATAAAATCACTTCTTGGGATTAAGATATTTGAGTTCAAGATGGGTGAACGTGTTGATTAAGATAGTTGAGTTCAAGTTGAGTCATATTTTTAGATGTATAGTAGCGCTTTCATTAGTATAGTTTTATGTGTGTGCACAATAGCCACCTTAGATAATTCACAAGCTTGAGCCAAGTTTTTAGAATTATTATTTGGGACTTTGGGTATTCAGACATTTTTGTTTAAAGTATTTTCATTGGATATTTTGTGCGAATAAATGTTCCAAATGACTTTTGTGAACAATAGTGGATTCACCCTTCAAGGTATCTCCTAGGAGATACATTTAATATTTGAGAACTAAATCTCTAAGTTTAAATATCACATCTAACAACTTTGTATTGCACGATAATTTATCCACTTATTATTGAATGAGCTTCGCATCTCTTTCTTGTTCACTCTCCTCTTAGAGTTCAATCAATTTTTAAAAAAGGTTAATAGTGGATTTTTCCAAGTGAAAAGGCAATACTAGGTTATATTATAAATCCCCTTTTAATACCTTTAAGTTATTTCCTAGGAGATACCTCTCAAATATTCATAAGAGTGGATTTCCCCTTTCAAGGTATCTCCTAGAAATTACCTTTCAAACATGTACAAAAGTGAATTTCTCCTTCAAAGAACAAGTGGAATTTTTTTTTACATAGAAAGACTACTAGGTGATATTTTGAAGGTCTTTGTAATACCTTAAAGGTATCTATTATGAGATACTTTGCAAACATGTACAAGAGTGGATTTCCCCTTCAAGGTATCTATCTCCTAGGAGATACATTTCAAACAGGGACAAGAATGGATTTCTCCTTCATGGAAGGAAATACTAGATGCCTTAGATGAATCAGTCTAGGATATAAAGATTCATTATGAGAAGATAAAAATATATCCAGGTCTCCTTACATACATTGATTCGATACCTTATTATCGAAGAAGAAATGTTCTAGGGCCCCAGGTGAAATTTCCATGTTGCACCTTCAATATGTTTTGGTGACTGATGTTAGGAATTGACAGATGTACTGAATGAAAGACTCATAGTTATCTCATGGGATTATTAAAACTATTTTTAGGGATTATAAGAATCTTGCACCCTTCCTTGTATTAATAAGGATGGTGCAAAAGTGGAAAGTTGGCCAATAGTCTGAGCTAGAGTCTAATTTGGACACATGGTAGGTTATTAGGATTTTATTAGTTCTAGGCTCTTTTTGGAGATTGCCACACTTATCTTTTGGTTGGCTACAAAGAGCATCCAATGGCTTGAACACCTAGATTTGAAAAGAGAATTGATTACATGTGGTAGATCCTTAGGGATTCTCAAACTCCAAGATCTTTTTGAAAATTACCTCACTTACCTTTGGGTGGGTAAGGTGCAAAAGGTCCTAAAAAGCTCAAAAAGAACCAAAATGAAATTTTTTGCTTATATGAATCCACGTGTTTCAAGGAGGATTGCCTGGCATAAAATAAACATTTACACCATCTCTCTCCTTTTTCAAAAATACTCTCAAATGACTTAAAGAAGGTATTTAGAAATTAGCCATTAAGCTTTAAAGCATTAATGGCAACCCTAATTTTAAAATGTAAAGGATTATAACTAAGTAAGTTACTTTTGTTCATGTTTACCTTTTGCATTCAGAGCTTCTACTTGTGTCTTTGAGCCATTTGTGTGCCCTAGCTATGTGCATTGTGAAAGAGTGATTATGATGAATTCTTTAAAGGTCTTCAGTTTCAATTACATCCAGCCCTTTAGATTGTTAGTAAGTTCTTTTCTAGATCCTTTTATTGTGTTCTTTAAGGAGTTTTGAAGGTGTTTCAAGGGCGATCATAGTGATTAATTTGTTTGAGTTTAATGTATTGCACTAAAAGAGCTATGGAATAATGGTGACTACTTTAAAATCTATCAAGAGTAACATTGTTTCTATTCTGGATGAAATTAAAGATATAGATGTTTAAGGGTTAGAATTTTTAGCCATATTTAATGTCTTGAAACAACCAAACCCTCTCCCATTAGTATAAAACCTTGGAATGTGTTATATCTCCCCTATAGAATCACTCCCCTTGGCTGAACCATATCCAGAGTTAGTGATTGCATGTGCTAAAGTATACCAACTAGACACCAGGAATGTCATTGATAGAAACCAATTAGTTTTTTTCTCTTTCACTTATTTGTTCATTAGCACCATGCTTTGGATTCCTCCATAGCTTGAAATTATCACACTCTCTCTAGAGGAATACCAATATTATGTAAACAATACTAACAAGACAATATGAGACATTGTCAACTCCTTCTAGCTAGTCAAGAAAAGGCAAAATGTCTCAAGAATGTGTATGAGTATAAAACTAGTAGAATTCAAGGAATTACACTAATATGTGATTGACATGGTGTCAATAGTTTTTGGGATGCCCACTGTAGATAAATTTGAACCTTAGATGTCCATAATCTTGATATGTGCATTGGAACAGTAGAAGAAGTTGGATTGGGATACCATTCTAAGTGATAATATGCATAAACAAATGATGCAACTCTAGGTTGCAATCCACTCGATTGAGGAATTCATAGGAATATTTTAAATGTTTTAATACTTAATATATAACTTGTTTCATAATAGTACATTCCAAGGGCTCACCAGGAATCCAAGTAGGATGAGAACATATGAGGTTTATCCTAAAATAACTCTGGATGGCTTCAAGAAGAATTTTTGTAGAGTTTATAATTGTTTATTTAATACTATGATGAGTGTCTTCTATCCTCTAAGAAGCCTCAATAGGATTTGCAATGGGGTTAGATACATAATTTATAAATATGGCACCTCATATATTCAATTCAGATCCTTTACTTATATCAAGGTAAGTGGCTATTCAAGGTCTCCATACAAACTACCAAGATACATGGATGATAGACTAGCAATGATGGAGTTAAGTAGGTAAATGGTGCCCTCACATGAGATGATTACTAGAAATATTTCCATTAATGTCAAAGGTCTAACATTATTGGTGATAAATGCCCCATAGCATTTATTATCTAAAAGTGTTTTTAATGTTCATATGTTGGCTAATTTTTGTTGATATTCATTTAATATTAATAAATATCTTTTTGCTTGCATAAATTCAAAAGAGAGCCCATGAAGAATTCAAAGAGTCATGAGGTAAAGGAAAAAGAGGGAAAGAATGCATTTTCCCATGAATTATTATCTTGAGGAATTCAAAGAGTCACCAAGTGAAGACAAAAGAGGAAGGGTGCATTTTCTCATGAAGGGTTACCTTAAGGAATTTGAAAAGTCACCAAGATAAATACAAAAGGGGAAAGGATGCATTTGCTCATGAAGGGTCACCATGTGACTTTTTCAATGAAAGGATTCATAGGGTCATGCAAGTTTGGTGCCATTTTCTATGTGGATTGGAGGGTCACAAAGGGTGAATGTCAAATGTCATTTTGGAAAGCTATAAAAGAAGGCTTGGGAAGCCATTTGTAATATGCAAGAGTGCATGGTTTGTAATTTTTTTTATTTTAATAAAAGAGGAGAGAATATAAACAGATATTGTAGAGTTATATCATTTATTGAGAAAGCAACATTGAGAGATAGTTGTGTTTTATACATAAGAGGGGTTGGTGCTCCTATGGGTTGGTGCTCCTATAAATTGGTGTTTGTGAAATTTGTAATTTGAGTTGGTTCTCATTCATATACTTGAGATTATTCTTTTTAGTTTTTCTCACATTAGGTTTCCACTTAAAAATCTAGTGTCTCTCTCTCTTTTGTGTGGTGCATGTTATTGTTTCAATTTTATTACATATCTTGAATGTATTATTAAGTGGAATTTGATTAAGTGAAATATTTATAATATATATTATATACCTATTCACCCCCCTCTCAATATATCTCATGCTTAACAATTGGTATCAAAGTAGGTTCTTTCAAACAAAGTTTAATAGCTTGAAGGTAGATTGGGGAAAGCATGATCGCTAGATCACATGTATGACTTGGATGATGTTTTTGAAAAAAAAACAGAAGCTTTTAGCCACTTTAAAGCATTCAAAGCTTTAGTTGAGAATGAAACTAGTTTAAATATTAAGTTTCTGAGATTAGATTGAGGAGGAAAATTCATGTCAAATTAGTTTATTGAGTATTGTAAAGACCATGGGATAAAGAGACATTATTCAATATCCAGAACTCCAAAACAAAATGGAGTAGTTGAGTAGAAAAATGGAATAGTTTAGGAAATGGTGAGGATAATTCTAAATGAATCTAAGATACTAGATAAATATTGGAGAGAGCTAGTAGTTACAGTAGTGCATATCTAGAATAGAGAGTTTTTGAGATTCAACAATGATAAGACTCCCTATGAGCTATGGAAAGGTAAACAATCTACAATTAATTATCTCAATGTTTTTGGTAGTAGATGTTTTATAAAGAGAAACCCTAAAAAATGGAAGCTTCTTTCAAGACATCAAAGAAATACAAGGCTAAGATTCAAGAATCAAGTGACATCTATAATGATGAGAAAGATGACAACAGAGCTCTATTAATCTGCAAGTTAAAAAAGGGCAGAGGTAAATATCAAGAGAAATTTCTATTTAAATGTTTTAAATGTGGTAAGATTGCGCATTTTGTAGCTAAGTGCCCAAATAAGAATAATGGTGACAATGAAGAATGAAAGTCTACATACAAAAATAAATTCAAAGGCAAATTCAAGAAGGTATTCAAGAAGAAGATTTTATATTTTAAATATCCTAGCTCAGCCAAAGATCATGGAGTTAGTGACTCAGATGAAGAAGAGATTCTATTCATGACTATACATGAAGATGCCTCCATAGTTAAAAATATAGATGAAGAAAAATAACATGATGAAGATGAGGTGAATCTAAAAGGATAACTCATTTTTGCCTTAGAAGAATTAAAATCTCTTGAGAAGAAGAATCGAAGATTGAAGCTCTAGATCGAGAAAAATAAAAAGGAGTCAAAGGAAATAATTGGAGATCTAAAAGAATACATTGAAGAAGACAAAAATACTAAAGAAGATCTAACAACTCAATTACAAAAATTAAATAATGTGAAAGGTATTTTGTTGAAATTTCCTCTTTAAAAGAAGATATCGAGAAAATAAATAAAGTAGTCAAGGATAAAGTTGTCAATTATTCAAATTTTGAAAAGAGCACTAACATGTTGAATAAGATATTAAAAAGTCAAAAATCAATATCAGATAAGATAGGTATTAGATTTGAAACAAAAGAGCTATGTTGAATGTCTTACAAAAGAAGAAATAAAAATAGAAGAAGTTAAGAATGCAGAGGATAGCTCAAATAAAGAAGGCTGGAAGGAACAAACCTACGAAAGATAATCTGGTCAAAGATACACAAATTACAATAGATTCTATTTTCATGGTTATTATTTTTATTTTAATGATTATGGTCATAAGAAAATAGACTCGCAAAAAAGAGCTAACAATTTAAAAAATAAGGAAAAGGAAACTCATGCAAAGTCAAGCAGAAGCCACAATTATTTTGCTCCTCTATTAGGATTTGATGAAGAGTCCATAATATGTTACAATTTTAATAATTTTGGACACATAGGCCAACATTATATAAGTGTGTTCGATTCAGTCAAGAAATACCAAAGTTTCAAGGCTCCACTTATCAAGAATAAAGTTCAAACATGTTCATGGTAGAAAAAACAAATTGAAAAGTCTATGTTAGTCTAGAAAACCTTTCATGCAAGAAATAAATAAAATACATGGTTCATTGATAGTGGATGTTCAAGTTACATGATAGGAGATAAGAGCAAGTTTATAACTCTAAATAATATCAATGGTGGCATAATGAAATTTAGAGATAATACCGCTACCAGAATAGCCAGAAAAGGTTCATTAAATTTGGATAATGGTAAAACTAAGATTAAAAATATTCTATATGTAGAAGGTCTTAAGCATAATATATTAAGTGTAAGTTAAATATGTAATCAAGGACACACACTAAATTTTTATGCAAAAGGTTGTGAAATTAGGAAAAAATATTCAGATATGTCAAAAGGACATTAAATTATGGATTGTGGTATCCCATAGGTAGAAATTTCACTTTGGTTGCTTATATAGATTTAGATTGGGCAGGTTGTTTGGATGACAAAAAAAGTACAAGTGGAAGAGATTTTTTTTTAAGTAATAACTTAGTGTTTTGGCTAAGCAAGAATCAAAACTTAGTATCACTTTCTACAACTAAAGCAAAATATATTGAAGTAGTGTTGTGTTGTACACAAGTGCTTTGGATGAAGCAAACTTTAAAAGACATCAAGGTAAAATATGATGAACGTATTTCTATTTACTATGACAACATAAGTGATATTAATATTTCTAAGAATCTAATGATGCATTCAAAATGAAATATATTCCTATTAGATATCACTTCCTATGAGATTAGGTTGTTGATCAACAGGTTAAAATGGAATATATCAATTCTACAGAATAGATTGTAGATATCTTCACAAAGCCATTAACAAAAGACACATTTGATTATCTACGAGAAAAGTTGGGAGTAATTTATTTTACTTATTTTCCATTGAGGATCAGCATCAGTTGAGGGGGGGAATAAGTGTTAGCTCTAGGATAGACCCTTTGTCATTGATGTCAAAGGGGGAGAAGTATAGAAAATGGTATAGGAATAGGTACAAGAAAAGATACAGGAATAGGTATAGAAATAGATTCAAGAATAGGTATAGGGAAAAGTTACAAGAATAGGTACATGATGCTACAATAAGGGGGAGTTACTGTATATTTTTAGTTGATAGTATATGCAAGTTGGCATGTGCAATACAAGTTTTAGGATATGGTAGTTTTAGTTTGAGGCTGCCATCAATGATAGAGGGGGAGATTATTGGAAATATTGGTATTGATGTCAAAGGTCTAACATTATTGGTGATAAAGACCCCATCGTATTTATTATATAAAGGCATTTTTAATGTTCATATTTTGGCTAAAGTGTGTTGATATTTATTTAATATTAATGAATATATTTTTGGCTACACAAATTCAAAAGAGATCCCATGAAGAAGTCAAAGAGTCACAAGGTAAAGACAAAAGAGGGAAAGGACACATTTTCCCATGAAGGGTCATCTTAAGGAATTTAAAGAGTCACCAAGTGAAGATAAAAGAGGAAAGATGAATTTTCTCATGAGGGGTCACCTTGAGGAATTTGAAAAGTCACCAAGATAAAGACAAAAAGGGAAAGGATGCATTTTCTCATGAAATGTCAACATGTGACTTTTCAAATGAAAGGATTTGAAGGGTCATTCAAGTTTGGCACATTTTCCATCTGGATTGAAGGGTCACAAAGGGTGAATGACAAAGGTCATTTTGGAAAGCTATAAAAGGAGGATTAGGAAGCCATTTGTAATATGCACGAGTGAATGGTTTTTAATTGTTTTATTTTAAGAAAAGAGGAGAGAATAAAAATAGATATTGTAGAGTTCTATCATTTTTTGAGAAAGCAACATCAAGAGATAGTTGTGTTTTATACATAAGCGGGGTTGGTGCTCCTATGGGTTAGTGCTCATAAATAGTTGCTATGTTGGTGCTTGACAAAGGGTTTGGTGCTCCTATAATTTGATTCTTGGAAACTTTATAATTTGAGTTGGTGCTCATTCATATACTTGAGATTGTTCTCCATGATTTTTCCCACATTGGGTTTTCACGTAAAAATATGGTACCTCTCTCTCTTGTGTGGTGCATGTTATTGTTTCAATTTTAATGCATATATTGAATGTATGATTAAGTGGAATTTGATTAAGTGAAATATTTATAAGATATATGATATACTGATTCACCTCCCCCCTCTTGATATATCTTGTGCTTAACAACTTGTCCTCTTACTTGATTTACAATTTGGTGCATTATAGTACATTCCAAGGGCTCACCAGGAATCCCAGTGGGATGATAATATATGAGGTTTATCTCAAAATAAATCTAGATGGATTTAATAATAGTTTTTTTAGAGCTTAAAATTATTTATTTAATACTATGATGAGTGTCTTTTATCCTCTAAGAAGCCTCAATAGGATTTCTAAGGGGGATAGAGACATAATTGATATATATGGCACCTTGTATATTCAATTTAGATCATTTAATTATATCAAGGTAAGTGGATACTTAGGGACTCTATACAAACTATCGAGATACCTAGAGGATAGACTAGTAGGGATGGAGTTAAGTAGGCAGATAGTGCCCTCACATGAGATGATAGTGGTGAAGAAGGTAAATAACCCTTTCAAGTTTCTAGTTGAAATTGGACATTATTCATGTCCTTATATTATGAAATCTAAGGGATTGAAGTAAGAGATGGGCCAATTAATGATTGACAAGATGCCACCCAGGCTAAACTATGATATCAGATGGTGGGTGAACATAGTGACCAATGTAATTCTACATCAATCACATTTTGAATACATCTGGTCTATTTTCACTATTGAGGAAGATGTCAAAAAGTTATATTATATGAGACTAATAGTGCAAGAAGTCGTCACTTACAATATCGCTCCCATCCCCAAGGACATGGAGGATGATAAGAGGACACTATCTAGAGTATATAATCAGTCTAATATGGAAGCCCAATCCATGTCATAGGTGGAGTTCACTACTAAGGAAAATGATTCCATTCTATGGAAGGCCACCAGAATCATGAGAAGAACCTTCAGGTGGTTGAAGTAACATGGGGTTGATCTCATTACTTATGACACCCCTACCCTCTGGGAACTCAAACAAGTTTAGGATTTAAAGGGTTTCCTCCCAGAATATAGTGGTGCTCCCTTGGCTCAACCACCAGTGGTGAAGGGCAAAGGGAAGAGCAAGTTTGGTGATGTTGGCTTTACCAAGCCAATTGATATGGAATCTATAACTATATTATAGTCCAAGTCAGGATTGTCCTTCTCAAAGTTAACAAATCTAGCTATAAATTGGGATAAAAGTGCTAGTATGGAGGTTACATTAGCCAGTGCCACCCCAATATCAAGATCCCAAAATATACCAGTCATCCTAGTAACCATCCCAATGGTTAATCCAACTACTATCCCACCTACTCCACCATCACAATAGCTAGTCATTGTCTCTCCCCCAAAGATTTATTTAAGAGAGGAGGCAAGGAATAGGTAGAATGACCCAATCAAAAAGACTCAAAAGGGATTGATAGCCTCTAGTTGGGATTCATAAGAATAAGAATTAGGTTGTGTTCAAAGATATAAATTATAAGGAACTCCCCATGAAGAGGAAAGAGGATCAATCCTAATATGCTTGAATATTGAGAGATATGAGTGATGAAGAAGACTCAGATGAAGATAGGCCCACTATAGAGGTGATGAATAAGCAACGATCATTCACTCCTCCACAAGTAAGAAATGGGCAAAGAACTCTGAGAGAAAGACCCCACACCCCAATGAAGGTCTCAATGGTTGGTTTATTTGTATAAAAGGTTCCTTCAAGAGTATAAATTAAGGGTGATAAAGAGGAAGTTATGGCCTTAATTTATCTCCTCTATTTTAAAGATGTTGTGAAGGTTGGAGTTGAGGTGGCTACTTTAGTTTAGGCCCCTCAAGAAAAGGAAATGATCTCATTAGATACAGAGACATATGTTGAGAATTTCATCATCCATCCACTAGGCAAATATAAGCAGGGTGAAGTTGAGGAAATGAATAAAACCAATGAGAAGGATAAGGTGGAAATAGAGTAGGATACTCAAGTCACCATTGATCCTGAAGGGGTGGTTGCATAAGGACTATAAATAGCTCTAAAGGCATCACAAGTTTTCCATTCCCCTCCAAAGGTGTCAAGTTTAACACCAGAGGAGAAGGTGACTACAAACAAAGGTGGGGGATCAAACCTATAAATGGCTACCCCCACCCATGCAAAAATAAATAAATAATTAGACTAGTCCAGTAAAGGTGTTGAGAAGAGTGCTTCACAAAATTTTGCTTCAATTAAGGAACCTTGAGGTCTCCTTCCTTGCATCAAGGTCCATGATCCAACCCATAATAAAGGTATAGAGGTCATGATTGGTGAAGGTTTCTTAAGGGAAATAAGGAGGTCACCATAGCCTCATCTATACCTAAGGCTCTAACAAATAAAGTAGGTAAAGTAGGTGTAGAACCTTCTAGTCAGTCAGTAGGATGAGGAAGCTCCATTGAAATGTTACTTAGGGAGTCTCACCAATTTGGTCTAGATTTTGAAGTTTTGGAGTTGATAGACCCAAACCTAGAAGGGGATTTTGGAGAAAACAAGGGTGGTAAAGAGTTTTAAAGTGATGAAGAAATTTAACAGCTCGTGTTAATTCTACAACCCATTATTATGGCACTTCCTACATCAAGTAATTAGATGACACCACCCTTTACTATCTTGAGGCTTGCATCTATGTCTAGTACATCAATGGGATTTTAGACCAAACCCCTTCTTTGGGATGAGGAATAGGTCAACTAAAATAAGGACATTATGAGTAAAATTTGGGAGATTGACATAGTGAATTTCACTCAAGCATATAAGGCCAAAATCTATAAGAAGGCCAAGACACATTCCAAAACCACATTCACTGCCATGGGATAAAAAAATGTGGAGGTATCCATTCTCCACCAGATACTTTGAAGAAATATTCTCCCTTTGAGAGTTACACTATTTATAGCTATAGTATGGGGGAGTCATCAAGGAATGAGTTGAATCATAGCTCATAGTTTTTGGTGAACATGGTGGCTCATTGGATGGATAAAGATAAAGCCACCATGGAAGAGTTGAAGGCACAAAATTAGGCTATTATTTATTACTTGCATAAGATACTGAGTGAGCCCAAGGTAGTAAATCCAACTACCAATATTGATCTATATCATCCTCTCTTCTTAATAGAGTCATTTGATTTTGGCCAAATTGATGATTTAAAGTCTAGAAGAAGAGCAACAAAAAAATGGAAAGCAGATCTATGTTCCAGGGTAGAAGAAATAATCCACTTGGCATTGAAATGCTTGAACAACATAGTGGACAATAATAGGGAGTGTGATTTTTATAATGATTTTATATGAGATGGATTTGAAGACATGGGAGGAGGTCTAACATAAAATATATGAGGTCTGAAAGATGGGAACATATACTTTGATCTTAGAAAGAATCATTCCTCCCAATGATCACAAGAATCCCATGGAGTGTCAGCTAATAATCAAGAATCATTTGATGATACTCAAATATGGAATATTCGATTTAAAAGGACAAGATAAATCCCTTAAGAATGAAACAAAAGAGATAGATTCTACAATATGAAAGATGGTAAGGATTAATGGTGCAAGTGACTTGGAGGAAGAGATGATACACATCACTATGAAAAACGTCATCAATGCACCACAAAATTATTTTGATGTTGATGAAATAAAATTGTTGGTGTTACTTGAGAAGTCTTGTGACCATCTCAAAGAGCTCATTGGATGAAAGTAGCCCCTACTTCAAAAGTTTGCCATCTAGCTTAAAGAGTATAGAGTACAATTCAAACACCAAGTAAGCCTAGACCAAGGGAATCTTGTCCCTATACTTGAAGGATATACCAAGTATTAAAAAAAATTCAAAAAATATTCCAACATCCAAATTGAATTTGGATCATAATCAGATATTTTGGTTCTTTTGAGCTAGCGCCACTTCTTTCTTCCCTTCCCTCCTTTATTCTTTTTTCTCATTTCCCACTGGGAAACCTTTTTACTTGGCGCATTAGTGGCACATCCCTTTTAGTTATTTTTTGTGCAATCATGAGGATATAAAAGGGACATTTTTGTCTATTTTTCAAGAGGATAAAGGTTTTGTTTTATCCCTTGAAAGATGTTCCTCCATGTAGATAACCAGAAAATATCCCACAGAGCTGGACGATAAATTTTTCCATCATCACATGATCATGAGCATATGCACACATGTTTTGTTTGTACATTTTTCCAAACTCTCATTTTGATTAAAGGACATGTTTTTAGATGATCATGGTTTTATCTCTTATAATGTTGCTATGAATTGTTGCTTGTGTTTCTGTAATAGGTTCAATGGGCATCTTTAGTTCTTTCAAAGGTATCTCCTAGGATATACCTATAAGGTCTTAAGAATACCTTCCATGTTAATTTCAAATCTCCTTGAAAGGGATTTGATATAACCATTATACTTTTTATTTGTAAAAAATGTGATGCACATGATTGGAATTTTCTTTCGAGGTATCTCATGGGAGATACCTTGAACATGCACATAATTGAATTTTATTTCAAGGTATCTCTCCTAGGAGATACCTCAAAGGGCCTTGGAATACTTTCCATGTTTCTTGAAAATTTACTTGCAAATTATTTGATATAACCATGACAACTTTTTATATAGTAAGAACCATAATGCACACTATTGGAATTTTCTTTCGAGATATCTCTTAGGAGACACCTTGAACATGCACATGATTTGGAATTTTCTTTCAAGGTATCTCCTAGGAGATACTTTGAAAGGCCTTGAGATAAATACTATGTTGATTTGAAATTTCCATACAAAGGATTTGGCATAACCATGTCACCTTTTTATTTGGTAAGAACCTTGATGCACACAAGGTTTCTCCTAAGAGATACCTTGGACATGCACACAATTGGAATTTTCTAGGAGATACCTCAAAGGGCCTTGGAATATCTTCCATGTTGATTTCAAATTTCCTTTCAAAGGATTTGATATAACCATTACAACATTTTATTTGGCAAGAACCTTGATGCACACTATTGGAATTTTCTTTCTAAATATCTCTTAGGAAATACCTTGAACATGCACATGATTGGAATTTTCTTTCAAGGTATCTCCTATGAGATACCTCAAAAGGCCTTGGAATACCTTCTATGTTGAGTGTGAATGTCCTTGTATGGGATTATATATAACCATGACACCTTTTTATTTGACAAGAACGATGATGCAAACGATTGAAATTTTCCTTTAAATGTATCTCCTAGGAGATACCTTGAACATTCACACAATTGGAATTTTATTTCAAGGTATATCTCCTATGAGATACCTCAAAGGGCCTTATAATACCTTCCATGTTGATTGAAAAGGTCCTTACAAAGGATTTGATATAACCATGACAACTTATTATTTGGAAAGAACCCTAATGCACATTATTGAAATTTTCTTTCAAGATATCTCTTAGAAGATACCTTGAACATGCACATGATTTGGAATTTCATTTCAAGGTATATCCTAGGAGATCCCTTAAATGATCCTAATAGCATAAATCTTGAGGGATCCAATGGTTCATGCTTCATCACCTAAGGATGATCCAATGATGCAAAGGCCCTGACAAAGTTGCATCCTTAGCTTTCATCCATTGGCTCTCACTTCATCACAAAGCCCTGATCAGATGGAGTGAGTCATAATTAAAAACTCAAATTAATATGGAAATCTTGAATAATTAACAAGTAACACCCTCCCATTATAGTATTAAAAGTAAAGGGTCCCACATAATAGAAACAACTAATCATGAGCAAGCTCCTGAATCACAATTTTATGACCCTCACTTCATCGTGAACTTTGATCCAATTGAGATAATTAATTCCAAGACACTCAAAATCCATAAAAAAGTGCCAAGTGGCACCCTCACATTTAGTCATGATGATTTAATGAGCTTAAATTTGACATTCATGTGATCATCATTCAACATCTATAAGGACATATTTGACGCTCGCATGACTATCAAATTTAAGCCCATTAAAATAAAAATTTAATGAGTTTAAAATGTATGTTATTGTGAACATCATTTGACATCTTAAATGATGTATTTAACACCCACATGACCATAAAATTTAATCCAATTAAAAAAAAAATTCACTAGCTTAATATTGATGTTCATATGACCATCGTTCAACAATCATGAAGATGTATTTAACATCCGTGAGATCGTCAAATTTAAGATAATGAATTATCCTACTCAAGGTCAAAATGGACTCCAAAATATTATTGAAAGGGATATAAATTGCTTTAAAAACTAAGGGAAGAGCTCGAAGGATACTCAAACATTGGAAATCTTCAATCTGCAAATATGAAGATGGTCTTATGGTCTAAATATATGCAAGAAATGAGCCTAGTCTATGTATATACTTTAATTTCCCTATTGAATTTTCTCATAATGAAACTTAAAATATAGACTTATCTTAAGTCCCATTTTATAAAGTCCTTATAATGAAAAACTTAGGCCAAATGCGTCTAACCCAAAGTTTTAATGTGTTTGTTAATGCAATAAAACTACTATCTAAAGTTAAATCATAATTTCATTTTGAACCTATTTTGAGCATGATTTATAATGATTGGCATAAATATTTTAGCCCAAAGTAAAAATTGTGTTTATTGAAAATGACACAAAATTTGGCCTAAAATATTTAACCTTGGCTCCTTTGTATAAATTTAGAAAAATTAGGCATAAACCCATTAGCATAAGGTTCATTTTACATTTAATAAACACAAAATAAACCTTAGCCTAAGTATTTTAAGCCTAATTCCCACATTAAATAACAAACTAACTTAAAGTTTAGGTATCTCTATAAATCAAAAACACATGCTTCATTGTTGGATGATGATCTAATGGTGTGAGGGCCCCAAAGAATTTTCAATGAAGCCTTGAGATCCTATGGGATTGATGCATGGTGAAATCCCATTTAAATTAGAACTATTAATGATCTGATGGTTCACTCTTTATTATTGAAGGATGATCCAATGACACAAAGGTTCTTATGACTTTTTAAAGGCCCATGAGCTCATCACATGGCCAATACTCATTCAAAAGATGACTGATACAAGATACAAAACTTGGTGAGGAAGAAAAAAATTCTAAGTTACATAACCATGGGGCTTGGAATAGAAAGAGCCAATCATAGGCAAAGACCCAGATTACAATTAACAACTCGTGTTAATCTAGGATTTTAATCTAATGGTGTAACATAAAAGAAGGTATTTTAAATACCAATAGCTAGTGCTCAAAGGTATTTATGAAATATGTCATGAAAGGTCTAGACCAATGCCATATAGGTACCACATAAGCAATAAAGGACAAAATACAAGATATTATGGGATCAAAAATGCAAAGGTATAAAGGCAAAGGTCCAAATAGAACCCAAAGAACATATAAGCATAGCCTAGATATATCCTACCATTAAATCTCTATAACCTTAAAACATGCATAAAAGTGACCCAATTGAATTCATTTGGCTAAAATTTGATCCATAAAGAGCTTGATTGTTTTTTAATCACAAAAAAGCTTTTGTAAAGACCAATTTGCAAACTAGTGTGAACAATTTGTAGAAACAAAAACCATAGCAGCTCATAGGTAATAACTAAAAGAGGAGACCAAATTCTATTTATCAATAAATAATGAGGGTCGAATCATCAAGGACAATGAATTGGATGTTGTGATCTTTAATTCCCTGAGCATTAGGAACTAGTCTAAAATATTCTTCATTGTGGAGGAGTTAAAGCCCATCATAAAAGAGGAGCAAAGAATTACCATATTGAGTTGGAGGCACTATAACCTAGCTACTATTCAGATGCTCGGTCTCTACTACATTATGATAAAACTTGAGGTACTACATTACATAAATATCCTTACCCCTATCTTTGTTAACTATAGAATCTATAATGAATGGATCATATGGGAAGGGAATTATAAGAAGGTACCATATATTTCTTTGGTATCTTTTTATAAATATTATAGGCTCCTAATTCCCTATGTAGTGTTTTCCAAAATCAAAGTGTAGACCTCCAAACATAACCTAGACTCTATCCTTAGACCCTAGCTACACCAAGGACCCCATATCTTCAAAATATTTGAGGGAAATATCCCAATATTCCAATTCAAGGATGGCATTAGGTTAATAATTACCATGTTTTACCAAGCCTTTGGAGCCCCTTCAACCACCTATGTGAATAAAATATGGGTTCCCTTTGTGCATTTCATGATGGACGAAAATATCACCCCTCTAATTGGAGATTTGATCAGTGTTTTCTTGACCAAATAGTTCACTACCATCAAAAGGAAGACATATAAATAGTTTTATATGATGTCATATTTATTAGATGTCCTGCTTGCCTCTATCAACTTCCCAAAGATTAGGAATTGGTATCTTTAGGGAAAAACTACTATTATTCCAAATTGTATATCTCTAAATATAAGAACCATATGCAATTTATTTATGACTATGTCTACCCTGCCATAGTGGAATACATCACAAGTTTTCACATTCCTAGGGTCCATCCACTAATCAAGAAGTACATGGAAATGATTGGTGACATCTATTACTACCCTAACTGCATGATCATTAAGATTTAGGGGATCATGTCCCAAACTTACAGATTGTCAGCATATGTTCTTAGAAATTTGGCTAAGAAATTTCCTCCTAGCTCATCCATGGCATTGATGGAATTTTCAAAGAAAAGAGGAAGGGTCTTCTCTACCCATTCCCTATAATTATTATAAGGACTACACTTCAAGATTGTAAATAGGTTGATACCATGGCCAAGCATTGGGATTCATTTGGGTTTTATCTTGATGAACTCAAGATATGGGATCCTAAGAACATAGTGACTAATCATTTGAAGGAGAAGAATATCCCCAAATTTGAGTACATGCATCAACTCGATGCCCATGATACCATTTAAATTAAGGATAAGAACTATGAGGAGATGTTGTCTAGAATAAAAGCACACAACATCAAACTTGAGCATAGATTAACCAAATATGATAATCCATCAAGAGAGGCATGGAAGATGCACCCTCTCCAATATCACTTCTTGCCTATACCATCTGGGACAACCCAAGAAGATCCCAAAGAAGTGTAATCACAACCTCAAGAGTAGGTTGTGCAAGAATAAGGTGACACATGCCATGGTAAAGAGAAATTAGGAGAGAGGAAACTAGAGGAGAGGCCTAGAGAGGGGATCTCATCTTTAACACTACCCCAAAGGCAACCTTCCTCAATTGAGTACATAGATATGATTACCTTAGAGCTGAAAGAGACACTTGAGGGTGCCCTTAAGGAACTTACAAAGGCATATGCCATTGATAGGGAAGAGGAAACTTTGAAGAGGCCCAATTCCAAGAAGTGGAGCCCAAGGAAGATAGAGGAAAAGAGCTTGCTCTAGGTATGGTCCATATGGCATCCTAAGAGAAGATGAAAGTAGAGATAGCATTGGTTCCTATTGGACTAAATAAGAAACCAAGATTAACCATATCTCACCCCATAAGTGAGATAAGTTTGTTCAATGATGAATTCCCAATTCATGGGCTAGTCATTTTTTACTAGTTTATTTATGGGAAATTACAAAATATTCCTTCTCTCTCCCACTCATTGGCAATGATAAGAGTTGTTGATATTAAAGTACATGATGACATCAAGCCATTTATTAAGGATATGGTAAAATAATAGGAAGAAAGGAGGATTGTGGTCACTCAAGGACTAGAAATCAATAATATGGATGCTACAAGAGCATTAAGAAGCACAAGTGTATATGTCTTAGAGCTCTTAAATTCACAACATCATCCAATATCATGTAGTTTAATCTAGAGACAACTAGATTGGAGAAGGTCACCACCAAGACAACTATGATGGGAACTAATGAATTCACCTTCCAAAAGGTGTATTCCTTTATATGATTAACCCCTGTGGGAGGATAATAGCCTAAATAAGCTACCATACATGAGGAAGATATTGAGAGCTTGATTGGGCTCAATCAGTTCAAGCAAAGGCTAGGGTCCAAGGCATAAAATAGAAGACTCTAAACATGGAAAGAGAATAGGAAAATATAGAAACCTAAGCCATTTTTTCAATCTTTGACTCCATAATGGACATGTTTGAGGACTCATTATTTGATATGATCAATTCTTTGAATTTAATAAAGCTAAGGCAAGATGCCCTAAGCCAGCAAGGTGAAGCAACAATGGAATTAATAATTGAGTGGGAAAAGGTAGAGACCCAAGTTAGGGACATAATTGACATTGAAATTAGGAATAAAATTTCCAAGTTAAAAACTATCAACCTAACACATTTGAATAGTATACTAGGAATAATAGTATACAAGATCCAAGGTCTAGGTACTTGGACAAAGAATTTGAATAGGCTTTTCATGGATGATAAAGAATTGATCCTTAGAATTGAGCATCTCCTAGGAATAATGTTGTTAAATCCTAATAAGACCATTGTAATTCTAATCATTGATGATAATAAATTCAAGCCTAGGGTAACTTTGATCATGCAATTATTTAGGAGCAAAAGCCAAGGCTAGTCTAAAAGAGACAACAAAATAATTTTGGACATGATTTTCACAACAGAAGAAAAAATAGTAGAGTCAAAGAACATAAAAGAGGCCATGGCCAAAGATGATCAAGACTTAGATGACTTGGAAAATCAGGAAAATGTTTGCCTAATGAAGCCAACTATAAACATAGAGCTCATCAAGGACCAGCACTAGAAGGCAATGGAACTACTATAAAATCAACAAGGGGATTCTTTGGTAATGGGCCCACCTAGTGGCTAATATTCCTTTTTGTAAAGAACATTGTAATATCTAAAATAAGAATATTATTATGTAGGGCATATGCTAGTTTATTATCATATTTCCCCTAGGTTAGTCTAAATGTGAAGAACAAGTGTATTCCATAACTTGTAAGGATAGTTGTCCTCATCTTTTGTACACCTATACATTGTAATTATCTGGTAAACTGCCTGATCTTTCTATAAAGACATATATTACCATTTTTAAAAGAGAGAATTTTGAGAAAATTTTATACACTTGAATCAATTAATATAATCTAAGAATTCTACAAAGATTATCCACATTTGATATGTCAATTGCTAAATAGCTTTTCTCTCAATTGCTAGTTTTATGTCTTGAATTTGAATGGTTTTTTTGAATTTTGGGTTGTATTTTCTAATCATAGGCTTTATAATTTATGCATATGCCAGATTAGTTGGAATATCTCAGGTTTTTATTCATTTCATTTTGATTTATACTTAGATGTGCTAATGTTATTTGACTATAGTAATAAATCTTTAAAAGAATACCTGGTTCTTACTTGTGATTCTTTACATTATCCTTTAAAGTTTGTCTAGTATATAGTGAAATCTGAGCTTAGGCTATTTTTCATTATATATTAGTTTGAATGCATACTCAGTTGCAATTGATAATTTTTTCTGATATTTAGGACTAATAAGACCTAAGTTCCTCAAAGCTCTGACACAACTTGTCAGAATTAAGAGCACACATGATTACCATTGTATAAGCAACTTACATGCGGAAATAACTAGAAGAACAAATAACTATCAATGAGAAAACACACATAATATGAGAGGCAACACACAATTGTATTCAACTCATTACAAAGGAAATTACAATAAAGAGTTCACACTCTTCTTCCACCTCTGTGAGGCTTCCTCCTCAAGGGCTCCAAGTAATCTTCCCACCTGAGTAATCTTCTCTCATAGGTCACAACTAATAACTAACACAAGTTGTTGTTCACCTCATTGTACATTCAGTACAACCGAGTATGAACCGGTACTCCAAGTAGATCTCACCATGATCCTACTCCTGATGTATTGTTGTCGCCTTGATCTTGCTCCCCCACCGATCCTATTCTGACCCTCGCATACACACATTCCCTGCAGACCAACCTGATCTTACTTATCACATGGGGAATCCTACTTGATTCCACCATGGGAAGAACTCTCCAAGCTTCACACTTGGGTTCTACAAATTCTCCACTTAACAATATAACCCATGAGTCTATTATATAGATCTCATGCATACACTGATTAGACTTGTGGCTCAAGACTCTAACTAGTCTTCATCATGCAAACAACGTGTTCACTTAACTGACTATTCGTCAATAGCAATTCTGGAACTGCCATAGGTGATCGACATCAGTCCTTGTCTAACTAGAGGCAACCGATGCCGGCCGATTCCTGTCGATGTCGGTTTTCTTCTTCACGTCCATTGATCGACGTCGGTTGTGGCCTACCGATGCCAACGACTGCATACTCCGAAAACCTCCCTATTTGCCTTAGGTGAAGCTTTTAGCTCCACACCCTAACAAGGACTAAAATTGGTAATCACTCACTTTGTTTGCTACTTTACCCTTCTCTTTGCTCCTTTTTTTACACCCGATCATTATAGTTCAAAATTCATTATAAATATCCATTTAGATTAATTTTTAGCTTAAGCTTGTGTCATAATTCACTAAGTATTAACACATATTCTCTATAATTCACAAAGAATATACCATGATGGCTCCCAACCATCACTTATTATAAATTTGTGGAACACCAATGCATATCACTATTGCTATTTCACCATAGGTGATATTAAATTGCCACAACCTACTACTCATGGTATAAATTCCTAGAATTATAAAATGATAAGTGTTCTTTGAACACTAAGAAACCCTATGGTACACTTAGAGGCATCAACACATCCTTGGTCACCTTGGATACATCATTGACAAACCTCCAACATTCTCTCCCTCATTGTTAACCAGAATACAGTTGTTACTAGAATTACTACAAAGAGCCAAAGAATTTGAGAGTTTGTCTATAGTGTTTCCATGGTCTTTGTTTTTATCTAGTCACTAACAAAAATCAAATGATATCTATTGGTATATTTTTTGCAAGGAAATTTTTTCTACCCTACTTTACTCCCTCTTTTTGAATTCTTTTAGCATGAATCACTTTAGATTAATACTCAATTTGTATATCCATTTATTTGTTTAAGAGTTTGGGCTTATATTAGAAAATACAAAGTAATTTACATCATATCAAATTTAGGTAGATTATGTCCCTACCATATTCTTGTTGTCCCTACATTAGGGTCTGCTTATAGACTAGAAGGTGGTAAGTTCTAACCACATAATATCTCCTGTAAAATTGAGTCAAGCCCCAAGGTGTCACTACCATATTTGTGTTGTCCCTATAATCTAAGAAATGTTATTCTACTATTTGCATTACATCCTTGACACAAACACACATCAATAGTCTCAAAAGACTTGAGGATGAATCTGAATATTTTTAACCTACTTTTTCCTATCATACACTTTTATGTATTACTACTCCTCCAAATATTAAGGTGGTCAGTTTCCTCAAGAAATAGAAGTCGACTACATTTATTTAATCTGGGAGTACACACAAATTCATCAATAGTAAGTTGGCTATTCAATTGAACTTTTTCATTTACCTAGCTCTATAATTTCAAATCCTAATTATAGGTGGGGGTATAGTCAATTGTTATGGTAAATTCCATAGTATAAAGATATGGGAGACTACTTATTATATTATCTTATTTTTTATATTATCATAGATGGGACTGATATTTGTTTTGGATTATAATGGCTCACCACTTTATGCACAATTGAGATGAATTTTGAGTAATTATTCATGTTCATTCATTTATAAGGAAGGACAATTGAACTGCATGGTTTATTGGCTAAATATATGCAATTAGTTAGTTTTCACCAGATGATGAATATGATCAAAAAAGGTGTAAAGTAATTATTATGTGACTATTTTTCATAAAATTTAATCCAAAAAATAAGTCTAACCATATTGAATTACAACTAGTAGAGTCTACCCATTTTTCTCTTATACATTCACTTGACTCCTTTGACCTTTTTTCCTTTTGAAATGGACTTTACAACAAGGCTCAATGCTATCTAGGTAACCCAGGGCCTCCCTAAGCTCAACAGACATTGTTAAAAACTGATTGAAGTAAATACAAGCAAAGCACTTAGAATAATATTTATTATATTATTTTATAAAATTTTAGTGTTATAATTTGAAAACCCTATTTTCCCGAACAATAGACATGTGTGTGTTCCTTTACCAGAAGACTCGCTAACATCATAGTTAGGCATGCTCTAGTAGGGGAAAAAATATTACAATAATCTAGGTAGACTATCGAAATATTAGAAATTTCATAACATATTAAGGTGCTAAAAAATTAATAAAAGGGCCACGTAAATAAAAATAAATCACACATTTTAGATAGAGTAGAAAAATATATTGAACACTATTAATATTAAATACCTAAAAATAAGGATTTATGCACATTTTAGATAGAGTAAAAAATATTGAACACTATTAATATTAAATACATGAAAATAAGAATCTATAGAAATGATAGTAACAAATATGGTCAACACTTCAGACACTCTACAACCTTATCTATTTTGATCTATCAACACTCTACAGTGTATGTTCATAAAAAACTAAGAATATGTAGGAATAGGAATATATCTTGTCAGACATGTTTGGTAGTTTTGGTTCCTCTTAAAAATGTGAGAAAATTATATGAACCCTATTTTTCAAAGTAAATTTGAATTTCAAACTCATTTGGGACTCCCACCTATTTCTGAATGCAAATGCACCTCAAGTAGTCAAGTTGAATTGAAGGTGAGTGATATATTTAATATATATAAATAATATATATATATATATATATATATATATATAATATTTATTTTAAATATATATTTTATAATGTAATAGAATATTACAATATTAAATATTAGATAATATATATTTTTATTATTATTATTATTATTATTATTATTATTATTATAATATAATATATATGTTAATATAGTTTATAAATCAAATTATAATTATATATTATATATTTTAGTATAGGAGAAAGGTCCCAGTAGTCGTGCACCCTAACTTTGGACATCAAATTAGGTGCCATAACATCACATTAGATTTTGAAATTTTTAATATGTCATCTTAACTACTTATAGCTAAGGTTTGAAGGTCTAAAACATTATACATTTTACAATATGATCGATTTTATCATGAGAGGTCATAAAATGCATTTTTTAAACCTATGACCAAAACTTAACCTTTGGAGTACCAATAGCTATGCATAAGAGTATCAATACTTGAGTCTTATTTGTCAATATGTGATTGGTTACTTTTAATTTTATAGAATAAATGTTGAACAAGTATTAGATACTATATGTTCAGCTTCTTGTGCACTTTAATATTTATACACACCAATATGATCCATCAATGGAGCACATGTTAAAAAAAGCTCTAATCAATAATTAGAATTTGGAACATGCACAACTATTGGGACCTTTCCTTTAACATATTTAATATAGAATATATAACTTATATATAATATCACTTACACACACACACACACACACACACACACACACACACACACACACACACACACACACACACACACACACACACACACACACACACACACAGCACACATGTTGTAAAAATCCATCCTAGAGTGTGCTCGAGGATGACCTAGGCCTGACCATACTCAACATCCCAGTAGGTTTTGTTGTTGCCTAATTTGGCCCTAAGATTCCATCAAACCACACATATTTCAATAAAATCAAATCAATTTTTATGATTTCAACTTAACCAAGAAATGTGTACATTTTCACCTGGTTTATTTTTCTCATGTGCACAGGAGGGGATCAAAAAGGTGAAGACATATACGGATTTAAAAATTTATTTTACTTCACTGTGAGCTAACCCTTGTCTGTGTGCATAGCTCTTCACACACACACACACACACACACACACACACACACACACACACACACACATCCTGACATATAATGTATGTATTTATGTATTGGTGATAGGGGTAATATTATAATTGATAGTTAAACCTAGTAATTCCAAACCCTTGACAATGTCAAAATATTAATTAAGTTCATCTTTAAAGATAATTATGGGTGTAGATAGATCGGGATCTAAATCACCATGTAATTATTTAGTCTATTATGTATTGCATTCTATGTGTAAAGAGAGAGAGAGACTCTTATCATGTAATCTCTACACTAAAACTGAAGTGGACATATATGTTCCAAAGACACCATCTATTCCAATGCATTATTAGAGCATAGAGCACCATAATTGGTTTACATCAAATCCAATTAGAAACACCACTATAATTAGATATGCACCCAACCTATCTTATTGAAATCATTTTTATTTTTTTAAATAGATTAGATCCTGTAGCATCACATACCATAAAGGAGCATAAAGCATGAACTATAGTCTATTATGTGAGGAAAGACCAAAACTATAGAAGCAAAAGAAAAGAAATAGTAGGTAGAGATAATTTTCCACTCTAAATAACATATAAAATCACATCTTCATATATGGATAAAATAATATATAAGGCCACAAGGGCACATACAAAGCATCTAATCACATCCGTGAGGTGCACCTGCTAAGGTTACAAAATAAAAAATTCTAGTTGTCACTACTCCTAGTCTATGATAATGGTTAGTTATCATTTGTTTGTATTCATAATGTTGTAAAAATGTGAATTGAATACATGAATATTAGTAACTATGCATTACAAAAAAATCATGAACAAGCTCGTGGTATACATGATTCAAAAATTGCCAAATAGTCTCATCTGTGGAAACTAATGAACACATCTCCAGCTCACATTGTGGCACCTGCAGTCAAAAATGCCAATAAACACATCTCACAGTCAGACTTTAAAATTGAAGTTGATGATAAAATTATCATTCTAGTCTTATAAACTAGAGAAATAAACTAAAGGATTGGAGTGGAGAAATAAACTCACTAGGATAGATATTCATTTATGCTTTATCTTAATTTGAATCTTTTGAACAAAATAAATGCATATCACTAATTTAAATTGGAGGTTAAAAGACCTTATCGTTAACTTAAATTTGATGGTCATTCTATATTAAAGTAGAAAAGACTCAATTCTTTTATATAATTTATATGTAATCTAATAGTTCTTAGACGTTTTATAACCAAGTTTGAAGGGCTACTAAAAATTAATAATTTGCATGCTTTACTACCAACTTTCGTGATTGCCAAGTCCCATTTACAACATCAAATTTAATGTTTTTGATAACTTGGTGATATGTGATTGAAATTTTTAATTTAATTCCTCCTAAACTTAATATTTTTTTATATATTTACTCTTCGAAGTAATTTACCTCATCTACTACGTACATGGCAAAGCATCGTAGAGTTTTAAATATGTACCTGTGATCACATTTACCCATTTTATAATATTATGTGGCATTATATGACATATAAATTCATTTAATTTTACTAAAAATTTGATATTATTTTTATACCATTAATAATAATATATAGATATATTATAATTTATGTAATCTTGATAAATGAAGTTTTCATGATTCTTGATTTTACTACATTGATGTGATTTGGTCCTATAAATGATGAATTTTAAATTACTTCAATACATATCCAATTGATAATGACACATAGATACATGATTTAACCTTCATGGATATGTGATTTAACCTTCATAGATATGAGATTATTTTAATTTAATACCCATTGCTTATTAATATTTGATAAATTTACTCTGCAACGTAATCTATTGTGCACATGATTTTCATTAGATTTATTTGAATATAATATTGATTTATAATCTATATTAACATATATATTATATGATATAATATTATTGATTAATATTAAAATATATGAAGGGATTTGGATGGTGGATTGACATTAATGAAATATGGAGGGTATTATTGACTGGATGGATGGCATCTCATGGCACGAAGGAGCCTAGAGGATTCCCTCACACCTATTGAAGTTTAGTGTCACCTCAGTATTCAATTACTAAGCTCGTGGATTGTCAATTATAGTGTGTTGTGTTGTGTTTGGTTGGGTGCAACAAGAAAAGTGTGATTGAGATAATGTTAGCAACTACATGCATTTATGGAGTGAGTGATGCTAGATAAATGGCATTTGATGGACAAATATCTAATGCTCATCTCAAGAATATCTTATGGACTCCTACGAAAGGAATGCATGATGTAATTATGGACATCTTAGGGAAAGATTTTCTAGTAAAGGTGGTGAAAAGTAGGGTAAATTCTAAATTGGTAGTATTTTTTGCCTAAAATATAATATTTTTGGTATCTGATGTTAAAGTTATGGCAAAAGTGGTGGTTTTATATGTTCATCTAGAGTTTCATGTTGGTCTCATAAAGAATATTCTTCTGCATTATCTAACTCCCCTACCAAATCTATCATTCTCTAGATAGGATGGCTTGGGAGTTATTTTGGCTTCTACCTTTAGGGCTCTCGAGTCAAGATTTATGATCCTCTTAGGTTTTATGGAATATTTTCAAAATAATGTGATCTTACTGGATATGAAAATTGGGAATTTAGTTTATTTATCATTTATGTCATAGCTAAAAAGCCCAATTCTAGAATTGGTTTGGCTATAGGAGTATTGGCATGAGTAGAGGTGAGTAGAAGTAGTTAAAAATCTAGTAATATGGGTACTCAGAGGCAAGGTGGTAGCATTTTTATGGTATAACACTATGTTGGTAGAGGAAATGGTCTCTAATAAACTGGAAGGCATCACTCACTTAGTGCCATATTCGTTTGGACAGAAAGAGATGTTGGAACCTATCTTTGAAGAAGTTATTGTTATGGAAGAGGAACCTACTAGTGAAGGTCAAGAAATTATTATCTTGATTTATATGAATGATGAGGTCATGATGGGTCTTAATGTCTAAAGCTGGTCAGTTTCATTTCTTGGTACTATCTAGTTTTTTGGTTATCAGTTCCATTTTGTTTTCTATTTTTGGGGTCTTCTATAGAGAGCATGTGTTCATCTATGGCTCTACGTTTGTTGTTGTATTCGGAAATGGTTTGGATGATTCTGGTCTTTTGATTGGCATTGTCTTTTGCTTTGTAAAACTCTTTCTTTGTGGGTGGGGGGGCCCTATAAAAACCTTGTAATGATATATATATATATATTTTAGTTTAATATATAAAAATATTATGATATTATTATATTATAATATGTTAATTATATTTATTTAATAACTAATATAATTTTTGTGTGTGGGGGATAAGAGGGGTTATGTGAAGCAAAAGATTCTAAATCAATAATTAAACGTACTAGTTACTCCAAACCCATGACATTTATGTCAATATAAGTTCATCTTAAAAATAATTATGGGTACAAACTTATCAAGATAAGAATCACCATGCAATGATTCAGTCTATGATGGCTTACATTCTTCATGTAAAGAGACAACCTCTTCGCATAATTACTATGTCAAAATTACAACTCCCTTCGTTTCAATCATGGGGCATCTATATTAGCTAGATAAGGAGCACAATTGTGGGTGATTAGGTTTTGTCTTGGTAAAAATGGAGAAAATCCTTTTATTACAATGGCACTATTCCATGTGTTTGCATACTATTATACCACCACCACTTGTTTCTCCTAAAAATTAATAATGTTACATCTTCAAAAAATGTAGATAAAACTTGACTTATTATGTATTAAAGAACCTAATAATTATTTCTAAATCATTACCATCGATTCCAAAGTTCCATGATGATAATTTTACTTCTATTTCCATATTTTAGCTTCTAAAATTTTCATTTTACTATGGTCTTGTAGTAGATTATTGAATATTTTCTAATTCTAATGATCCCCTAGATATGATCCAAAACCCATGGTACGAGACCCATCAAGTGTAATTTGTTGTCATGTGTTTTTTTATTTTTTATTGGAATGAAATTCCCTAAATTATACAAATCTATATTTATATATAATTTATAAATGGATTCAAAGTCTATAAATAGAAATACTATATATAGTGAGTGTTCTAAGGTAGACTACTTAATATGCCTGCACATAACAATATTAATTTAGATAAGCACAAAATCCATTCCCAAGAGGTCTTTTACTTACTAGGTATGATATTGTGTCACTTATTTTAATTACCATTTTGGTGTTGAATTCATCTCCAAATATTAGTTTGTAAGTTCAAGAAAGATGACTCACCCTCACAGGTATTTGAATTGATGAATTAAATTATCTCAAAGGTATAATTCCTGAGGGGGATAAAAATTAAGCAGTCAAATCTCTATTAGACAATTTGTTTATGTTACATCTTCAAAAAATGTGGATGAAGCTCCACTTATTATGCAAGATCCTATTATTTCTAAATTATTAGCACAATATCTACATCAAATTTATAACTCCCTTGGTTTTGATCATAGGGCATCTATATTCACTGAATAAGGAGCACAGTTTTGGGTGATCATGTTTTGTCTTGGTGAATGTAATGATTTTTTTTTTATTACAATGGCATTAAAAAATTTAGAAGCAACCAAGAAGAATTTTGGGTTTAAAAAAATGATAAAAATTTGAAGTGGACATATATGTTGGAAAGACACCATCTATTCCAATGTGTATGTCTACTATTATACCACCACCACTTGTTTCTCCTAATAATTAATATTAATGTTACATCTTCAAAAAATGTAGATGAAACTCCACTTATTATACAAGACCCTAATAATTATTTCTAAATCATTACCATCGATTCTAAAGTTTCATGACGATAATTTTACTTTTATTTCCATATTTGAACTTCTATAATTATCATTTTACTATGGTCTTAGAGTGGATTATTGAACATTTTCTAATTCTGATGATCCATTTGATGTGATCCAAAAACCCTTGGTAGGAGACCCATCAAGTTTAATTTATTACAATAATTTTGTTGCTATTTTATAATTAAATAAATAAGCACACAAAATCTTTTCCCAAGAGGTCTTTGAGTTACTAGGTATGATTTTGTGTCACTTATTTTAATTACCATTTTGGGGTTGAATTCATCTCCAAATATTAGTTTGTAAGTTTAGGACAAGTAACTCACCCTCACAAGTATTTGAATTGGTGAATTAAATTATCTCAAAGGTATAATTCTTGGGGGGGGGGGATAAAAATTAAGGATTTAAATTCCTATTAGACAATTTTCTTATGTTATATCTTCAAAAAATGTGGATGAAAATCCACTTATTATATAAGAGCCTATTTTTCTAAATCATCAGCACAATCTCTATGTCAAAATTGTAACTCTCTTGGTTTTGATCAAGGGGCATCTATATTCACTAGATAAGGAGCATAGTTGTGGGTGATCAGGTTTTGTCTTAGTGATTGTAATGAATAAATTACTTTTGTTACAATGTCATAAAAAAATTAGAAATGACAAAGAAAATTTTTAGGTTTAGAAATATGATAAAAAAATTTAAGTGAAAATATATGTTTGAGAGACACCATCTATTCCAATGTGTATACCTATTATTATACTACCACCACTTATTTCTCTTAATAATTAATAATATTACATATTTAAAAAATGTGGATGAAACTCCACTTATTATGTAAGAGCTTAATAATATTTCTAAATCACTACCATTGGTTCCAAATTTCCATGATGATAATTTTACTTCCATTTCCATATTTGAACTTCTATAATTTTTATTGTACTATGGTCTTTTAGCAGATTATTTAACATTTTCTAATTTTGATGATCCCCTAGTTGTGATCCAAAAATCCATAGTAGGAGACTCATCAAGTGTAATTTATTGTGATGAGTTTGTTGTTATTTTATAATTAAATAGATAAGCACATAAAATCCTTTCTCAAGAGGTCTTTGAGTTACTAGGTATGATTTTGTGTCAATTATTTTAATTACCATTTTGGAGTTGAATTCATCTCCAAATATTAGTTTGTAAGTTCAAGAAAGGTGACTTGCCCTCACAAGTATATGAATTGGTGAGTTAAATTATCTCAAAGGTATAATTTTAGGGGGGGTAAAATATTGAGTCAAATCCCTATTAAACAATTTACTTATGTTACATCTTCAAAAAATGTGTATGAAACACCACTTATTATGCAAGAGCCTATTTTTTATAAATCATTAGCACAATCTCTACACCAAAATTAGAACTCCTTATATTTCGATCATGGGGCATTTGTATTCGTTGGATAAGGAAAACAGTTATGGGTGATCATCTTTTGTCTTGGTGATTTCAATGGAGAAATTTCTTTTGTTACAATGGCATTAAAAAATTTAGAAGTGACCAAGAAAAATATTGGTTTTATAAATACGATAAAAATTTGAAGTGCACATTTATGTTCGAAAGACACCATCTATTCCAATGTGTATGCCTATTATTATAACACCACTACTTGTTTCTCATAATAATTTATAATGTTACATCTTCAAAAAGTGTGGATGAAACTCTACTTATTATGCAATACCCTAATAATTATTTATAAATCATTACCATTAGTTTCAAAGTTCCATGATGATAATTTTACTCTATTTCCATATTTGAACTTCTATAATTTTCATTGTACTATGGTCTTGTAGTAGATTATTAAACATTTTTTAAGTTTTATGATTCCTTAAATGTGATCCAAAAATCCATGGTATGAGACCCATCAAGTCTAATTTGTTATGATGAGTCTATTGTTATTTTATAATTAAATCGATAAGCACACAAAATCCTTTCCCAAGAGGTCTTTGAGTTACTATGTATGATTTTGTGTCACTCATTTTAAATGCCATTTTGGGATTGAATTTGTCTCCAAATATTATTTTTTAAGTTTAAGAAAGGTGACCTGCCCTCACAAGTATTTGAACTGGTGAATTAAATTATTTCAAAGGTAAAATTCTAGGGGGGATAAATATTGAGTCAAATCCTTATTAGACAATTTGCTTATGTTACATGATCAAAAAATGTGGATGAAACTCAACTTATAATGCAAGAGCCTATTTTTTCTAAATTATCAGCACAATCTTGATGTCAAAATTGCAACTCCTTGGTTTCAATCAGGGGGCATCTGTATTCACTAAATAAGGAGCATAGTTTTGGGTGTTCAAGTTTTGTCTTGGTGATTGCAATAGAGAAATTACTTTTGTTACAATGGTGTTAAAAAATTTAGAAGCGACCAAGAAGAATGTAGGGTTTTAAAATATGATAAAAATTTAAAGTGGACATATATGTTGGAAAGACAACATCTATTCCAATGTGTATGCCTACGATTATACCACCACCACTTATTTCTCCTAATAATTAATAATGTTACATATTCAAAAAATGTGGATGAAACTCCACTTATTATGGAAGAGCCTAATATTTTTTTCTAAATCATTACCATCAGTTCCAAAGTTCCATGATGATAATTTTACTTCTATTTCCATATTTAAACTTCTATAATTTTCATTGTTCTATGGTATTGTAGTGGATTATTGAATATTTTCAAATTCTGAAGATCCCCTGGATGTGATCCAAAAATTCATGGTAGGAGACCCATCAAGTGTAATTTGTTGTGATGAGTCTATTTTTATTATACAATTAAATAGATAACCACACAAAATCCTTTTCCAAGAGGTCTTTGAGTTAATAGGTATTATTTTGTATCACTTATTTTAATTACCATTTTGGGGTTGAATTCATCTCCAAATATGAGTTTGTATGTTTAAAAAGGTGACTCTCCCTCATATGTATTTAAATTGGTGAATAAAATTATCTCAGAGGTATAATTCTATGGGGGGATAAATATTAAGAAGTTATATCCCTATTAGATAATTTTTTTATGTTACATATTCAAAAAGTGCGGATGCAACTCCACTTATTATGCAAGAGCCTATTTTTTCTAAGTCATTAGCACATTCTGTACATCAAGATTGCAAATCCCTTGGTTTTGATTAGGAATCATCTGTATTTGCTAGATAAGAAGCATAATTGTGGGTGATCAAATTCTATCTTGGTTATTATAATGGATAAATTACTTTTGTTATAATGGCATTAAAAAAATTAGAAGTGACCAAGAAGAATTTTAGGTTTAGAAATACGATAAAGATTTCAAGTGCACATATATGTTCGAAAGACACCATCTATTCTAATGTGTATTTCTACTATTATACTACCACCACTTATTTCTTATAATAATTAATAATGTTACATCTTTAAAAAATGTGGATGAAAAACCACTTATTATGCAAAAGCCTACTAATTATTTCTAAATCATTACCATCAGTTCTAAATTTCCATGATGATAATTTCATTTCTATTTTCATATTTAAACTTCTATAATTTTCATTGCATTATGGTCTTGTAAAAAATTATTGAACATTTTCTAATTTTAATGATCTCCTAGATGTGATCTAAAAACCCATGGAAGGAGACCCATCAAGTGTATTTTGTTGCAATGATTCTGTTACTATTTTATAATTAAATAGATAATCACACAAAATTATTTCCCAAGAGGTATTTGAGTTACTAGGTATGATATTGTCTCACTTATTTTAATTACCATTTTGGAGTTGAATTCATCTCTAAATATTAGTTTGTAAGTTCAAAAAAGTTGACTCACCCTCACAGGTATTTGAATTGGTGAGTTAGATTATCTCAAAAGTATAATTATGGGTGTGGGCTAAATATTAAGAATTCAAATACCTATTAGACAATTTTCTTATGTTACATCTTCAAAAAAAGTGGATGAAACTCCACTTATTATTGAAGAGACCTTTTTTTCTAATTCATTGGCACAATCTCTATGTCAAAATTACAACACCCTTGGTTTCATTTAATGGGCATCTATATTCATTGGATAAGGAGCACATTTGTGGGTGATCAAGTTTTGTCTTGGTGATTGTAATGGAGAAATTGCTTTTGTTACAATGATGTTAAAAAACTTAAAAGTGACCAAGATGAATTTTGGGTTTATAAATATGATAAAAATTTGAAGTGGACATATATGTTTGAAATACACCATCTATTTCAATGTGTATGTCTACTATTATACCACCACCACTTATTTTTTCTAATAATTAATAATGTTACATCCTCAAAAAAAAGTGGATGAAACTCCACTTATTATGCAAGAGCCTAATAATTATTTTTAAATCATCACCATTAGTGCCAAAGTTCCGTTATGATAATTTTACTTCTATTTCCATATTTGAACCTCTATAATTTTCATTTTAATATGGTCTTGTAGTGGATTATTGAACATTTCCTAATTTTGATGATCCCCTAGATGTGATCCAAAAACCCATGGTAGAAGACCCATCAAGTATAAGTTGTTTCAATGAGTCTATTATTATTTTATAATTAAATAGATAAGCACACAAAATCCTTTCCCAAGAGGTCTTTGAGTCACTAGGTATGGTTTTGCGTGACTTATTTTAATTACCATTTTTGGGTTGAATTCATTCCCAAATATTAGTTTGTAAGTTCAAAAAAGGTGAATTGCCCTCATAGGTATTTGAATTGGTGAATTAAATTGTCTCAAAGCTATAGTTCTGGGGGGGGCTAAATATTAAGGAGTCAAATCCCTATTAGACAATTTTCTTATGTTACATCTTCAAAAAATGTGGATGAAACTCCACTTATTATGCAAGAGCTTATTTTTCTAAATCATTAGCACAATCTCTACGTCAAATTTTTAAATACTTTAGTTTCAACCAGGAAGCATCTATATTCACTAGATAAAGAGCATAATTATGGGTGATCAGGTTTTGTCTTGGTGATTGCAATGGAGAAATTGCTTTTATTATAATAGCGTTAAAAAATTAGAAGCAACCAAGATAAATTTTGGGTTTTTAAATATGATAAAAAATTAAAGTGGACATATATGTTCGAAGAAACCATCTATTACAATGTGTATGTCTACTATTAGACCATCTCCACTTGTTTCTCCTAATAATTAATAATGTTACATCTTCAAAAAATGTGGATGAAACTCCACTTATTATGCAAGAGCCTAATATTGTTTTCTAAATCATTACCATTGGTTCCAAAGTTCCATGATGATAATTTTAATTCTATTTATATATTTTAACTTTTATAATTTTCATTTTGTAATGGTCTTGTAGCAGATTATTGAACATTTTCTAATTCTAATGATCCCCTAGATGTGATTCCAAAACCCATGATAGGAGACCGATCAAGTGTGATTTGTTGTATCAAGTCTATTGTTATTATATTGGAATGAAATTCCCTAAATTATATAAATCTACATTTAGATACAAATATTTATTTGTGGATTCAAAGTCTATATATAAAAATACTAGATTTAGTAAGTGTTCTAAGGTAGGCTACTTAATATGCCCTCACATAATTGTAATTTAGATAAGCACACAAAGTCCTTTCCCAAAAGGTCTTTAAGTTACTAGGTATGATATTGTGTCACTTATTTTAATTACCATTATGGGATAGAATTCATCTCAAAATATTAGTTTTTATGTTTAAGAAAGGTGACTCACCCTCAAAGGTATTTAAATTAGTGAATTAAATTATCTCAAAGGTATCATTCTTGGGGGTAGCGGATAAAAATTAAGGAGTCAAATCCATATTAGACAGTTTACTTATGTTACATCTTCAAAAAATGTGGATGAAACTCCAATTATTCTGCAAGAGCCTATTATTTATAAATCATTAGCACAATATCTATGTCAAAATTGAAACTCCCTTTGTTTTGACCCCAATATTGGGCTTTAAAGTTGAAGTACTCAATGTGTTGTTGGCTGAAATGTTTAACTCTAACACTGCATTGAGATATCACATGACTTGTTATCATGAATGTAAAGTTAATGTTTATAGATTGGTATGTTGTAAACTACTTATGCCCTCACATAACCATAATTTATATAACCTCACAAAATCTGTTCCCAAATCTAGGTGTTAAGTTACTAGGTATGATTTTGTGTTATTTATTTTAATTACCATTTTGGGGTCAAATTCATCTCCAAATATTAATTGTTTGTTAATTCAAGAAAGGTGAATTTCTCTCACATGTATTTGAATTGGTAAATTAAATTATCTCAAAGTTATTCTATGAGGGCTAAAAATTAAGGAGTCAAATCCCTATTACACAATTTAATTAACAAATATGAATAAACTTTTTTAATTAGAATAATTATAATATATAATAAATATTTGTAAATATTTTAATATTAAAAAACTATCTGAGTTTATTTTTATATTCATTTATGTTTATATGTTTAGTATGTTTAATTATATAAATATTTTTTTTAAATAATTTTTCTGCATGCTTTGAAATTAAGGTTAAATTTATCTTTTTCTCTTTCCATTATTTTCTCTTAGTTTTTCTCTCTCCATATTAGAGGCCAAAAAACCTTCTTTTATTGAATGTTGGGCTAACTATGATGTTAGTGGTGGAAGCGTTGACCCCATTTTTCACTATCATTTATACAGGTGTGGCATTAGTGGTAGAAGTTTTGACCCCATTTTTCACTGTCATTTTTATAGGTGTTTCTTGTTAGGTATTTAAGCTATGTAATGTATTGTTTTACTAAATCTAAAATGTGTAATTTGTTTGGCTTTACATGAACCTTTTTACTCATTATTTACTACTTTAAGTTATGAAATCGTTGAGATTCGAATAGACCTAGATTTTTTTATGAAATGATTGAGATAATGAAATGGCAAAGATTAGGATTTTTTAGTGCTTACTTGTATTCAATAAGGACCCAAATGGTGAATGTGAGAGAAAAACATACATTTTTATTAACTGTAAGAAAATAATGAAATGGCTGAGATAATGAAATGGCTAAGATTAGGATTATTTATCACTTACTTGTATTCAATAGGGACCCAAATGGTGAATGTGAGGGGAAATCCAACATTTTTTTATTAACTATAAGAAAATAAAGAGATAGTCAAGATAATGAAATGGTAGAGATTAGGATTGTTTAGGGCTTACTTATATTCAATAGGGACCCAAATGGTGAATGTGAGGGAAAAGTAGACATTTTTATTTACTGTAAGCAAATAATGAAATGGGAGATAATAAAATGGTGGAGATTAGTATTGTTTCACACTTACTTGTATTTAATAGGGACCCATATGGTGAATGTGAGGAGAAAGCATAAATTTTTATTTACTATAAGCAAATAATGAAATGGCTGAGATAATAAAATGATAGAGATTAGGATTTTTTAATGGTTACTTGTATTCAATAGGGATCCAAATGGTGAATGTGAGGGGAAAGTAGAATTTTTTATTAACTGTAAGTAAATAATCATATAAAGAAAGTGTCATGATATGAGAGGGTTTCAATTTTTCTACCGTATATATCCCATCACATCATTCATCTATTGGCTTTCTTATGATACTATGAATTATTTCTATTTTAGACAGTTAAAAAGTCATTTTTTGGCCTATTCCAGGTTATTATTATTTGAGTTGAATTGTTTCCATTTTATACTAAGTTTAAAAGTCATTTTTTGGGGTGGCAAACTTTTCCTTCATGCCACATCATAAAATTTAATGAATGAATGATTGAATAACATCTAGCATTATTAATAGGGTTGGTGAACATTTCCTTCATGCATCGATATTCTTGGGTAGAGGGGTACCATGCATCATTATATACTAAAAATTGCTTATAAAATATTTGCACCTATTATATAGGAGTAGCTATTATTTAGGGAGAAGTTTTTGAGGGGTGGGAAGTAGCAAGGGGATGAAGATTTGTATGGCTACTCCTTTCTTCTAGTTTCTCGCTATCATTTGCATCCAATCAATTTTTATTTTTTTTCAAACAAAAGTTTTGTAGTAAAATTCTCCTAATTTCTCTTAGTATCATGTATTACACATAATTTTTTTAGTCTTCAGAGCACATCTAGATATCTTCAAAGCATCCGGTATAGGTATTTCGATCACCCTATATAGATATTCAGAGCATTCTTAGACTTATTGAGAGCATCTTGTGTATACCTTTAGATTATATCAAAAGCATATTTAGAGAAATTATGAAGCATCTTTGGAGTGTCCTTTGAGCATTCAATGGTCTTAAATTGCTTGCCAAATTCTCAAAATTCTAGTCAAAAGAGTTGTAAAAACTATGTGTTGCCTTCTCAAAATTACTCCTTATTGGGATGTTTTAATATACTCAAAATTACCCCTTATTTGGGATGTGTTTCTCTACTCAAAATTATCCCATCCATGGAATGTATTGTTGTACTCAAAATTATGCTATTCATCCAAGACACAATAACAAGGTAAAGAATCAATAATAAATTACATACAAACAATGAACAAATTGCATTCATATCCTACATAGATAAGACTTTAACTATAAAATGCAATGTAATATATAGCCAAACACAACACTTTAGGGACAATTTATATAACTATGATGAGCTATATGAAATTCTCATCATTTCTCCCCCACACTTTACCTTTTGAAAATCTTCTCACAAAGTAGTGGGTTGACTGATCCTTAATCCAAATTTTCTAATTCAAACCTATGACTCAAATCATAAACTTCAAAATGATGACCCCAGTCATAGTGTCCCCTTGGAAAGAATCCAAAATATCTAAAAACTATATACACCTAGGCTTCAAATTCAACTTATGCTTGAGAATTCCAACACCACCATGGAGATAGAGGACACATAATGGTAAGGGGCCTAAACCTCATCCAAATATAGACATCTAAAACTCTTTATTCTATGAATTGAGTGATTATCTAGAAAATTAATTTAAATCTTCTTAGACTCCATTTAATATTGGTGGGGATGAGGACTTCCCTGTGTTTCAACTCAATAGGTAATGTCTCCCACTTGCGAGACTTACATTAAAACCATTAGCATAATGGTGGTTTAGAAAATCTCTAAATGCAACAATATTAGATCTGAATAGCCCATCATACTTGTTCTTCATATGCATATGATATAGTGGTTGAAAAGAATAAATAAGTTTATGTGCTTCTAAAAATTGTGGTCTCACTTATATCCCAGTGGTGCTTTGTAATTTCATAAATCTATTATTGGCCTATTTCCATTCCATTTAGTTCCTTATAGTGCAGAGAAAGGCAAGTAATAGTGTCTTTCCAACAAATAAATTTATCAAAAACCCAGATTAATATCCTAACAACAAATTGAAAGTATAGAAATCACAAATGGCATCCTTCCTTTCTTCAGTGCTCTTTAGAAAAATGTCCATAAATACATGCTCATCTTCAATGATATGTGAAAAACCAAAGGAAATTCACTGAATTTACCATTTACAAAACTAATCATTTAAGAAAAGAATATAAACTAATGAAGGCTACCTGCATTCTAATAGTTTCTCAAAAATAGCAAAAAAGTGTTGGATAGAATACTATGCTTTATAAAATTGTAGTTGGGATTCTACCAATTGCTTATGAGATTCCTCCTTAAGTTTGGCATTTTCATCCTTCAATTTTTGAATTTTCTTTTGGGTGACATACTAGGATAAGATTATTTCATGTAATGGAATAGGTAATGAGGGAACAAATCTTTTTGGACCCTCTATCTGAATATAAATATCTCATGTTTCTCTTTGCATGCCCTAGATAGAGGCTTGTAACTCAAAATTATGATCGATGAATTCTATTATTCTATTATTATGTTGGGCAATCATTATACTTATATCATAAATACTTTCTCTTAGATTATTAATCAAAATATGCTTATAGACATTGGCATTTTTCAAATCAGTATTATTAGTGTCCTTGATAACAAGAGAATTCTAAAAATTAGTAATTTAAGTGTTCTTGATAGCAAGATAATTCTGAAAATTACTCAATTCTTGGGTCTTGAAAACATTACATTATGGATCATAGTCTATTCAGCTTGTATTCCCTAAAGAATTATTTCTTGGCCACTAACTCTAGTAATATATTCTTCCCACCTTTGTTTCAAATTAGAAAACATCAAGTCCTTACCTTTTAAAGTTGAATGGAAAACATCTAACTCTATTTGTTGCACTTTGATTATTTCCTCATGACACGATAAAACCATGGCATGTTGAAATTATTTTTCTTCATTGACATAATGTGGAGAAGATGCATCTTATTCAATCAAGGGTAAATTACCCGTATTAGTAATAGAGGGAATATGACTCTCTAGTTATTGAGGTATAACTTATTTTACTAGGGTTCCCTCTACAAATACAACTTATTTTATATCCTGGACATCTTTTTCTTCTTCTTCCTACAAGATAAGTCAGTCAATTTGCCTAGATTTTAGTTAGAGGAGGATGGAGGGTGTCTAAATAAAGTCCCATTTGTCACTTTGATCTCTAATGCAATATATTTAGAAGCAATGGTGGTAGAGATGGCCATTTTATAATTTCAACTATGGGTTCTTCAATCCATATTGTAGTGGAAGCAGGAGAGGTAGAGTGTGGTGTCTTTTTGGTAAGAACTAGACAAAACTTTCAAAGGAAAGAAGGCCAAGACTTTTCACCCCTTGGTTCACTGATAAAATAATGGTGACAAATGAGTATAACTAGCCCATGATGGTGGGTAAACCTAGTACCTCAGCTTATCTTTTGATAAACATTAATCAGAGCATTATGAAGGAAAGAGGGAAGAATGATCACATATTTTTCTTGAATATCTCTTTTCCTTAAATGAATAAGGAGTATCATAGCATCTCCACCCACTACTGTAAACTGATCATCACAAGTGATATATTTCATTATCTAAAAAATAATAGTTTTTCAAGGTTAAGGAAGAGTTTCTCTCAGAATTACCTTGGCCACTCCTTGGGGGGATTTGGCCAGTCTGGGGTGTGGCTCATTTCCTTTAATAAACATATAAATTAGGTCATATAATTGATCTTTTCAATATCAACTACTCCATCCTCAATAATCCTAGATAGAGCACTGATTATAGAGGGATTCATTGGAATGTTATTCCCTTTGATAATATTATGATCATCAAAATTCTCATAGAATTCTTGCACAATTTCTTTATGGAATCCCTGAAACATTTTCAAGAAATTCAGCCATCTTACTATTTCAAATATGTCTTTAGCTAATTCACCTTGTAGAAATGCATCAAAGGATGTTGGTTCACTTTTTTTCTTTCTCCCACCCATCTTCAGAGCAAGTAATATTTAATTATAAATTTAACTATATCGTAAAAACATAGATCTTGAATTCACATAAGAAATAAGGGATGTAATAGGTTAGAGATATGACCCAATAATTACTAGCAATGACAATGTAAAAATGAATAACAAATTAGGTTATATGATGTGATTATGATAATAATGATGGATACAGTTATGGTTATCTATTTAGAGCATGCAAGATATAATGGGAAGGTGCTTTATCTAGTCAAGTAGTCATGTGTGTCATAAAGGTCATTATTGGCAGTACTAGAAGCAATAATCATAATTAATTATGCATCATACCAAATATTTTTAAAATGCCCTCTATTTAAAACATAGTTACATCAATCTTGTTTGAAAATACCATTTGGAAACATTGTCACAAAATACCCTCAAATCAATTTTTTTGAAGATCTTTTGAAAACACTGTCACATCAAATTATCGATTATGGCATTGTTGGTATAATGGTATTGTTTTGATTCTCAATGATGGAGGTGGATTCTTCACTTTCATGATTTTTAATCTTAGGAGCATAGCTATCAGTCTTTGAAGCTAAGTCACTAGTATTTAGAGCTAAACCTTTAGATTTCAGAGCAAAAATATAGTCCATTCTGAGTTTGTTTATATATAAAAGTATAAATCAACTTATATATATAAATCACCTAATTTATTACAAAAACTTTATATGTTTATCACTATATATATATATATATATATATATATATATATATATAACCTTATATATATAGTGTTTTTTGTATGTATTTGTAGCCAATTGTGTTTTCTTAATCCTTGTCTTGTTTGAAGAACCACTTGGGGGCTATATTGATGGAGGCAATGGTTGAGTTGGAGTTCGTCCCATATGAATAGAGAAATGAGACATGTTCTGACTTAGAAGTTTCAGACATTCCTGCTTTAGCCATGGATTTAAAATTTTGATTGATGAGATCGTATATTGTCTTAATGTAGGATGATGCATAGAAGACCTTTTTGGCAAGCTTGATTAATGCAATGCTGATGGTGATCCTAGTTCATGCCCTATTAATGGGAAAGATTATCAAACTTTAAACTATTGATTTTAACAAATAATTTCACCAAAATTCAATTTAGCTTTAATTTTATTTTTATTTTCCATCAATTTTAGACTTAAATCTAAATGTTGCCACCTTTTGACATGTGGTCACCACCTTGAATATAACTAAGTACTCGCATGGTATGAATATGACTAAACTATCTAGTTGGATTAAAATTTGGATATGTGTCACCTTTTTATTTCCTCATAGATTCTTAGAATACAACTTTGTGTGATAACTCATCTATTTCTCACCACCTGGTGACCCTTAATTCATAGTGAGCTCTCGAGTGATACCTTTTAATTCTGATACCTTGAATGGGGAATCAATTCTTCTACCTATTTAAAAGGTATCTTAGGAGATACCTTTAAGGTTAAATCCACTTTTTTCATGTTTTAAAAGGTATCTCTTAGGAGATACCTTGAAGTTATTACATATTCCTTAAAAATATCACCTAGTAGTGCCTTTCATGTGAGGGAAAATTCCACATGTTCTTTGAAGGATAAATCCTCTCTTGTGCCTATTTGAAAGGTATATATTAGGAGATACCTTGAAAAATTAATCCACTCTTGTGCTCGAAAGGTATCTCTTGGGAGATACCTTGAAGGTATTATAAGGGCATTCAAAATATCACCTAGTAGTGCCTTCTATGTAAAGGAAATTTCACTTGTTCCTTATACGACAAATCCACTTTTGTGCCTATTTGAAATGTATCTCATAAGAGATACCTTGAAGGGGAAATCCACTCTTGTGCATGTTTTAAAGTTATCTCTTAGGAGACACCTTGAATGTATTACAAAGGCCTTTAAAATATCACCCAATGGTGCCTTTCATGTAAAGGAAAATTCCACTTGTTCCTTGAAGGAGAAATCCACTCTTGTGCCTATTTGAAAGGTATCTCGTACAAGATACATTGAAGAGGAAATCCACTGTTGTGCATATTTTAAAGGCATATCCTAATAAATACCTTGAAGGTGTTACAAAATATTTTGAAATATCACCCAATAGTGCCTTTTATGCAAAGGAAAAATGCACTTGTACCTTAAAGGAGAAATCCATTTTTATCCCTATTTGAAATTTATCTCCTAGGAGATTCATTTAAAGGTAAATCTAGTCTTGTGCATTTTTTAAAGTTATCTCCTAAGATATACCTGGAAGTTATTACAAATTGTTTTGAAATATCACATAATAGTGCCTTTTTTGCAAAGAAAAATTCTACTTGTTCTTCGCAGGAGAAATCCATTCTTATGCCTGCTTTAAAGGTATCTCTTAAGAGATACCTTATGTTTATTCCTAGTTTTACACCTATATCACTAGGCCTTACACACTTGAAGAAAGGGGAAATAAAATATGGAAAACTTGTTAAGTATGCCATTGTATCCAGTGATGGGTTTAACATCAAGACTAGACCAAACATATAAAATGATCGAGAGGCACCTACAAATGGTATCATTAGTTACATGTTGCTTCTGTCTCAGACTAAACCAAGGTGAGATGACCTAAGGGGTATATTGATCTCATGAATGTATTCTATAACTCAATATTCATGGAGATTATTATCACAAAGAAATACAAATTTGACTGAAACATAATCAAACTTGCTCAATCCACCTAGAAAGGGTTGTCATACGGAAGGAGAAAATGCTCTAGGTCAGATAGAAGATACTAAAGATAGATATGAATATGATTAAAACTTCATTATAAAGAATCTTTAATAATAGGGGGTTGAGAAAAAGATTGTAATGTTGATCTTTAACATACAAAATACAAACACATGTTGATTATATAGTATTTATGTGCTCATAGGCAAATAACACTTTGGATATGTAAAATGTGTGTTATATGCAAGGTAAAATTAGGTAGGACAAAAACTATCAGTTAATAGAGATTAGAAGTGGAGGGTTAACATATGATCACAAATAAGTTCAAATAAATTTCTATATCACCTCTACCAATAAATGTACCACCAACTTATAACAAATAAAACTGAAATCATGTGTGAATTATATCCTTCCAGAACACATCTTATTTGAATCCATGAGGCCAAGACTTCCCATAAAAAGATATCAACACCTTATTTCCAAATATCAAAGTAGAAAGGATTTTATAATCTATATATACTTTCTAACTGACTACCATAAAGATGAATACATTAGATCACCAATCAACTAAGCATGTAAAACATGGCATTGTACTTTAACAATATAAAGAGGATAAAAACCATCAACAAATTTCATTTATTGATTAAACTAAAAATGTGTACAATGTGTATTTGACAACATAACGAATATATGCTATGAAATAAAATCCTATATCAAGGGAGACATGTGTGATACTTTCAAAGCTTGCAATGATTTATACTAGGAATATTACATAGTAATAACTCTTCGAGGCTATATCTCTTGAATCAAAAATTTAACCAACCTTTGTAAAGGGACACACCCCTTTTTCTTATACAATTGAGTTAATATTAGCATATTCCTAAAGGTACTCCACCTTTAAGATTCTTTCACGAGCCTAGAGTTTGTTAGACCTTGTGACAAACATGATTCTTAGGATTATGCACATGCTTCGATGATGAAGAAAAAATTGATTATCCACTAAGGAAAAATGTTTCTTATTATCCACATGGAGGATAACCTTGTAAGAGACAAAATAAACCTTTTTTTATTGCACCAAAAACAAACCATCCTTTTCCTATTTACATGATTACAAAAACTACCTAGAAAGGGATGTGCCACTATTAGGTGAAGTACAATGGTTTCCTAGTGGGAAATGAGAAAAGAAAAGGGAAAAGAAGGGCAAAGGGAAGTGAAAATAAAGGAGAGGTGGTAATAGCTCAAAAGAAACTAAAATACTCAATTAGGTTCTATAATCTATCTTAATGATGGAATCCTTCGTAAACATATTTTTGTATTTGATATATTCCTTGAGTATGGGGGTGAGGCTCCCTTATTCTAGGACTACTTGGTTATTGAATTTGACTCTATATTCTTCAAGCTAGGTATTAGTCTATCAAATCATGGTCTACTTCTCTTCAATGAGTTCCTTGAGTTTGTCATAGGATTTCTCTAGTGACACTAATTGCTTTATATTATGGACATAAAAGGATTCTTATGGCACATGAATGAGGTTATTTAGAGTAGCACACATTGTATCTTCCCCCAAGTCATTTGTGCCATCAAAGTTTACCATCTTCCTTAGCATGGCATCTATCTCCCTTGTCATAGTCTCGAGAGGCTGTTCTTCTCCTTTCAGATCAAAAATGCCATCTTTAAGAATCATCATATGATGTTCGATTACTATTTGATATTCCCTGGGCCTTTTATGATCATTTGAAGTAATGATCTTCTTTGCAATCAAGGTATATGTGCTCATCCTATAGATCTCTTCTACCTTCCATTAAGAATCCTCCTATTTCTTGGTGTTTACCTTATAGGAAAATGTCTAGGCATCACACTCTTTTTTATTTTCTAGTATATCACTTAAGAATTTAAATGCCAAGTGGATTATTTCTTCCACCCTAATACCCAGGTCCTATTTCTAGTCTTCAATTTCCCATCCTTTGGTCTTTAAATCATAAATTCAGCTAGAGTTGAGAGATGAAAAGGAGATATGGAGAAGACCTTATTTAATCTCTTTTGTTTGGGGTGCTCTCTTTCTTCCTCCCCTCCTCTCCACCTTGAATGTATGTTTAGGGGAGGGGTAGCTTCTACTTGTTGCATTGGTGGAGCATGCAGAATAATCATTAGATTGGCCATGTGGATGGTTACTAAAATAACTGGCATTATTGGATCTCCCTCTCTTGAAATGAATATGGGTATGGCACTAGCCAATGTAACCTCCCAAGTAATATTTTTTCCCAATTTTCTACCACGATTGTTATCTTTGAAAAGGACAGTCGAACTTAGATTGTGTTGTTGTTATTGATTTGATATCAACTAGCTTAGTGAAATTAGCATCAATAAGCTTGTGCTTTCCCCTACCTTTCAATTTTAATGGTGGAGCCATATAATCACCATTATACTCAGGGAGGAAACCTCTCATCTCCTTAACTTGCCTAAGCTCCTAGAGGATACGGGTGTCATAAACACCAAGATCAACCCTATTTTCCTTCAACCACCTAAAGGTTCTTCTCATTATTTGAAAGGATCTCCAAGCGATGGAATCATTCTAATCCTTAATGAAGTCCACCTATGATATGGCTCAAGAATCAATGTTGTTTTCACTATATAGTGGACATAGTGTCTTCTTGCCATCTGCCATATCCTTGGGGATGGGGTGATATTATACATAATAACCTCCTACACTATCAGCCTCATGTAGTCTAATTTTTTATGTTTTCCTTGATGGTGCAGTTGGAAAAAATGTTTTCATAGTGTGATTAATGAAAAATCACATTGGTCACCATATTAACCAACCACCTAATATCATAATTGGCCCAAGGTGGCATCTTATCAATTACATACTAGCCTATTTCTTATTCTAATCCCTTTTTCCTAAAAATGTAAGGGCATGAATAATATCCAATTTAGACTAGGAACTTAAAGGGATTATTTATCATCTTGGTTTTTATCATTTCATGTGGAGGCACCATATGTCATCTCAATTTTGTTACTACCAATTTATCATCTAGGTACCTTGGCAATTTGTGTGGGCACCCTAAGTAACCACTCGAATATATGTGAATGTCCTAAATTGAATATAGGAGGTGACATATTTCTCAATTATCTCCTTTGATGCATTGGACATTCTATTGAGGCTTCTTAAAGGAAAGAAGACACTCATCATGATGTTGAAGAAGCAATTGTACACCCTATAAAAGTTCTTCTTAAAACCATCCATGGTGATTTTTAGGTATATATCATAGATTCTCATTCCATTAGTGTTCCTAGTGAGCCCTTAGAGCGTTATATTATACACCAAGTTGTACATTAAATAAGAGGACATGTAGAATGTACCTACTGAACACCAAGATCAACCCTATTTTCCTTTAACCACCTAAAGGTTCTTCTCATTATTTGAAAGGATCTCCAAGGGATGGAATCATTCTAATCCTTATTGAAGTCCACTTTTGATATGGCTCAAGAATCAATGTTGTTTTCACTATATAGTGGACATAGTGTCTTCTTTCCATTTGCCATATCCTTGGGGATGGGGGTGATATTATATGTAATAACCTCCTACACTATCAGCCTCATGTAGTCTAATTTTTTTATGTTTTCCTTGATGGTACAGTTATAAAAAATGTTTTCATAGTGTGATTAATGAAAAATCACATTGGTCACCATATTAACCAACCACCTAATATCATAATTGGCCCAAGGTGGCATCTTATCAATTACATACTGGCCCATTTCTTGTTCTAATCCATTTTCCCTAAAAATTTAAGGGCATGAATAATATCTAATCTGGACTGGGAACTTAAAGGGACTATTTATCTTCTTGGTTTTTATCATTTCATGTGGAGGCACCATATGTTAGCTTAGTTTTTTTACTGCCAATTTATCATCTAGGTACCTTGGCAATTTGTGTGGGTACCCTGAGTAACCACTCACCTGAATATATGTGAATGTCCTAAATTGAATATAGGAGGTGAAATATTTCTCAATTATCTCCTTTGATGCATTGGACATTTTGTTGAGGCTTCTTAAAGGAAATAATACATTCATCATGATGTTGAAGAAGCAATTGTACACCCTATTGTCCCTGAAAAATGCCACTCATTTTTGGGACAACCTACATACCAAAATTTTTCTCTCCCCTTCTCAAATTTGTTCTGAGCTTTCAAATTCCTCATTTTTAAGATTTTTCCATAAAGGGGATTCACAGGTTTGATAGGTTAAAAAAGCTTCTACAGGCAAGTTCAGTCAAAAGAACAAGCTTCTAACACTTAGTCATTTCCAGGATTGGTTCAGCACCTCGGTTGAATCAAAGGATTTCAATCGGCAAATGATGAAGGACTTAGGCTTGAACCTTTGAACTTTAAACCACTTTGGTTCAAAGGCTCAATGGGTTTGATGACCAAGTTGGTTCAACGTGCTTGGTGAAAAAGAACAAATGGCTTAGCCAAATAATGAAGAATGAACCGTTGAACCATTCAACCAAAGTTGGTTCAATCGATTGGTTCAATTGAAAGGTTCAAGGGGCTACCCCAAAGCAGAAAAGGCAAGTACCCTTGCGGAGGGTAGGCAACATTGGTTCAAAAGCTCAAAAGTGGCCTCAGTCAAAGGAAAAGTGACACACAAGTGGTTCAACGGATGGTTCAACCAAGGAGTGAAGAAGCGATTGAACCAAGGAGTGATAAAACAAAGAGACAGAATGAACCAATGAATTGATGAACTTTTAGTGGTTCAATGGGTTCAAGGTTAAACATGGTTCAAGCAATATTCAACCAATGGCATCCCCATAGACATCAAATTTAAGGTAAGGAAATATTCGTTGAAATTCAAATAAATCATAGAACTTAAAGGAAGAACCAAGTGACTGGCTGGAAAGATAACCTGATAGCTCAAATCACAGCAGGAAGAGACAAAACTAGAAAATACAAAAGTAGGAAGAGACAAAGCTGGAAAAGAAAAAATTAGGAAGAGACAAAGTTGGAAAAGACAAAAGTAGAAAGAGGGAAAAGCCTAAAATGTCTGTGCAGGAGTGATTTCTAGTAGGTGAAATAGTGGATCGAGTAGACTTCTGAGTGCACCAAACCAAGGATGTGGCCTATTTTCTTCCATGAAGTAAAGACAAATGGATAGTTATGCAGACGTTAGAGGGGACAGACCAGATGATCTAGACTCGAGAGAAGACATATGGGATGAAATAGTTAAGAAAGCTGCCCTATTTTCAATGTAGTCCTTTGACAAACCTAAAAATGCCTTCAAGGCATTGAATGCACAACATGGGTTGTTCTGTGAAAGAAAAGCACCCAAGTCTTTCTTCGAGTGTTATATATTGTAATCTCTCATTTGTTACACAAGAAACTTCTCATTTTTACAAGAGCAAAACTCTACCCATTTTGAAAGAAGAAAATTGAGACTTTGAGCTTAGGTTATAATTTCATTTTCCTTGTTATTTGAATGAGAAAGTAGGTTTTTCTAGACTTTGTGTTGTTTTGACTTGTGTCATCTAAAGGTGTTCTTATTCATTTAATTTGGTGCATAGAATTAGTGAAGGTAACAAAGAAGTGTCATGAAACCAACTATGGGAAGACTTTGTGCTTTCAACACTGATTTCAGTCTATGTTTTCCTTTCCTTTTTGTGTTGAGGATTCTGGGGTGACTTTTTGCCCCCATTATCCTTCGTGATATACCCTTTGGGTAGTTGAGGTGGAGACTTTGAGCTCTGTTTCATCCTATTATTCCTTTGTTCTTTTGATCACCAGTTATTTCACAATTTGAAAGAAACTCTTGCTATTTCTTATAAGGACACTTCTAAAAGAAGAGAAGTACCTTCAGTGTTTATAGCCAAGATTTTCTCCTTTCTTTGTGTGCATCATCTCTGAAAGAAGAGAGATGGATGGTTTGTCCCACCCCTGTGTCTTATTTTTTGCATATATATATATAGCCTCTTGTGTCTCCACATATTTAATAGGGAACCTCCCCTTGATGAGAGGAGAGATTTGTCCCCTATTGATGTAGTAAACCTACACACCAGGATGACCAATCTCCCTATGTTGTGGTGATAGGAACTATTTTGGTCACCAGTTAGCTGGCTGACAAAATATTCACCCAACACACCCTACAAAAGTTCTTTTTGAAACCATCCATAGTGATTTTTAGGTATATCTCATAGATTCTCATTCCATTGGGGTTCTTGGTGATCCCTTGGAGCATTATATTATACACCAAGTTGTACATTAAATAAGAGGACATGTAGAATGTACCTATAAATGCCTATTTTGAAAGAATTGTAGCTTAGAGCTGCATCGTCTACCTGTGTAGATTATCACTAAGGATAGTGGCCTAGTCTCACTTCTTTTGCTTCTCTAATATGTATACTAGGATAAAGAACATCCATGGCTCGAGATTTTTTCATGGTGTGTCTCCCATAAACCCTAGAGGCCATGGAAATAACATACTAGGGAAATTTTTTGAATTCCACTAGCTTCAAACTCTTAGACATTCTAGAGGCCTTTTGTCTCTTCTTGGCTAGCTAGCAAGTATTGTTAATGTACCAAATTGCCTTATTAATATTCTCTATGTATTCTTGTAATTATTCCATGGTGAGTGTAATTCTATTAGGCTAGGAATGAATCCCAATAATGGTGATGAGGACCATAGGGGTGAAAGAGTAGAAAATTGAATGGCTACTGTTGATAATAGTCTTGGTGTCTAGTTGGTACATCTGAGAACATGTAATAATAAATTTTGGGTATGGGGTAGCCAAAGGGAATGATTTTGTATGTGTGATGTATCTCCTACCAAAATTAGCTACTACGTAATGGGGGTCTAGATACTATAAGGCATTCAACAGGACCATAAAATCTAGTTTCATGACATATGTATCCTTAATCCCATCCAAAACAAAGATAATGATGCCCTTCATAGGAGTTGAGGATGATGTCATTTATAACCTATATTCATAATTCAATAGTTAAAAAATTTATGAAATCTTCACTCAAACAACCCTTGTAACAGCTTTCAACTCCTCTCAAAAATCACAACACAGGGAGCTGAAAGAACACTTACTATTAATCTAGAGGATGACACATAATAAAAGCTGAAAATCCATGAAGGAATCACTGTAATCATATCCTCATGTTGTACATAGCTAGGGAACACAAATAAATTTAAGGTAAAAATGTAAGATCTGAATGCAAAAGGTGGACATAAATGAAAAAAATGCTTTAGCTATAATCCTTTGCATTTTGTGATTAGGGTTGCCATTGATACTTTGAAGTACAATAACTATTCACCACCTACTCTCATTAATTGCTTAAGATTCATTTGAAAAAAGAGAGGTAAAGGAATAATATTAATTTTACATTGGTTTATCTACCTTGAAATATATGGAGCCATATGAGTGAAGGATACATCATGGTACCTTTTTGGGCCCTCAGAGACTTCTGCACCTTTATCACTCTTTACTTTTCCTTTGGTGCAGTGGTGTAATATGTCCCAAAATCTTTACACAATGTAATAATTCCATGTTTCATTATTTAAATTTTAAAATTAGGGCACTTAGGTATTTGAGGATCTTTTGAACTTTGCCCACTAAGAGGTAAGTGAGGCAAATTTCAAAAAGGGCCCAAAATCTAAAAGATCTAGAGGAGCTGCAATGTGGCATCACTTTCTTTGTAGCTTTAGATACTCAGGCCCTTAAGACTTTTTATGTCTTGCCCACTTAAAGATAAGTGGGGTAAACTTCAAAAAGGGCCCAAAATTTATAAATCCCCAAGAACCTATCACATGTCCAACCCTAGATGTAAGCTTAGACTCTTGATCACCTTTTACCTTCATACCACCTTTCTTAAAATGGGGAAGGATGTTAGATCTTCCCACCCCTTGAGAATGTTCATAAGAGTCCCTTGAGACAAACATGTGTCCATTTAGGTCATAAATAAATTCCTCGCCTCATTCATCAAAACATGTTGAAGGTGCAATCTAACAATTTCATCAGGGGCCACACTTTCATCTTCTTACTGTGAGTTTTTTTGTTATGAAATTTTTTTGTCAAACCCCTGTTTAAACTAAAGCATTCTTTTGACAAGGGCCCAATTGCTCTAGTTAAATTTTGGTATCTCTAACCTCATGCATGTTTGAAAGGTATATCCTAAGAGATAACTTAAGGTATTACAAAGGCCTTCGAAATATCACCCAGTGGAACCTTTCATGAAAATTCCTCTTGTTCCTTAAGGAGAAATCCACTATTATGCCTATTTGAAAGGTATCTCCTATGAGATATCTTGAAGGGGAAATCCACTCTTTTTCATTTTTTAAAGGTACTTCTTAGGAGATACCTCAAAATATCACCTAGTAATGCCTTCCATGTAAAGGAAAATTGCACTTGTTCTTTGAAGGAAAAATTCACTTTTGTCCTTGTATGAAATGTATCTCATAAGAAATAACATAAAGGGGAAATCATGTCTTGAATATTTTTGAAAGGTATATCCTAAGAGATACCTTGAAGGTATTAAAAAATATTTCAAAATATCACTTAGTAGTGCCTTACATGAAAATAAAAACTCCACTTATTCCTTGCAAGAGAAATCCACTCATGTGCCTACTTGCAAGGTATCTCCTAGGAGATACCTTGAAGGGGAAACCCTCCCTATAAGTTGCCATGAGAAAACACTACATCCCTACTAAATAGTAAGAATTCAACTAAGGTGGCTTGTAAAGATGACTTTGGTAACTGATTTTATGGACCTAGTCATTGGATTTAGGTCTCAAACCTAGGGACCTAGTCCTTAAATATGATCAAAGGGTTGCTAAACTAGGGAATCATGTGAAATTTGATTCTCCATGGAAATGATCCTTTTGCATCATCAGTGATTATTAGGTAAATTCTTTCAAAATAAAATATTTATATGGTAATGACTTAGAGATCCTTTTTAATAGGATCGATCTAAAGTATATCATTTGACTTCCTACCATCCCCTATACATATTAGATAGTTTCCTTTCTCCTTTGTTATGTTTCCCCTCACCGTCATTATTTTCCCCCTTATTTTCATCTATTTTTTGTTTATTTTACAAATAAGTTCCATTGACACAAGTGACTATTTGAGATCACCATGCATCTTTTCCACATGTTTGAAACACTCTCTAAAATATGGTTATCTATGTGCTTCCCCTATCATTAATGTCAAGATGGTCCTTTATGCATGTTTCCCAATAAGGATCACCACAAATATTCTAAGGTAATGCTTGAAGTGTGTGTGCCACTCTTATCATTTATGAAATCAATTACTTGTCATTTTTTTGTTTAAAGAGAGCATCTAATAATTGAAGCAATTAGAAGGTAGCCTCAAAACTGAATGGAATAACCAAAAATGTCAACCAAGTTTTCCTTAAAAAATTGAAAATTATCTTGAGAGTCAGTCTTCATCCTCTTGGGTAATAGAAGATTTTACATCCTCTTCAGGAAGTGGGAAGCACCCATCAAATTAGAGATCTCATGGTTCAAGTAGTGGATTAGCCCCTCCTACATACTCCATGAATAAATCCTTTGCTTTGGCTCTTGCCCAAGAGAAATTAAAAGTCACCAATAACTTGCTAGCCATAAAGAGACCCTATAAATACAAAGCTTTGGTGATCAACTCAATAGATGATTTTTTTGATCTAGACCTAGCCCATAACCCTAAAAATTTGAGGGAGGACACTCATACCCAGAAGCTTAATAAAATTAATAGGAAGGAGTATCCCTCCTTTGAGTGAAAGATTTGGGAGTATGCCTTAGCATAGAACATGGTGCCCTATGTGCACCCTTTCCCTAATATCATTACCCTCTACACCAAAAAATATGATACCCAAAATGGTACAATCATATGAGGTGCCCACTTTGGGGTCAAGATTGACATGGACAATATCAAAGTAATGATTCAACTCCCACATGATCCCAATGCTATCATCTATAGCATTGAGAGCATCTAAAGAACTAGTGACTCTAAAGTGGAAGATAGGGCATGTTTACTTAGATCCTTTCTTAAGCATAAGATCTTAGAGGTGCTTCGTATGCCATTACACTTATTATCTTTCTAGGTACATGTAAAGGATACCCTATCCATGCTAGTATTTGTGTTGGGCATGGACATCAATTCCAACATCAAAGAATTCTTGTTGGGATTGATATTTCTCATGACCATGGTAGAGAATGTGGGAACTTTATAGATTAATTTCACTGAAGCCATCACCTCCACCATGAGTGAAGAGATATAAATTTTCTCAATAAAAATTACCTTTTGGTATCCATCTTACCTCATGCACTTAATATTATACCAGAACTCTAAGTTCTTCTCCAAATATCTTCAAATGAACACCAAAAACATGATTGTTTGACTCAACATCATCACCCTTGTCATTGTCTAGACCCATGTCCTATCAATCATGGTAGAATATTATGAGTTCTCAAAATGGTTTATAACTCTAGTTTTCATAGATCTCAGTGAGAAATATGTCATCCACTAGATGATAAATGAATAGAAAGCATGGCTCAAAGGTAGCAAGGTCCCAATTGATTGGTTTTATGAGGACCATTTCTCATTCATCTGAGTGTATGGGTTTACAAAAGAGCCTTTCTAACTTCTTCATATGCTAATTGATAGGACCTTGACACTCGAGTTGGCATGACAACTCGATAATGTGGATTCCCTCTTTGAGGTAGGAAAGAAGAAAAGGGGGTATATGCCATTATTTATTTAAGGGATGGCATCATGATATAGAAAAGGCACTAGGAATGTCTCATCATAACTAAGCTGATAGAGTTAGGCCTAGACCTGATATATAACTGATGGGATTATGACCCAATGGGGTATATAGTAGGATTAAATCTTGCCAATACACTCAAGCATCAAACCTGACCATATCTAGAGAAAAGGAGGTCACCCATGGAATATCTCCCTCAAAATTACATGGACCTGGCCCTAATCTCTTAATAAATCCCCAAATCATGGGAGTCTTTTTATGATAAGGTCCAAAATTTTGACCTAATAAAGAAGTTATCCAAGATGATGAAGTAACAGTTAAATGCCTTGGGCTAGAGTGAAGATAAGAAGGTTGCCTTCATAAAATATAAATATGATCTCAGATAGCCACATGCTACTTTATATGAAGATGCCTCAGATGAGAAGTTTGAAGAGATGTGGGAGGAAGCCCACTTAAAGGAGAATGAATATATCATGGAAGGGGAATCCACACCAAATTTTGAGGTGTTCAATGATGATAAAGAGGAAGATACCCCAGAAGAAGTAGGTTCCATGGTGAGCTAGCTCCCACTGACAAGGCCATATTTCTATCCCCTATGCCATGGGCCCACTTTAGCAACATGCACCCCTTAGGCACCTCATGACTAGGTTATCTCAGCTCAAGTGGATTGAGGCACCAGTTTACAACCCACTAATGGTCCCTCCAGAGAAGAAGAAAAAACTTATCAATCCTCTCCTTTCTACCTTCACTTCCTCCTCTATAGCTCCAACATAGGTTAAGATGATAGATATTACCCAATCAAGTGATCCAACTCTTCCCATCACCCCTTCTTCAGCCTTGATGGCCCCACTATAGATTTTGTAAATTCCCACTACCAAACTTGACACTTCATTATCCTCAATATTATCCTCATCCCCTTATCCCACTATGGGATATGACCCATTTTATTCCACCTTTCCCATCTCTTCCCTCATGCCTTTTCTCACTCCCCTACCATTATCATCCACCTCATCCTCACTCATCACATAGTCACAATTCTCCCCACCTTGTGGGATCACATAATTTTTACCTTCATCCCTCATTATTTATTCACTCACTCCCATAGGAGTAGGGTCCACTACTTCATAGCTATAGCAAACCATCCCATCTACACTACCTCAAGAAACCCCTTTTTCAGGTGAAATCATCCAAGTGCACAATCAACTTCAGTAATAGATAGATGTAGTGAGGGTAACCCATGTAGCCTAGATGGAAAAGAAGAGGGTAAAATGGGCCAAAGCTAAATCCTAACCCCTCATGGGGTTATTTTACAACCCTATATAGTAGTCCCTCTTGGTCACCCATTTGACCCCTCAGGTAATTAATCCCCAAGAATAGATGTAATCAGGGGATTACATCATCCAAGCCATTTGGATTAACCTTAGACAAACCTGGCCTACTAACAGGGTGAATATTATAAAGGAAATGCGAAGGTAAGTAATAATGAACTACATCAATGTAGCCCATTAGTTGGAGAAAATCAAGCAAGAGATCATCAAGGTCAAGGCCATGGCCAAATGCTTTAAGGCAAAGGCTAAAACCAAAGATATAGATCTAAACCAGGTAAGAGTTGACCTTCAAAGCCATGTCATAATGTAAATATTCTAGGTCAAGGTTGAAAAGTGGATAGCCACTGAGACCAAACTATAAAAGTTTAAGGTAGACTTGTATACAATTTTCAAGAATCTCTTCGATACAAAGTGGGCACTCCAACAACTCCAAAACTTGACACAAAAAGACTCCTCAATCAAGGACCAGGAGATCAAGAGACTAAATAATGACCTCATCACTCACCTTCATGGCACAAAAATCCTTCCCTTGATTTAAAAAATATACAGATCTTATTGGGAATGGATCAAGGTCATGGTAGCAAGCCTAAAAGCAACTCTTATTTCCATAATCGACATGTAGAAGATGAAAACCTAGGTGATCTCATTTTTAAACCAAGTGATCTCCTTCATCATCCCCAACTTCCTAGACTTATAAAGCCTAGTCCTAAATATTTGTAGTGCTTCTTCTGAGGCTTTACAAATAGCAAGTATGGCCTATTAAAAGCAAGTAGTGGTAAAGGTGAATGAGTTCCAAAGCTAAAATAAGGTAGTAAACAAATGCAAGGAATTCCTCAATTCCTTAGAATAAGGGGTCTAAAAAAGGAAGAAATGCATAGAAAAATTGGTCCAGTTGGGGCTCCCCTATCCTTTCTTGACTGATAATAGTTTTCTCCCTGAGGATCAGTTCAAGGCACTACTCAAACAAAATCAAAATAACCAATCCATTTTCATGACCCTTAGTCAAATGTTCAACACTTTTAAAGTGGAGAAGATTTTGAATCCACTTGCCCAGCTAGAGTTTTAGACACTGGTGATGGTTGAAATCTAGAGAACATCCCTTTTAAGGAGATATTTGACATGGATATAGCCTTCAAGGATCTCAATAAAAATACCTAGCTAAAGGAGGAAGAATGGGTGCCCTTGTAGGTGGCCCTACAAAATTTATAAATTTTAATCTACTATTATTTTTTAGGTTCTTCCATTCGTAGGTGCACTCCCCTATGAGTCATCAAGAACTATGGATCATAAATCCACAATTGATAATTTTGGATAAATTTGAGTTACAACCTCAGATTCACTTGGTAGTAAGTATTTCCTTAACACCTCTCAACTTTCACCCCCTTTTAGCCCATTTTCTATCTTCGGACCCCTTTTACCATTTTTTTGTGAAGTGCCATCCTCTTCCTACTATCTCCATTGCTATTTTTCATTCACACTCTAGAATTGAGTTTTCCTAAAAAAAAATCATCTACTACCCACAAGAAAACCAATTTGTGAAGTCTACAAATAAGAACTTGATTTGGCTAATTAAGAAAATGGGCAATGACAAACAAAAAAATTGGTAGTTACATGTGAGAACTTATCCATATGAGTAGATGACCCTTAAAAAAAATTTAGTTTTACGATATAAGTGTCAATGTTTTTTATAGACACCCCTATGAGTCACTAAGAATTATAGATCAAAAATCCACATTTTTTATTTTGGAGCAGTTCATTTCTAGCTTCGAACTCGCTATGTAGTTAGAAGTTCCTTTTCACTTTCTAGAGGCCCCCTTTTGACCTCTTTACTCTTTGGACCTTCTTTCAAATTTTTTCCTAATCCAAGCCCTCATCTTCTTATGATACATGGTATCCTAGTGCTCATCTAAATCAAAGAGACTTCTATCTCACTCCAAATAAGTGCTAGTTTGACACGTGTTACCCCCACACCCGATCTCACAAAAGAGTCCCTAGTCCCTTTGGAGAAGCACAACTTAACACGCGTTATCTTTCTACTTTCCCAAAAGAAACATTAGGTTTCCAAAGCTTAGAAGAGCACCATTCAATGAAGGTGTGGATCCATCCTTGTGAGTAAAGCTTTTGAAACACTTTAAGATGATGATTTTTAGCTCTAAAAGAGAACACATGGGATCATCCTCATCTATGTATTTTAGGATTTTCCTAATATCATTTTTTTGAGTTATTATATTTTTATTCATCATTGTAATATACTACAAATAGTAAAAATTATCAATTTTTATATTTTACATGTCACATGTGCGAAAGGATGCTTTGTATTTAGTCTCCATCTATAATGAAGAGGATGTGATGTTCTATGTTATTTGGAGTGGTAAATTATCTTTGTCTATTATTTCTTTATTTTTTCCTCTATAGTAGGGTAAATCCACTTTTGTGCATATTTCAAAGGTATCTCCTAGGTGATACATTAAAATTATTACAAGGGCCTTCAAAATATCACCCAGTAGTGCCTTCTATGTAAAGGAAAATTCTACTTGTTCCTTGAAGGATAAATCAACTCTTGCACCTGTTTGAAAGGTATTTCCTAAGAAATACCTTTCAAAATAATCTACTCTTATGCTTGAAAGGTATTTCTTGGGAGATAATTTGAAGGTATTATAGGGGCCTTCAAAATAGAACACAGTAGTGACTTTCATGTAAAGGAAAATTCCATTATTGTCCCCATTTGAAATGCTTCTCCTATGAGATAGATACCTTGAAGGGGAAGTCCACTTTTTTCATTTGAAAGGTATATCCTAAGAGATAATTTGAATATATTATAGGATCCTTCAAAATATAACACAGTAGTGCCTTCTATGTAAAGGAAAACTCCACTTGTTCCTTGAAGGAAAAATCCACAAAATTAACTTTAAGCTAATATTTAATCATGATTTGGCCAACTAAAATATAATAAAAGATCAATTTAGCATTGAAGCACAAAGACCCTAAGAATATTAATTTCCAAATAAAATTCCATTAAACATACAATATATAAACACAAGCAACATTGGAAGGTGTAAAACCATGATCATCTAAAAACATGTCTATGTACAACTAAAATAAACAGGAATGATCTCCAAATTGGAAAATGTCACCTGGTAGCGAGTGAGATTAGTTCTTAAAGACAATAAGAAATATTAAATTTAGGGCTTGAGAACATATTAAAGTTAAGGATCAGGAACATAGATTAAAGTTTTAAACATGATAAAATGACCACGAAACAAAATAGTCCAAGAAAATCAATGTCTCAAGGAAATTATCTCAGGTGAATTATTTCGTAGGCCAAAGCGACAATGACAAATACCCTGAAGGGCCTTTGTAAAATAGGATGAAGGGTACTTTGAGAATGTTTGAAGGGCACTTCTCTTCTAGGAAAGGTCTAGAAAAAAATTCTCAAAGGGCAAAGGGCCATTCCAAAAAGGTCGAAGAGTACTTTTAAAATGATTCAATGGTACTTTAAAAAAACTTGAAGGGTGATTTCAAAAATCTAAAAGGGTACTTTAAAAAATCCAAAAGGGTACTTTAAAAAGGCCTAAAGGGCACTTCTCATCAAGTAAAGAGAATCGAAGGACCTTTTCATTGTCAACCATCTTTCTTTCTTTTTTCCCTTCCCCTTGTTATTTCTTTTAACAAATAAGTGTCATTGGTAAAAGTGGTCGACCTATTCATCATGCATCCTTTCCCCCATATCTCTAAAATCCCTAAAAACATTATCTAAAATATGGTTATCTACATACCTTACCTAACATTAATATCATACAATCCATCATGCATAAATTCCCATGATGATCACCATAAATCTTTAGTGTATGGCTCTCAAATATTATGTGTCACCCCCATTATTTATGATGGCACCTTTTTTCGAAAAAAATCCCATGATGGACACATAAAATAGTGGTAATAGCACATAATTGTCCCTTTTATCCTTTCAAGACAAACACTTGACACTTTGTGACTTCTAAACAAGCACTGAGAAATTGGGAAGGAAAGAAAGAGATTTTACAAGATGAATGGGGTAATAACCATCAATCTAGTCTAACAAGTAGAAGCAAAAAAAGGTCATTGAAATAGATACAAATATGGAGGCCTCTATGTCCTCATTTGGTAGTGGCAAACATCCCTTAATGCTGAGAATCCATAGTTCAGGTAGTATATGAGATTCTACCATTAAGCACATAATGGACAACGCATATGCTTCAACCCCTACTTAATCAAAAGAGAATGTGCCATATACTAGATCAACAACCAGGGGACCTTATAGAGACCAAGCTTTGGTAACTAATTTTTTAGATAATATATTCAACCTAAAATTGGACCAAAACCCCAAGAATTTGAGAGAGGGCACTTACGCTCAAATGCTTGATAGGGTAAGCAAGAAATATTATAATGCCTTTAGATGTATATCATGGGAAAACATGTTGCAACAATACATGGTACCTCAGGTGCACCTATGCCTTGAGATTATTACTCTCTACCTAGGAAGATATAAAACTAACACTAGAGTGATTATTAGTAATACCCACTTAAGGGTAAAATTTAGTGCAGATGATATCAGAGATATGCTCCAACTTCTTTACAACTCAAAAGCCATTATCTATAACATTGAGAGCCTATAGATTGTTTCGTATTCCCAGTTCAAGGATAAGTTGGGTTTCCTTAGGACTCTACTCAACCATGAGGTCATTGATATGCCTCCTCTACCCATGCCCTAGTTAACCTTTCCCATGTAACATTTGAAAGACACTCTAAATATGCTAGCATTGTCCTAGGTATGGATAGAGATGACAATGTCTATGACTTTCAACTAGGGGCACTCTTCCTATTGACATCAAAATAAAAGGCGTATGAATTTCTAATGGACATTGCCAAATCCATTGATTCTGAGGAATGAAAAAGAGAATTTATCAACAATGAATACCTCTTGGTACTCATCCTTCTTCATGCACTTAATCCTAAAATAACATTCCTATTTATTTTCTAAGTATCTCCATCTTAACACCTTTAATACCAAGAATTTTCCCCATGTAGTGACCCTCATCATAGTATGGACTAATATCCTATTAAAGACCAAGGACTACTATGAGTTCTTAGAGTGGTTCATGGCTCCAATTCTCATAGATCTTAGCCGAATGATCAACACTTCTAGGATGGTGAATTATCAACAAGCTTGGCTCTCAACTAATAAATTCCTAGCTAAATGGTTATGGGGAGACCACTTATCTTTACATGGTTTTAAAGGAGATCCATTCTAGCTTCCCTGTACATTGATAGACATAACTTTAACCCTTGAGTTGGCTCACCAACTTAATGTGGTAGACCTTGTCTACGTGGCCAAGAAGAAGAAAAAGGGTGTATATAATGTCCCCTTCACAAGGGGAAACATCATAGTGAAAAAATTGTAGTGAGGTCACCTACTCATGTCCAAGCTATCATAATATGGCCTTGATTCAATAGATGACTGATGGGACTATGATTTGAAAGGATACATAATCAATTTCAAGACTGATAATGCTCCCAAGAGTCAATTTAAACCCTACATGGATCAAAGGAAGTCACCCATAGAGGACATCCCCCAAAATCATGTGGAACTAGTTTAGATGTCAAAAGATGCCCTTAAACTATGGGAATATAGGAATATTTTTATGACAAGGTCTAAAAATAAGACCTGACCCAAAAGTTATTAAAGAGAATGAAGGGCCTACTTACCAAATTAACTTGGAGTGTGGAGAATAAATCTACCTTCATCAAATACAAGTTTGAAACTGATAAGCCATCCAAGGTCTTATATGATGATGACTACAATGAGAAGTTTGAGAAGCTCTGGGATAAGTTTCACCAAGAAAAGGTCGGGTCTGATGAAGAATCTATTTCTGAGGTCAAGATGGGGGGGTGAAAAAGAACAAGACACTCCCATGGATGAAGCATGGGACATGACCCTAGAAGTAGAAGTAGAAGAAGCAAAGGTAGTCGCCACCCAAGAGTCTTCAACATGGATGACTCCCGTTACTTTAAATCCCTTGACTCTATAAAAACAATAAGATCCCTCTGAGCACCTCATGACTAGGTCATCTAAGCTCAAGCACACTAAGACACTCATTTCTATTCCTCCATCATCTTCCTCCTAGAATAATATTTGCTTCACAGATCCCTTACTTTCTACCTCTACATCTTTATCCACTACCCCATCCCCTCTACAACTTGTTAATAGGTTGCAACATCATCTACTACCCAACCAAGCACTATGGCTCTCCTTGTCACTTCATCATCTACGCTGGTAGCCATACTATAAGTTATAGTACCTTTTTCTACTCAACCTAATACCACTTTGGCCTTGGTCTCCTCCTCATCTAGTCAACCTATCACTAGGCTTGATCCCTTCTCTTCTACTATACTTATCTCCTCTCACATCCCTTTTCTCATTCCCCCACATTCATCTTTTACCTCATCCCCCCTAGTGATGTAATCCCCATTCACCTTGCCCCATAAACCCCCATATTTCACCCCTTTAACCCTTCAATTTTGTTCATTCACATTTACAGGTGTAGGGCCTACTACTTCATAATAATAATTGGTTATCTCATTTTTGCTTCCATAAGGGACCCCCTTTGTGAGAGAGATCATTCAAGTACCATACCAATTTTATTAGTAGGTAGATGTAGCAAGGGTATCCTAAAAATCCTAAGTGCAAAATAAAAGGGTAAATAAGCCAAGGATTACACCTAAGCTCACATGCAGTCATTTTATAACCCAATGCAATAATCCCTTATGGTCACTCACTTGATTCCCCAAGTAGTGAAGCCCCTTAAACAAATGCAATCAAGGGACTATTCTATCCATACTATCAACATTAACCTCAGTCAAGTAAAATCTACTGATAGAGTCAATCTTATGGAGGAGATGCAAAATTCCATGACAAATTAACTATGTTAAGGTGGCCTGTCAGCTAGAGAAGACTAAGTTAGAGCTCTCAAGAATAAAAGTTATGGTTGACCACCTCAATATTGATGCTAAGGCTAAAGATATTGACCTCAATAAAGCATGGATAGAGCTATAGGGTATTATCCCAAATAAAAGCTTCCAAGTAGGAGCTGATTGACATAGATCCACTTAGACCAAGTTACAAGAGTAGGAGATAGAGCAAGATGAGAGCTATCAGAAGCTCCATGATGAAAATTAATCATATCAACTATTACAAAACCAAACACATAAATACTCCTTCGTTAAGGACCAAGAGATTGAAAAATTGAAAAATGACCTCATATCTCACCCCCAAGCCACTGAGATCATTCCCATAGTCCAGAAACTATACAAATCCTATTGGGAATAGATTAAAGCCATGGTGTTAAACCTAAAGATAACACTAACCTTCATCATAGATGTGTAGAAGATGTTCTCTCAAGTGAGCACATTTTTTGATTAGATGATTTCTTTCATCTCCTTAAAGGTCTCAGAGTCACAGAGCCTTGTTCAAAAGCTCTATGACACTTCTCTCAAAGCATTAATAGTAGCAGGGGTGATCAACCAAAGGTAGATAGCAACAAAGGTAAATTAGTTTTTAATCTATATCATGGAAATAAATAAGTTTAAGGCATTCCTTAATGCCTTAGATCAAGTAGCCCAAGAAAGGTGGGTACATATAGAATAATTAGTCTAGTTGGGACTCCTCTCCCCTTTCTTACAAAATAATATCATCCTCCTTGAGGATCAGATCAAGGCACTACTTAAGCAAAAGTAGGATGACCAGACTATATTTGTGACTCTTAGTCAAATGCCTGACACCTTTGAGGTAGAAAAAATATTTCACTCATTTGCCCAGTTAGATTTATAGACATTGGTGATAGTTAAAGTCTTCAAAAGCATCTACTTCATGGAGATGATAGACAACCCTTCAAAAAAGGAAGAGAGGTCACCCTTGTAGGAAATCCTTCAAAAGTTGTAGATTTGTTTCATCTAGTGTAAGCATCAAAGTTTTGGGTTCTCCCACGTAGAGGTGGATTCCCCTTTGAGTCATCAAGAACTATGGATAGGAAAACCAAATTTTTTCATTTTTAGATCAGTTCATTTCTTTCTTTAGGCTCACTAATAATTGAGATAGTCCCTTGGCACCTTCTAGTATATCCCCTTTTAGTGCTTCTTTTTTGGACCCTCTTTCATAATTTTGACAAGGTCCCAACCATTATCCACCTTTGACACATGGAATTTTTGCCCTTGACCTAACTAAATAAGTCCCCAACTATTCTAAAGAAGTTCCCATATGACATGTGTCATCTTCAAGCTTACCCTAGAGCCGTGTTGGTTTGTTAGTATTTAAATAATTGCCATGGGATGATAGTGTAAGTGGGACATCTCCAAGAGTAAACATGTGGCACCACCTCACTTCTCCTAAGAATCATGGTCTTAACAAAATAGTTCATTTTATTTAGATGCCAATTGCAATCATGAGCCTAAGACCTCCTTTTAATTACCTCACCTATATATTTAGAGCTCATTTATTTTTTAAGGGGTCATTGTTGATCATTTTGTTTATTTGCATTCTCATTTTTATGAACAATCATTTTAATATACTAGGATAGTAATATCTATCATTTTTTATTCTGTAACCTTAGTAATCACAATTTTATCTTGCATTTATAAAGCTTTCCATAGGAAACTATTCACTAAGAGCTAGAGTTTTAAGCATCAATAGTATCAACTAGGAAATTATTTCATGGGTAACTTGAATTATCTCTTAGGAGATACCTTGAAGAAATTACAAACCTCAATAACTTAGGGTAATTTCATACTCGAGTTATCCAATATGAGATTCGTTTGAGGACCTTCTAATACCTTCATGAATAAATTGAAGGTATATCCTAAGAGATACTTGGAAGACATTAAAAGGAATTATCAAGGGAAAACTTATTAAAATGGATTGAGGTGGAAAGAGCATGTGCACAAGAGGACCTAAAATTCACTCTTGTAAGAAAAATTTGCTCTTGTGAATGATTGAAAGGTATCTCCTAGGAGATACCTTGAATGTACTTATTCATGGGCATTTTGACACATATTAAAAACATGCTTCCCCTCATATTTCTCCTTTAAAACAAATATTTATGTAATCCTTTGCCCATCATATTATATTCACTGGTGCAAATAATTTATTTTTGACTTGGTCATACCTTATTAGTTAAAGTGTGAGTTAATGTATATATTATGAAGATTTTATATGTATTTTGTATTGTAGTTTATAATTAACATACATTTAATCACTACTTAAACACAAAAAAATTGCATGCACCAATGCAATATGTAACTTGCGTTTTAAAAAACATCAATATTTAAATCATTTCAATTGCTTTGTAGAATACCTTTAGGTGAAAAAAGAATTACCACACTTAACTACCTCACTCAAAGAGAATTTAGATAAAAGGTAGAAGGCCTCAGTTCAAGAGAATTTGGATAGATTATAATATAAAATACTAAAACTAAAATTAAATCCACATAAACATATTCTATTTTATGGTGTTAACAAAATTCCTCTTGCCGATTGGTATTTTGAATTGTTCAGTCTACCAAACATGCATCCCGATATATACTTGTTTAGCACTACATCAAGAAAATAATCTTCTCCAATTGGAATAATCTTGGCCTTTGATAAAGATGAACTTGAATATGCCCTTCAATTCCAACTTAAAGTATGGAAGAGAGAAGAGGGAATTCTCTATTGAGCTACAACTAGTTTCAATAAATTTACACCCAATAAAACAGAGTTGACAAAAATTATTTTTTCTCCTTCTTGTGAAACATTTGGTTTTTATTTGAATAGCTATGACAACATTCAAATGTTTGGGTTGATAGATACAGATAATTTGGTCATTAAAATAAAAAACATGTTTAAAAAAACATAAACAAGGGGAAACAACTTCTTCTACTTTCCACCATGCAAACATGTAGTTAAGATACCCTATAGACATGAGAGAAAAAAATTAAATAAAAAAATAAAAGCAAGGGAAACATATTTGTATGTAGATTTGAAAGAGGCCATACACGTACTCACACCAGTGGAGAAAGAAAATATCTAACAAAAGGTTAGAACACTTTTGTTGACATAAACTTTTGATGAGACACATAGTGAATTCTCTGCACAGTAATTTCCTCTAGCAACTACACCTTGAACATTCCTATAGGGCTTTGTGAATTGGGGGATGCAAATATCAAAATAAGAAATCTTAATGAAAGAGGGGTGAATGATATAATTCATTCATTTATAATAAATAATTAGGTTCCAATGAAGGATGCTTTGTTAATTCTTTTTTATCCAAGAAACCTTGACTATTTTATTGAATCAAAAGAAGTCTTAGAACATATGATAGAGAAAAAAATTGTAAGGTTAAAATTTGTAGATGGCCAACACACAATTACAACGTAATAGAGAACTATTTTGAAGGAGGAACATAATTCACAATCATTGAGAAATAAATATTATGTTATAAGGGCAAGATTTCTAAAAACTTGTACTTCATTCCATATTGTGCACAAAATATGTAATCAATATAATGAATCCAACAAAATAATTCATAAGGCTTCATTTGTAGAAAGAGTTTGATTTTCACGTGACCTAATCAAACTAAGAGGTTGGAATAATCTTGAAATAGGGAAGAAAAATATGGAAGAAATACATGAAAAAGATAAACATTTGTTCACACAAATGAACTGTTCAGCACAACCACCTTAGGAGAGAAAATGCCTTATTTTCATGGAATAGCCCATTTGGGATTATTTTGATAAGGTTTTTGATTTTTTTGAAAGTGGTACTTTACCTAGTTTAGATAAATGAGATTTAAATCTAATTGGTACAATAGTACTTAGAAATATTCAAGGTATTTTAGACAAACAAAAAGTAGAACTAGCAGATTTATTGGAAAAAAGGTATGTTTCCTTCTTAAAAAACCTTGGGTACAACATCATGGATAATTGGTGAAAAAAGGTGAAGCTAGAAAGTAACATATTTTCAATAATTGTAGATTATTTTAGCAACCATGATATGAGACTATCATCAAACTAAACAATCACACTTGAAGAGGTAATGGAACATTATAAAATTTCTATGAAAAGGTTTGATGATTTATGTTTCCTGAATGAAGGTATTTCAAAGAAAAATGTTGGGAAGAATTATCTCAAGATTCGTTAAGCATATTTAAAATTTATCTACATAATGATGGAGGTCAGCTTTCTAGGATAGATAAAAAAAGATTCAACTACCATTATGGGTCCCCTTATCTTTGGCCATCCATTTTAGAAGGTTTTAGTGGAACATTCATTCTTGGTCTGAATGCTGATTTGATAATTATTGATCTTCTAAATTTCACTGATGTTTTTAAGGAAGAACATCTTCACCTATTTCTTCAGGTGTTGATTGGAAAATTTATTGTTGGGATTTCAATGTATTCATCATCCACAAACTAGAACATTGCCCTACCATTCAAACCTCTCTCATGAATCTATGTGTTGGTGATTTTTGTTACATGCAAGATACAGGTGTCATACTATGGGGTCTATATAGTTACAGACTCAATTGGACACATATTATAGGTATCATTTTTTTTAAGGATCCAACTCATTTTTAGTTACAATATTTTTTCCTCCATTCATAATAAAGTAAATTACAAGATGGTTTTGACATCTACAAAGACATACCAACATTTAAAATGATAGGTTCACACAAAAAAGGAAGTCCATTCAAAAATGAACTAGATATCATCTTTTGTGAGACACTTATCTCTAGTTTCCATGATTCGAATGCATATGACATTCTAAAGGTATATATAGGAGCTAGATTGGTGTGTACTTGTACAAAATTGAAATGAAATTTATCTTGCATTATAGAAACTGAAGAACAAATTATTTTTAATTTTTAATTTCAATTTGTTTGACAAATTTAGAGCAACCAATATAGGAACAATTGCTCATATCAGTACCAGGTGTATAGTATTTTTAATTTATTTTATAATCATGCTTCATTTTACAAATATAAAATCTTAACAATCTCTCAATGTGTATGCTTTATTTTTCAAACCTAAAAAAATATCAATATTTTAATGTGTAGCACCAATTGCATTGCATGGAAGTGAAGAAACAATAATAATAGAAAATCATATAAATGAGCATGACACATTGCAAGTTGAAGAAGGTAACATATTAAGATCATGCATATTTTTTCAATTATATAATTTTTTATTTATCAACAATGAATAGTAATGATAGAATATTTATTCATATGTTTATGTCTCAATTAAACTAGTTCACAATGCAGCTCTAGCACTTTGTGTCTACAACACGACAACCCATGATGTAACTTTGTATGTTGGTGCCTCCATGAACACAACACAAGGAAAAACTTTACAACAAGACACATTTTTAAAATACAAATATCAAATCAATTGATTATTAATGATAATTTTTAGTTACTACATTATATAATACCTTGCAGGGAATAAAGAGCCAAAGCTTCAATGAAAGAGTGCACCCATACAAACTACAAAAATCCAAAAAAAAAAGGTGAAAACCCCTTTCAATAAATACGTAATTATACAATTTCATACAAGAATATAATATATTAATTATCATTATTTATTTAAACACATTACAATTGAATTTTTCTTCATGGATAGGAGATTGTAGAAGAGAATAATATATAGACTTGCATCAGCTTGGGATTTAGAAGTATGGCTCATTTTATTGTTGTGTAGACTGAATGTGGTTGTATTTACCCATTAAAATGTTGTTTATAATTTTAATTTACCCATTAAAATGTTGTTTACATATTTAATTTATCTAGTTAAAAATTAAAAAAATATGTGTTATACTATGTCTTCAATACAATAAATTTTGATGCAGAGTATCCATGTGTTGTTTATCAATTAAAAAAAAAAAGTATATAGTGTTAGAAACAATTATATTGCTATTGATTCAAATAGTTTTTAATTTGATGTGTCTTATTGGAAGTATATGAAGAGGGTTAAACTATTAAGATGTATTATATTCATTTGAATTTAGTGATAATGAACTATGGCTTAGAAGAGCAAATCCTATTTTATTTGATGTGATGGGTCGTGCAAACATATAAATATAGATGTTGGTTGATCATACTTTCATTACTATAATAATATAGATGTTGGTTTACCAATGTTAAATTCTTATCAATGTCTATGAGAAATGAGTTATGGCAAAACTAGACCAATTCATATTATGATACATTCATGGGTAGGTTATAAGGATTTAATATGAACTTTTATATGCATATGTACGTTACAAAACTGACAACAAAAATGGTACATTAATGTATAATGAGTATTATAGCTACAATGTGCATGAGCATGTACTTATTTTTATATGTGTTTATATGGATCTTTATAAGATTTAAAGAAATGCAAAAAAAATGAATCAAATGAAATGAATTATGTTTTTATGTTACAATAAGAAATGCAAATCAAAATCGAATCAAAGAACAATTTAATAATATGTAAAACATTTTTTTAGAAAATTTTCATGTTATATCTCTAAGTATAATATAATATTTTTAATAAATGATTCATTTATTTTTTAATAAAATTTAGACATTTCAAAGGTGGAGCTAAAACTGACTTCTTAAAAACTATTAATTTTGGGGTTGGATGACTTATTATTTGTTGTACACAAAACAAAAGATATGTAAATGCATGATATGGTAAAAAAAACATATTATAAATTTTAAAATATGTCATACTACATTTTAGATCATTTCAATGAAAATTTGAAGGTAGCACTATAGTCTTTTTTCTCACATTGGCATTTGGTCAATGATGGAGGACAATCATTTGAGGATACTCATTCAAGCCATGAGTTACACAAGTTTAAATTTCATGTTTGTTTGGGGGAAACAATATTCTAATCCATTCAATATAAACATAAATAAATTGGATGAAGTTATTTTTAAAGGGACCTTCGGAGACGATTCTTTAATTACCAACACATTGCTCATTGATTGTAATTCTCAGAATTGTGTTACAAATCAAAAATTGAAAATGAGTTATGTTACATCAAGTATATATACTAGAAATGGAAGTTAGAAATATGAAAAGGATTAGAGAATCAAAATGATGTCAATCATCACATTATTGGGAGAAAGAAAAAAATCCATGCCAGCAGCTGTGAACCAATGTTTAGTAAGATGTAACTTTGCCTAATTCTTTCAAGTGTATTTATTGACTATAAACTATAATTCTAGTAATAAACATTATCATCAATTTCATACAAAAAATTTCTAAATTATTTTAAAAATAGCTCAATTAATTATAAAATAATTGATTCTAATTTATAATTACTTTGATTTGGTTATTAATGCAATTTGTTTTATAGTTGGAGATTTCTTGAAATTATTGAATTAGTATATTGACACTTGTTCATTTAGAAGATCTTCCCAATGAACAACAAACAATTGTTAGGATAATTTATTATGTAGATGAACTAGATTGCTTAATATGTTTTCATTCATAATTTTTCTAGGCAAACGGTGCCATGTGTTCCAAAAACAAAATCTACTTCAAAGGATCAATGATCGATATAAAGTCCCAAAAGGATGCCATGAGTTCAAAACAGTCCAATCTATTCAAAATGATCTACTACCAAATAGTTTGAAATAATTCAATTTATTTGGAATATAGAAAACATATTTATGGAGAAAATATTCTCCACTCCACTTTAGTGGGTATAATTTCAAATTATTTAAAATATCCCTAATTAATAGAAATGATCTATACTTAAATGGTTTGAAACAGTCTAATTTATTTGGAATAAATAAAAATTATTTTTGGAGAAAATCTTCTTCTGAATCACTCCATTTTATAGGTATAAGTCTAAATTATTTAAAATAACCCTATTTACTCAAAATCATCTATGAAAAAATACTTTGAAATAGTCCAATTTATTTTGAATATAATAAATTTATTTTTGGAGAAAATTCTCTTCACTCCACTTTAGTGGGTATAAGTCCATTTTATTTAAAATAGCCCAATTTTTTACAAAATGATATATTTCTAAATGGTTTAAAACACTCCAATTTATTTAAAATATATGAAACTTATTTTTTGGAGAAAATTCTATCCACTCTAGTTTACAAGGTATATGTCCAAATTATTCAAAATAGTCCAATTCATTCAAAATGATCTATAGCCCAAATGGTTTGAAACAGACCATTTTATTTGGAACATAAGAAAATTATTTTGGATAAAATTTTCTCCACTCTACTTTAGTGGGTATGGGTCCAAATTATATGAAATAGTCCTTATAATGTGTCCACTTATGTAATATGTCCTAATAAGGTAAATAAGAACATGGCCCTGATTGTGCTTCTTAAAAGAAAGTTTCCAAACACCAATGTTTCACATAGAGGCTCAACTTGATGGATGATCTAAGGTAACTAATCAATAGGTCTTTCAAAGACACTAGGAAAAGTTTACACTTGCCAAACATATAAGAATGTTAAAGCACACTATGAAACCTACTAAAACCTAAAAATAGGTAAAGAGGAGAGGTCAAAATGAAAGGAAGCATACACTATAACTATCATTTATCAACTAACCATTAGCATACACCATCACTAGCTTTGAGGAGGCATGAATTTAGTCTTATTTATTCAAAATAGGTAAGTAAAATTGTGTGTTTTAAACATGACCTTGCCACAACGTAGATTAATTATTCTTTCAACTGTTCAACATAGAGAGAGAGAGAGAGAGAGAGAGAGAGAGAGAGAGAGAGAGAGAGAGAGAGAGAGAGAGAGGCAAGAAACTAGAAATGTGTGATTTACTTAGTCTTCCTCTAACTCTAATGTAGCACTTCCTTGATTATCTCTTTTCTTCCTTCTCAAAAGTGGCATAGGGGTTGAGATGAGACTTGTCTTGAAGCTTGAAGGAGTCTTTGGGCATTGATTTATGATGTTTGACCAGTTGAAGTACCTACATCTTTGATTGCATATCCTATATTCTTGGTTGATTATTTTCCTTAACGACCCCTATCCACATCTTCAATCTTGTCCTTGACTACCTTCATGACCCCTAGCTATAGGTTCATTTTGTCCTTATATGGGCTGTAGACTTCAAAAAGTCAATTATTGCTTAATTAGGTTTACTAATATTTTTTTGGTCTCAATGGATAACATTTATGTCACTCTCTCATATCCATCTCATCCAACATAAGTTAATATTCTTGGAAATAGGTTCATCTTGCATAAGAAGGCTCTTTATGCTTAGAAGGTCATGGCTATAAGTACACTATTTGTATTGACTATAGGTCTACAAAAGTCAATTTTCCTTCTCTTCATTTTTATTTATATGTGAGTACTTTGATATGTTAGATCTAACCCAATGGATATCTTGAACTTAAAAACTCTCAACTTCACTACTTTACCTTACAGTCATCTACTTATTCTCTTCATGTAAAGCCTGACTTTGTGTAATAGTTCAACTTGAGGTTTAGTTGGAGAGATGAATTTGTCCTTTCTCATATATACTATGCTTATTGATAGTCATAACTTAAAGTGACTAACTACATCCAAAATCTTCACTCTAAGTGTATATACTTATATGACTTCAAATGGTTCTACAAACCTTAAGCTTTCTCTCCAGGCTCTATTGCTCCTTTGAAACTAACCTGAGTGAGTTTCATGGCTGAGTGGATATAAATGTTAGTTTTTAAGATGAACATGTCATGATTATCAACATTAAATTTGATTCTTCTTTACATCTTGAAGACCTTAAGGACTTTAACTAGTCATCTAGTCTTTCAAACCCTCCAAAGCAATGCATACACTCACTCCTAAACTCCTAATTAGGCTTGATTGAGTCATAACTACTTATAGTATGACTTTAGGTGATGATTTAGGCGTCAAGGCTGAATTTCAGATTTTTAGAGTCTCTTTACCTCAAATTAATCCATCAACATGTTTAATCATCCAAATCAAACTTCCACATACCTATTATGCCTTCTCATTCAGTGTGAGAGCTAATTGAATATTCCATTAGGCATGATTGCTACCATCTAGGTGTCTTGGGTTTACATGATAGTATTAGGTCTAAGAACCTATCTTTAAAAGATGTAGTCTTCTCCTTCATGACCTAAAATCTCCATGGAGTTTATACATGATAGTATCTCTTTATTTATCCTTTGGAATTCATTTTTAAGTAAGCCTTCTCATATTTTACACATAAGGAGACCTACATGTCTACCTTTATTGCTAAAATATCTTCAACACTATTTGTACCAATACCCTATATGGCTTCAATATAATCATTCAACCTCTATAATGTTAATATGAACTTCCAAATAGTATTCAAACACACGTGTAGTACTTCAACACTATTCATATTATATGTTAGCATAATGTATGTACATATTCCATATCCATGAATGGAATTATTCATGTTTTTTAGCATGAAATCATTTTTTCAATTGTCTATTAATATTTCTCATGAATTTAATACCTTTATATACCTTTGAACAAGGCAAAACAAGACCTTCTTACTCCATACTTGTAGGGAAATCAATAGAACATTAGTAGAGTTGTATATATTTAGATAGAATGAAAACATGATATTTTATCTTTATAGAAATGATCCAATCAATAACAACCGTGAAACATCAAGAAACAATGATAATTGCCTTGTAAACTTATGGCAAAATTAGAAGTTTCTTGATGAATTAGGATCACACTTGACAAGTTTGGCTTTGAGAAACTTTTTATATTCTTGAATATACCCTACACATATCAATCAATTTTCTTTATGCATTTAACCTATTTCCAAATGACATTTTAATGAATAAAAATGAGCATGTGGGGTTTCTAAGTATTTTTAGACCACCCTAGCATGTTAATATTTTTTCATAAAGGATAAGGGATAGATATAATGACCAATGAAATAAATATTAATACTAATACGACCCCCTCCTCTAGAAAAAATTTTAGGATCCAACTCTCTCTTTCTCTCCTATGTCTATACTGAACACTTGAAAACTACACTTGTGAGCTTATGAAGAGGGAAAATAAGGAGAAGAATTAAAATTTGCACTTTTAGGAACTTTGAGAGACTGAAACTCATGGAAATGACCTGTATAAGACCAAATTACACCTTGAATTCATTTTCACCTGGAAGTGAGTTCCTCAAGTCTGTACAAACCCATAAAAATGCCTTTTTGAACAAAAACTAAGTTGTTTTCACATATGGACCATTATTTTGACTTTATTCTAACATTAGTACATTTAAAAATAAATTCAAATCCTTGAAAAATGCAATAGTGTGTATATTCCATCTTGACAATCCTTGAATCCCTTTAAAAGCATCTGTAAGTGTAAAAAAAGTGAGTATAAAAGAGATGATGTCATGTAAAGTAGCAATACCAATTCTTGACCTCCTTTAACTTTAGATGGCCTCTTCCCCATATGATTTAATTATTGATGAAATAAATTCACCTTGAGAATCCTTAGATTAGTCACAATGCAAAAGTAAATTTTTCCAAGAACCTTAAACTTTGATAAAGTACCTTAATTTCATCAAACAAGACTAATATGCATTAAACCAAGTGACCAAGTGTAATAAATTGTCCTAAAAAACCATGTAATATCTTGACACAACATGACATACCCATATGACCCATAAGATTAACTTTGAAGGCATTGGAAATATTTCCAAAGACATTACCTTGAATAATGCTAGTAAGGCTAACAAATCATGACTTGAAGATTACCAAAGGCATTACAAAGTTATGAGTAGGGTTATATAAGCATGACAATAAAGGTTCTGAATGATAGGGGTGATAGTTTGACCTATGAGGTCAAACTTATAAATGTCTCCTACTATTGGTGCTAGTCTCCCTCTTTCTAGTAGTGGCATATCTAGAAGTCATCTTGTAGTTCTTGTACATCATTACACATCATGTGGGAGGAAGTGCACTGAACCTCCTATTCAGGATAGACATACATAGGTTACACTTATGGATACTAGATGTACATTTGTTTATCACACTAATACCCAATAATATATTCCTTTTAAGTTACTTCAAAATATTTAGACAATAGTTTAGAACAATATATTCCATCTACATTTTCTTCAACTCCCCTAGACACCAACACTCCTGAGTATATTCCATCTATAATTAATTTTAGACCACAAGACACTATCATGATAGAGTATACATCATTTTTGTTTTCTTTAGAACCTCATGACACTATTGTGCCAAAGTATATTCCATATTTAGTTGCTTCACCACCTCCAATCAACACACAACTAGTTATGAAAGGCTTATCTACTTCACCATTTCTATTTGACACACAAGTTTAATTTTGATTATATTTTTTTATGTATGTAAAATTATATTAAGTATATATTTTAGTATATGTTTACTTAATTTACTAATATTTTACTTATTTAATTTGTTTCTTATATAAATGATTAATGATAACTTAAGTATTGTAGCTAGCTTAGATTCCATTGTTAAAGCTGCAATTAGTAATGTAATACCTTACACTCAGGTTGTGATAGTTATAGATTTAAAATTTTTGTTATATATTGTTTAAATATTTTATATACACCATTGTTTCATTATATAATTAATATTCTTTCTCTCTCTTTTTATCCCTCTCTCACTCTCTCTTTATGTATAGAAGGAATAATATTAATTTCGATTTATCTTAAATGAGGTTTAGTTTTATTTGATTCATAATTGAAATATTTATATGTTGGTTTTATATATTATGAGAGATGGTATGGGTACACATCACTGATCATAAAAACATTTGACTGATGTTGTGGTTTCATCCCAAGATCTACTATCTCCCCAACAACACCTGATTCAGAGACATAGATTGGTCAGAATACATAGTAAAATTATTTTTTAAAATTCAAGTAATGATACTCTATATCATATTTATATTTGTATTCAAATATATATCTAACCCTATATTTAATTTCCATAGGATTCTCCATCATATATATTTTTAAGATCATATAGCCAAAAACAACTAGTTAGGTTGCATGCAATGAGTCTAAAATAACCTTGTTGTAAAAAAATTCTTCACAACTCAATAATTTTCCATATATCATTTTAATGCATTAAAATTTATATTACATATTTTTTTTATGGAAAATAATTTTTTGAGGTTGGAGAAGAGACTTAGATAAGTGCACAAAGTTGAGGGATGAAAAGTGGCCTACTTGTGGACATAATTTTCCTAAAATTTTAGAAATCTAAACTTGTGTAGATCATTTGAGATATCTACACTCTAAATTTGAAGATAGTATAAGAAGATGAAATTAATAATTTTGAATCTAGTTTCTAAAACACAATTTTTTTAAAAAAATGGTTAAGAATAATTAGGTTAAACATCTAAAAATTGAAAACGAACTCCAATTTTTTTAATAAAATAGAGTAGATAGACGACCATGTGGTGCACCATTTTTTTAGAAGAGTTTAATATTTTTTGAAACACTTGGGTGAAATTTTAGATAATATCTTCTATTTTTTGACCTATAATTTTTTTATATTTTTTCGATGAATACTTTTTTTAATAAATTTTTTAAGTAAATAAATCCTAAAAATTGACAAAAACATGGATAGCCATTTGTGTGACATGCCTAACTACATGATGAAAAAAAAAAAACTATTTTTTATGAATGTGTGTAGAATTAGGCCTAGTTTTTGACCATATAATTTTTTTTCACTTGGATCAACAAAATATAAATTACATTAACATGTAAATGCATATATGTTTGTGGCATGTAGTGGCCTAAAAATAGTAGTGTTAGAAATAAACATAGTTTGATACCTTAAATTAGTCCAAAAATTATAAAAATAATATTTTTGGAAAGAGGAGAGTGTGGTAGTCCCAATGGTATTAATTTTTTGAATTTTCACACTAAAATTCATAGTGTATTTGGTGATCAAAATTGAATTTTGTTATTTTTTGTCATTGCTCTTAGACTCAATTATAGATTGATAAGTCCAAGCCTTTGGCTTGGGAGTCCAAGTCATTATCGATCCAAAAGGTATAAGATTTGAATTAAAATTCAAATACCATGATCATGTTAATGTATAATGAAATCACATTAATAGATAATGCAATCACATTATTAGAAAACTAATAACATGATTGCATTATTGTTGTTTTACACATTAAATTAGTGAACATGTAGATGGAGTAAACCTCATTTAATAGATAACATGATCATGTTATCAATAATGCGATTATGTTATCAAAAACATGATTGTGTTATCAATAATATGATCATGTTATCAATAATATGATCGCATTATCATTTATATAAGTTTACATTTATATTATTAAATTTATTTCCTTATACATTATATTTATTTTAGTAAAAATAAGAAATTAGGGTCACTCTAGATATGATAGAGTTGGTCTTATGATGTGAAAAATAGTTTTTCAAAATCCATTCTAGTCAATACTTAGGTATATTCAGGGTCTAGGTATTAAACCTAGGGATTTCAATACATAACTTTTTTAATTGATAGCCATTTTTGGTAAACATATAGTTATTTTTTAGGTTTTTGTGCCTTCAAAATTTATTATTAGAATTTAGAGGAGTCTTAGGTTTTTCAAAATTGAATTTTGAAAACTACTCACTTTGAACTTGATCCAAAGTGGTGTGATTAGGTAGTGTATGTCATATTGATGACCTACACACATCAAATGAATATTGTTAATTTCACTTGTTCATCATCCCTCCATAATCCTTGATGACTTCCTACTCATCCCTCATTACCCCTAATCACTCTCTCATAATTCCTCATCATCCCTAATCACTCCCTCATTGACCCTCATTATCCCTAGTCATCCCTAATCACTCCCTTACCATCCATAATCACCCCCTATTGACCCTCACTATCACTCATCATCCCTAATCACTCCCTCTCCATCATTAATCATCCTTAATCAATCTTTCCTCATCCATCATCATCCCTAATCACTTCCTCATTCATATTCACTCCATCCTCATCCCTAATCACTCCCTCATTTACCTTCACTATCTCTCATCATATCTAATTCCTTAGGCTTATAATCCTTAATCACTCCTTCATTTTCTATCACCATCCCTAATCATCTTCAATCACTCTTTCCTCATCACTCATAATCCATAATCAATCTTTCTTCTTCCCTCATCATTGTTAATTACTCCCTCATTCACCCTTACCATCCCTCATCACTCCATCAATGACCCTCACCATCCCTCACCATCCTTAATCACTCCCTCATCATCAGACCTAAATATATACTCTAAATATATCTTTGATTCCAACCATATGTTGTTTAATCCATTATAATATAAATTAACCCTTTTCTAGGACTTGTTTTGTTGTCAATACTCGTTTGTGATAGTCAATTTTATTACTGAATGAATTGGATGATCTTCTAAATTTATAGTCAAGTAACATAAGTACTAATATAAAAAAGAGTCTAAATTTTAGTTCATCAAATTATCTTTATTGTGTAGCTAACTAGATGAAACTTCATTTAGTTTCACGTTAGGTAGATTAGTTTAAAAGATAGAAATTATACACAAATCTCTTGTATAATTTTCTAATTCTGAGAATATTTGAGTCAGATGCAAAGTTATTTAGTGTTTCCCATTCTTGTATGTCTTGAATCTTGGTCAATTTCACACATGCACTCCTTTTGTGTGTAATGTATCTCAAATATATTATTTCTTGCATGAAAAATGAACATTTCTTCATGTTATCATAAAAATATGTTTCTACAAAATGTGAAACACTAGTTTAGCATGGTGTAGATGTTCATCCCATATTTTCTAGAGATTAAGATGTCATCAAGATAGATTAAAAAAATGACATAGGTAAAGGTCATGAGGATGTCATTCAACATCTCAATGAATTAATTTTATACATGAGTTAACCTAAAAGGCATAACCAACTAGTCAATTAATCCTTCCTTTATTTTTAAGACTATATTCCAAATGTCTAGAGGTTCAAAATGAATATGATGATACTGAAACTTCATATCAATTTTGGAAAATAATTTTACACCATGGATATGGTATTAAAATGACTTAATATTTAGATGATGATAATAGTTATTCACTTTAATATTGTTAAAATAATTTTAATTGATATATAAATTTGGCAAAAGCATAATTGGGATTTTGTAAGGCAATGATTCGGGCATGATGTGTCCATTATCCCTGATTTCATTGATCTACCCCTTAATCTATTCATTCTCTAGAAATGATACATTGTATAAAGAGATTTTAGGTAGAGGTATTTAAGGGATCAAATTAATAGTATTGTTTAGTGTTCAGTGTGTAGGAACTTATTTAGGTGACTAAAATATATCCTTATATTCATCCAGTTTATGATTCAATTATTTTATCTTTGTTATTATTTGATAAAACACACTATGATATGGTGGCATAAGGATTTTATTACATTTAATTCTTACCATCAAGAGTATACTTCTTACTAGAACTGATAAGATTCTTTCACTTTCTCACACTAATGATAGAAAGCCTATGAACTAACTATGATATATGGTATTTCAGATCATGACAATTTATCACAACATTTCAAGGATTTACTTTGTATACTACATAGAAATGGTAAATATATGGCTAACCATATGTCAAATATCACACACCTATAATGGCGAGATGCAAAAAAGGATTAAATCTTTAAAAAAACTGATTTTATACACCAAATGACACTACTAGGTGATCCATTTCTCAAAGCCTACACTAGACCATACACTAGTGTATGGTTATGGATGATGTATAAATTTCAAGTTCAATTTTTGATAATATGCTTTAGGATAAATTAAATTATTTTGAATTCCATTGGAAATGATGAATTTTATTGGCTCGCCATTGATCTACATTTGTTAATGAAACAATATTTTTAATTCATATAATTTCTTGTTGGGGGAAGTAGAGATATTTTTAGTACTAACCATATCATTGCGTTCATAATATATTACCTACTTACCTTTTCATAGTTTTAGATAACTTGTACCCACTTATCAAGATGTGAAAGTAGAGAGCTCATAGTGTGACACTCTTCATTGGATTAAATATTGAAGTTATGAGTTAAGCACCACTTTCCAATCTTGGATTACTTGTTATATTCATTTGAAAATTATTTTCCACTCTCTGGTATAATGACTCAATTAATATACATACAAATAAAAGGCCTTCAATGTAATTATTTAGATCATAAAATGTCATCATTGGAAATAAATTGATTGGTTTTAGGAAATCACATAACTTGGTGATCCTCATGTATTTACTACCCATTTTTGGTGATATGGTGGTTTTACTTTTTTCTTTTTTATGGAATATTTTCAATTATGAATTACATCATTTCTAATAGGCCCATATTTTTTCATAGGTGTTAAATATTTATGTTTCAAATTTGACTCCACATAATTATGTCTTATATTTTATGCTATCACTCAACTCTCCACTTGTCACTCTTAGAATTTTAAAACCCCAACAAAATACAACCATAAAGGTATTGGATGGAGTGATTAAGTATGATGAGGGATGAGGAATAATTGAATAGAGATGATGAGGGTCAATGAGAGAGTGATTAGGGATGATGAGGGAGTGATTAGGGATGATGAGGTATGGTGAGATCCAATGAGAGAGTGATTAAATATGATGAGGGATGATGAGGTCAATGAGGGAGTGATGAAAGATAAGGAGTGAGTGATTGGGGATGATGAGGGATAGTGAGGATCAATGAGGGAGCAATTAATTATGATGGAGTGATTAAAGATGATTAAGGATAGTGAGGGTTAATGAGTGAGTGATTAGGGACAATGAGGAATTATGAGAGAGTGATTAGGGGTGGTGAGATATGAGTAAGAAGTGATCAAGGATGGAGGGATGATAAATAAGTGCAATTAACACAAAGTGGTATTTTGATGTGTGCAAGTCATCAATGTGACCTATGTTACCCCACTCACACCATTTTTCATCAATTTCAAAGTGAGTGTTTTGAAAACTTCAATTTTGACAAACCTAGGACTCCTAGAAATGTCAAAAATCAACCTAGAAGGCACAAAAACCTAAAAAATGACTATATGTTTACAAAAAATGGACATTAATTACAAAAATTATGTCTTGAAATACCTAGGTTTAATACTTAGATCCTAAAAATGCCTAAGTACTAACTAGATTGGAATTTATAAAACTATTTTCCACATCGTAAGGTGTGAAACTATGAGACCAACTCTATTAGATGTAGAATGACCCTAATTTCAAAATATTTACTAAAATAAATTTAAATTATAAGGAAATAATTATAAACTTCTAGCCAAAGTTGCTTTCATGTGCAAGTCCACATGATTTTATGTGTAAAATAACAAGATTATGATCTTTTTATTAATAATGCAATCATGTTAGCTATTAACCAAGATTCACTCCTAAGACATGTTCACTACTTTAATGTGAAAAAATATAGTGACATGATTGCATTATTATTTTTACAATAATGAGATTGCATTATCTATTAACATGATTACATTATACATTAATGTGATTGACAGGTTGTCACAATACCTTTCATTTAAACATGTTAGGGATTAGCTTTTACATTTTGTAAATTTGAGTATTTACCAAGAGGTAAATAGTAATTAGTTAGTTAGTCTGTTAATTATCAAAATATAATTATAAAAAATATTATTATAATAGATAAGAAAATAATATTGTTTAGATATATTTTTGTGAGCTAAAAAAATATATCATATATAGAATTTGCATAATCATAGGTATTTTAGTTGAGATATCATTGGAGAGATGTTCTCCATGAATATAGGAATAATGTTCCTATAAATGTGTATGTCTCAAATGATTTTATTATCAGAGTGTGGAATAATATATTATCAATTTTTTAATATTTATATTGTGTGTGTTTATATATTTTAAATAGATCTGTACCAACCCCATCATCTGGTATCAGAGTGGGTGCATCAAAATCTATGGAATACCTATGGAATCTTGAAATTTGCAAAGGGGAATCATGATTATACCAGTGCCCTAGTGAATGGAAATTATTTTTGATTGAAATATTTTAAATTGTCTATGCACCTTATAACATATCTCACTTTGGTTTTTGTTTCAACATCAACTTTCTAATCAGATTAAATCTGTGTTGCATTCATCATCAATGTTGAAATTTGGCATGGTTTGTATCATGCATTTCAATCCACTTTATACTATTCAAAGATATGCAGAGAGAGAGACATTTTCTAAGGAAGTTTTTTAGCCTGCATAGTCAAGCAATGTCTATCCATACCATTATCAACCTATAGATCCATTATCTATTTGCCATTTCTAATGAATGTTAAACTACAAATATGAAAACAACTTCATATATGTTGATCTAAATGCCATATGCATCCATATTCCTCACCTAATATTGTATAGTTATTCATTATACTTGCATTGGAATACACTTTTCATACATTAAGGATTTTATGTGCTTGAAAGTTGTGCCATAAAATCTACCTACCTTCCATTGTCATGAACTCAAATCAAACATTGTGGATTATTACCACCAGATCCAAGACTATATAATATAATCCATTTGATCATGCTCATAAAATATATTGTGGATTTCTTGTTCAAAGCCCTCTTCACCATTTTTACCAAACATTGTCCACCACAACATTACATACTTCTCCCAAATGTTGGACATTTGCACCTGACTAGAATATTCAACTTAAATCCACCACAATACGGTCAAAGAATTGTGTCATAAGTTTTGCAAGTTGAGTCAAAATAATTTTATTCATTTATTTTTTAAGGTATGGTCAAAACAATAATAGAAGAGTATTTCAATATTTTTTAGGTTTGAGTTTGATAAACTATCATTTTTATTTTTAAACATTCAGTCTAGTCTTTAGTAATAGGTTTTCAAGTTGGTAATTATTTAATATCATTATTGTTGAGTTTTTTGTATGTTTGTATAGTCTAAAAAGAGATCATTTAGACTTATTAGATTTTGGTCATAGTTCATTTAATCTTTATTTGGTGAATGTCTCAAGTGTCATTTCCTTTTCAAAGTTATATTTATAATTTATAAATGTCAATTCATTAAAATTAGTTGAGTCCATAGTCATTTATTTATATGAAATGAGTCAAAGAGTCAAAATTATTGGTAAAAAATTCTATATTTGGTCATCAAAAGTTTTTAAAATTTTAAAGGAGTTAATTTTTAAATGTATCAAGTGTGTCATCATTTGTAATAACTCTTTTTGTCAATTAGTCATTAAAAATTAGATCCTTTGTTGTATAAATGCATTATTACTTGTAAATTACATCCAAACTATGGGGGTATTTCTCCTTGAAAAATTGCATATGAACATCAACAAGACTTCATTGATTGAGTCACCAACAACCTACTAGAGGAAGGAGGAAACAGAGGTTGGAGGTTCTAAATTCTCTCGTCAATCACCAATGATGGGGCCTAAAATGTTTTGGTAACATTTTGTGTGGTGTGTTTTTATAATTTATGTTGTGTGTTTTTAAAAAAAGAATACAAGAATATGCATGTTCAATTAATGTAATTTATGTGCAAATTTCAAACATGATTCCCTGATGTCAAAACATTGTGAAAGGATAGAAAATACCAATGTAAGTTAGTTCAAGGATCTTGAAAGGGTTTGTGGTAGAGATCTATAAAACCACACAAGGTGAACAATGGATAGAAGGAGGTTCTTGATCATGGCAAGGTTTTGTTAAACTTGTAAAACAATGGGGGGAGTGAGGCTCTCTTTATATCAAGGTCATGAGCCAAAAAAAAAAGGCATAATACAAGGTGTGAGTGTATTGTAGGTGAGAGTGTGAATGTTTTTGCACCATGTAAAAACTAAGAAGGGGGGATGTTAAGGATTAGCTTTTACATTGTGTAAGTTTAAGTATTTACAGAGAGATAAATAATGATTATTTTGCTAGTTTGTTAATTATTATAACATTAATATAAATAATATTATGATAATAGATTATAAAATAATATTGTTTAGATATATTTTTGTGAGCTACAATAACATATCGTATATAGAGTTTGTATAATCATATGGATTTTGGGTGAGATATTAGTGGAGAGATGTTCTCCATGAATATAGGAATAATGTTCCTATAAATACATATGTACTAAATGATTTATTATCAAAGTGTGTAATAATATATTATTAGTTTTATGAATATTCATATTTTTAAGTTTGGCTTTTTAAAATAGATCTGTACATATCCCATCAAACCAATTAATATATTGTTGTCATTTTCTACTAGGGCTAGTGTCTAAGGCTATATGTAATGAGATGTTGGATATTTGAGTTAACAGTTCATTGTTTAGTGGGTGTTTACTCTATTGTTGATGTCTAAATCTTAAGGGTAACAAACAAAATTCTAATTCTATGTTGTATAAAAGGTAAATCTATAAAGTTTTGCTTACTAAATATCCCTTATGGAATTCATTTTTAAATCTATTCTTAGGTTCACACCATCAAAATCCATATTTTAAACATTTGGCATAAGAAACTATAGTGTCCTCACTTGAATTGCCTAACTAAGTAGGACAATGTTGTATTTTAGAATATGAGAATGTTTATTGCCTATTGCCACCTAGATTGCTTCATGATAGATTTTGAATATGGAGATGAGTTTTTTTAAGTCAACAAACTTTCCTATTAACTTTAATCTTATGATAATTGAAAGACACACTCTACATAAAGGAAACACACTTGCATTGAAATAAAAAAAACTTTGCATTTAATGAAATCACACTTACATTAAAAGAAACAAACTTCATGTTAAAATGCAAATCACACTTTGCATTGAAATGGAAATCACACTTTACATTAAAAGGGAAATCACACTTGAAGTAAAATGAAATACACCTATATCAAAATAAATACACTTTTAAACTATAAACTAGAAATACCAATTATCTAGATCTTTAGAGAGAAGTGAGACCTTGATCTTTCCTTAAAACATGATCAACTTTAACTCAATAGTGGAATAGAATGTTGTACTTTTTTAGTAATTCATTATCAAAAGGAACATATACAGGTGATATGAATTCTATTAAAAAATTACACTTGAATGTTTCCTAATTTTTTGTACTCTCTATTACCCTAGAATGATAAGAAGACATGCACTTAAAGCACATATTAATGACCACTCTCAAAATATAAAATTTGGTAATCTAAATAGTAAATCTACTTATTATAAATATAAGATCTAGGAATCAACTCCCACACTTATAGAAGGCATTAAAACTGATTCAACTAATAATAGATTGAGTATAACTAACATATATTTAAAGTGATTATATATCTATTTTAAAAATATAAATATGTTTATATCTAGATGATTTCAATCTATTACTATGAATAGTATTGTCTAAAAGAAGATATCTAAAGAGGGAAAATCTATATATATACAATAGATATCTTTGGATTTGTCATATTAATATTTAGAGTACAACTACACATCTTCAGAGCATGGCTATGTGTATTCAAAGTATAGATGGATAGGCCTTTGAAGCTTCATCAAAACATCTTTAGAACTTTGTCATAATGTCTTTGGAAATTCTTAGGTGGATCTTTGGAGCTTCAATAGAACATCTTTAGAGCTGCTTGTCATATCTTCAGAGCTTCAAAAAAACATATTTGTAGCTTGACAGAGCATCTTCGAAGTTTCTTACATAGATATTTGGATATTGAATAAGTTTTTTTATATCTCACTGTGTTCTATGTTGAGTCTTCAAAAATATTTCCAAAATTGTTAATAACTTCTCAAAATAATCCTACTAGAGAGATGTATCTCTATATGCAAAACTATACTCATTTAATCCAAGTTAGACACAAATAATAAGATAAAGAATCAATAATGTATCATATACAAACAAAAGATAATTGTACTCATTTTCTAACTAGATGATACCTTAATTATTAAATGTAATGTAATATATAACCGAGAGGCAACACTTATGAATAATTTATATGAAATATAATGAGCTATATAGAATGCTCATCATTTTTCCCCCACATTTTACCTTTTGTAAGTCCTCTTTCAAATTAGAGGATAAATTTTATTTAATCAAAGAGTCCTAATCCCAACCACTAGCTGAGATCATAAATTTGAAAATGATGTCCCCAATCATAATGATTTCTAGGCAAAAACCCTAAATATCTTACCATGGTATGTAATCATGATTGAAATTCTACTTTTGACTAATTCTACCAACTCTACCAAGGAGACATGGGATAAAGAATAATAGGTGGCCTAAATCTCATGCCAATCCAAAAATCTAACCCTTCTTATAGGAGTTGAGTGATAATCTAAGCAAGTGCTCTAGCTCTCCAAAGACTCCAACTGATGGTAGTGGGAGTCATGACTTCCCTACATTTCAAGGGAATAGGCAAAGTCTCCCATCTATCCATACTTATTGTGTTAGAGATATAGGAATGTTAGCTGACAAAAGATTGAAAGGCTAATACATTTTCACTTAACAACTCATGAATACTTGTATTTCATGAATATGTGATATAAAGGTTAGAAGGCAACAAGAAGTTTATGAGCTTCCAAAAATTAGGGTCTTATACATAAGCATGTAGTATTTTACAATTCCAAAAATTTATTATGTGATTCTTTCAAAGTAGTGTGATTCATCATAGTGGAAAGGAAATCACGTAATTATGTTTCTCCCATAAACAATTTAACCAAAAATCTAGACTAGTATCCCAATAACATGTTACAAAGATAAAACTCACGAATTTGATCTTGTCTTTTCGTAGTTATTTTAAGAAAGATATCCATGAACATGTGTTCATATTCAATGACATGGGGGAAAAAAAGAGAAATCAATTGTATTTTACACTCATAAAAATATTTATGAAGAAATAAACCATACATAAAATAACGTTTTCTATGAGATAATAATTTGTCAACAATTTCACAAATAGTTTGAATAGAAATATGAGCATGTTGTAACTATTGCTGAAACTCTAATTTGATTCTAGCATTCTATGCTTCTAAATTTTGAATCTTGTTCTGAAATTTATTCCAAATTGAAATAATATCATTAGGGGGTAAAGGAAAAGATAAATAGCTCTTATAGTTTCTTCAGTTTGTACAACTATTTCCCTTATTTCCTTCTAAATAACCTATATGGAAGCTTGTAATTTAGCATTTTGAGTTCTTAGCTCTTGTATGTGAGTGTTTCATTGACAAATTAGTGCATCCTTATGCTGATTTTGATAAATTTACCATAGGTACTCTTAATGTTAAAATAACACTTCTCATTTTAGAATCCAAAGGATTTAGGGCATGAGTTGCAGGTATTTGGGAATTAGGATGATTGTGGTGAAATAACAACAGAGAAACGTAGACTATTCCACAATATTTATAAAATTTCATGGTTAGGAGCCATCTTGGTGCCTTCTCTTATGAATCTTAGTGCTAATTTTGATAGATTGGCTTAGATCTAAACTTTTGACTAAGCTAAATGCTTATGAATAATGTATCTAAACTAGAGTGATTTATTCAAAGAAAGAGCAATAGGAAAGGGTAGAGTGAGAAATAAATGGTGATTGTTGATCTTCAATTATGAACACATTAACAAGGTTCCAAGGATTACCAAGTATTATCTCAACCAATGTATAGTATAAAGTAGCCTAAGCTCACATTTCACTACAAACCAGGCCTAATTCTAGAGATAAGATGTCAATATAGGTAAGAATTGGATTTAATTTAAAAGTATTACACCACATCTAGATAGCTAATCCACTACTATATTACAGATCAAAAAAAATAAAGTAAACTCAATTTCATTCAACTAACCTAACATTACACAAGTTAGCAACCCTGTAATAAATGATTTAACCTAGTATTCCTAAAAACTATTCATATTCAAACATAGATGAGCAATTGAGAAACTTGGAAATTTAAAACACATCAATATAGATAATCCTTGCATAATTCTTTGATCTTTGTATTAATTTCTTATAAATGTAAAAAAAATATCTCAAATTATCACCCTTTACAAATGGTAATACATGTTTTTATAGAGGAGCCAGGTGGTATACTGATTATTCTAAAATATAGGTATATAAAGATAAAGATAGTTATTTTTGTAAAAAACTATAATACATGTGTCTTTTACAATCATGCCAAACTAGAGGTAATCACACTAACAAACTAGCCTGTGCACTTAAAAAATAATATGCCACCTCTTAGATAAACCATAATTAGGACATTAGAAGTGGGGCCCTTTGCTAGTGAAGGATGTTCATAGCTTGTTCATGCTGTTCATCCACTAGCACTAAGTTTATGGTAGGCTTTGTGATATGCTCCTCTTCTTGATCAAGCAGCTCATCAAAATCTTTGTCATTCCTAGCCAAAGCTTCCTTAATGCTTCTAGATTCATTAATCCTCTTGCCTGTATTGAATATCATGTCTAATATTTTGATATTATCTAGTCCTGATTATCCTTGACTTTTGTCCTTGAATTCTTGAGTCACTAAAGTGGTTATGTGCTAGAATTATTCATCACTAATAATTCACAAGGAAGTGGGCTATGCATGGTCCTTGAGCATAGTTCCTAGGAATTTCTCAATTCTTCCCATGAGCTCTTACTCCTCCTCAATAAATTCCTCCACTTTTGTATGCCAAGCACTCAAGGCTTAGACCTTGTCTACAACAACTCCCAAAATGGCACTTAGGTGCCCCATGCTGATAACTTTAAAATTTGGAATTTGCTTCCTAACATATCTATTAAGAAGTTAGTCAATCTTATCTTTAGAAGTTTTCCATTGAGTAACCATCTCCTTAGATAAGATGGCCTAGTTTTCTAGTGCATCCTACCTTAATTTCATAGACTTTAGTGCTCTGAACATGTCATGAAATGAATCCTAAAGAATCTTAATCATGGAACCTGGCACTAAGAGGATTACTTGAGTTTGAAAATTCTCTTTTTCCTTCTTTAGGTTCTTAATTATTTACACTAATCCTTGGACACCATCCCTAGCCTATTGAGATTGACCCTCAATTAAAATTTCCACATCCTCCTTACGGATGGGATCCTCTCCAAGTTATCCTCTAACCAGGGTTATCTCTATGAATGGTTCCACCTTTTGAAAGGTCAATTCTTATTGACTGACCATGGCTGCCCTTATGGTGATCCTTTCCAATCCCGCTATGTCTAGGTTGAATTGGAATTTAATCTCTATCCTCTTAAACTTTGGGGGCTTAGTCATCTCTATACTTATACTACCAGAGGATCCTAGGGTGTCAATTTTTTGTCCCCCCTAAATATGTCAAATCTATATTCTTCTCTCTTCTTATTTTTCCACTATGTCCTTGATCCATGGTTTGATGTTGTCATGTATTTTAAAGCCAACATGTGTCAAGGCCCATGATGGAGAGAGGGATGGAATATTTTGTAACTTCCCATAGATTAATCATTTAGGAATGAGTGGTCCATGAATTAGATTCTCATCACTAAAGAGGTTGAATTCATTGGTAAAGTGAGTAAAGGTCAACCTAGGCTTCTTCCTTGAAGTCATAGGAACCAAGCCTAGCTCTACTTTCCTTTTCTCCTTTTCCAATAGAACCAGCTCCTTTCCTACTTCTTTAGAGGGATCCCTTTCTCTATCTAAGCCATATGTTACTACTATATCAACAATATCACCCTCCAATGTCTCTTCTATCTCAAGAGATTTCATGTCAACAAATTCCATGGGAGAAGGTGGCCTTTATGGGAGTTTTGTAGGTGAGGGACCTTCCTAAGGTATCTATTCTAATCTTGGTTGTCCAAATTTCTCCTTACCTTTTATATCTTGAGGTTGTTCAGCTTGAGGCTCTTGCTAGTGGGTTTGAGGTTTAGATGGTTGCCCTTGATCAGATGACTCCTCATTTGTGATCCCAGATGGACTAGGTAATAAATGATATTACACATGATGCAACTACCATATCTTCCCTATAGGCTTCTTGTCCTTGATCAATATGTGTTCCAAATTGATATTATAGATTTTGATTCTAGAGATCACTTATTCAAAATTCTTTTCTCTAATATAGATGTCAAGATGTCATCACCAACACCTATCTTATGTTCATATTCAATCTTATGGACCTTTCTCTCCTTAATTTGGTTAACCACCCTACCCCTAGGGTCCCACATTTTAAGGTCATCCAATTGGAAATCAAAAGAATCCTTATCTGTTATCATGATTTCTAATTGCTTCCAATATTTGAATACAATCTTCCCAATATCCAATGGGAGGGGGTGGGTTTTGCCTTTCCTCTTCTCTTTACATACCTTGTCCACATCCTAGATGATTTGGGAGGAAATTTATTACTTAGAAATATTTTTGGAGATATGGACTGGTAGCCTGTAAGGTTGGGTTAGGATCCCCTCTATCCTAATGACAATGTAGTCTAGATAATACCATACATATCCCATGGTTTATATCTATCTCTTGATAATGGGATGCAATCTTGGTATATGAATTCCTATGATGGATTCATTTATGGCTGATAAAGCACAATCATAGATGAATTGCATATGCTTACTATACTTGAATATGTACAGTTTGGAATAGTGGTGAGAAATTATGGTTCTACCATCAGGGGACTAGTTCCTAATGCCATGGAAGGATATAAAGGCTATAAGGGAATATAAAAGATAGGACATCATATATATTTTATTAGATATATATATTTTTATGGATATGAATTTTGTAGCCAAGAAGAAGCTAATTAGGTCTCCTACTAGAGGGGTCAATTTCTCTTCTATCATGAAGTGGATATAGGACACCTAGACTTTGTTTACATATGTGGTAGAAGGGGCACCAAAGGCACAATTCAATAGGTTTATGGATCTTTTAATTCATTCCTTGAATTGAAATATGGGAATGACTCCATCTAGGTTTTTGAAGACATGGGGTCCTTGGATTAACTAGGGTGCGGGGACTGAATCAAGGTCTTGGGTGTTAGCCCAGTTCCTCATGTCAAGAAGGTTGAGATAGGGTAAGGGGAGATTATAATAGGTTTAAAATAAAATAGGAGAGATGTACTCCACCCTTTAAAAAATAACCTCCCAAATGATCCATTCCCCATCTATCCTACAATAAAAAAAGATAGGTGCAAGGACATCAATGCAATGCATTACCTATGTTTTCATCATGGCATGGTGGAGACTAGCCATTTAAATTGCAACTAGATAATTGTACCTTTGACTCATTTTGGAATTCCTCCTCTCCTCTTGGGAGATAAGTTGTAATTCATCCACTAGGAAGAATAATTCAAACTAATTCCTTACTCCATAGTTGTTCAGGGCTGCCAAGTCTAGCTCTATATCCTTGAAAATCCTTATTTCATTATTAGAGGTCAGGTAAATATCTACCTCCATCTTCAATTTCTTATTTATATCAACCATTTATGATTTTATTGAATTATTCACACTATATTTCCAAGGGTTCTTATTATATAAATTTTTCTTAAGATCACAATTATGTTATCTTGATTTAATTGTAATCAATTGAACTGATTTAGGTCTTCTTTATAGAGGGTTTAGGGTTTGGAGCATTAATGGTAGGAGATACTCAAGTTATAACTTCATATGTGCTTTAGATTTTATGGAGAACCTTTTTATTTATACCCTTACATTTTTAAGTTTAGGATATCTTTGATTTTATCCTTTTATGCACACGTGAAGTTCATATGGCACCATTTTGGGTTTTTTGTGACAATTTTCTTAAGTGTCATTTGAATACTAGTTGTTGGATTTTTAAAGCTTATTTTATTTCACACCATAGGATCAAAATCCTAGACTTAGCATGATCCATCAATTTAAATTTGAGTCCTCACCCTTATATTGGTCTATTGATCTCTAGGTTTATGGTTATAACACTTGGCCTTTTCACAGATCCCTCTCATGTTGCATATCTTTTGTTAGTTGTCACCTTAGTCAAGTAATGGAAATGTGTTGATCTCATAAAGTTTTGAAAATTCATTTATCCTCTCATTTTATTATATTAAATAACACAAGTGAATGATTATCATTAATTTCCTAGCCAGTCATGGTTTAAATGAAAATATGACACGCATCACTCCCAAGAGCCTGGGATGCCTTTAGAAGTCCACCTAGGTCTTGTAATACTAGATAAAATCTAGTGGGATGATGATAGATGTTAATCTACATGGTGTGATCTAGTCATTAATTATATGCCTTTATTATGTGGGCCCCTTTCTTACTTCTACTCGATCATCAAAGCACCATGCATCTATCTCTTAAGGCCTCATAATCCTGTTGATTTTTCCTCCCATGCATTATGTCATTGGATCAAATTTATTGAGTGAGTTACTATCATTGATATATCATGATGCACATTTTTTTAAGCCAAATCCTTTCATCTAGGATGCTCCATCTGATCAAATCTAGTGAACAAACATCGATCAGAGGATCTTGTAAAGAGCAAGTGAGATAATTATTAGACTTGAGGACAAATAAAACCACTTAGCATAAGGTATTAAGGCTAAGGTTGAGATGATTATCAAGGCCTTAGTATTAATTACCTAGGCTAAGTTAGAAAATGTAAAAAGGGACCTCACATAATTATATAAAATTAAATGCAAGGAACATAAGAAAAGAAAAGGGAAAGAAAATAAAAAAGATTTTGAATTATGTTATGAAAACATGACTTGAACCCACACAAACCCCTTTTTTAGATTCTTTTTAATTGGTTCCTACCAACTTGGATCCCTCTAACATTTGAATTTGAATCAAGGACCACCTAGGATTTTTTAACATAAAACCCTTGGGTGACCACCATGGAATCTACAAAATGACTTGCACAACTCATTAGTATGGTTAGTCTAAAATAGGAAGATTAAATCACATAAGTATATTTCTTAATAGAGTTGATGATCTTCAAATTCTGTTAGACTTCGAAGTTTAGATGCTTCAAAACTTGGATACAAAGACTTCTTAAGGGTCCCAATTTTTAGAAAGAATGGGGGTATGTTGGTCCTAACAAATTGTCACTTTTGGGGGTAAACATAGCAATATGTTTGAACTTCTATACTCTGGGTTCAGATAAACATTGAGGTCATCATTCCAGTTGATCAAAGAAACTACCATCTAGATCCAATTTTGGTTGAAACAAACCTTTCACTTACAGATTTAAGGTCAAACATCAAGACATACTTGAGATATGTGTGTGCTTTTATTCCACTTATTGTTTTCCATAAGATTCAAGAAGTAGTCCTTAGCTTCCTTCCTTCAATCATGTATACTGAACTAGGGTACATTGAACATTTATCATGATTCATGGTTTTGTTTGGGGAGGGATTGGGCATTTCTCTAGTGCTATCTAGGCATCCATAGCCCTAATAGAGATTCCTTTTGATTTACTTATATCCTTGTTACATTGCCATTTAGGTGCCCATAACCCCGATGGAGGTTTCTTGAATCACTTTTGTACTAAAGCTTCATTTTTTTCCTTGTATTCTTATTATTATTCTTTTTGTTATATGTTTAGATATTTATGATTTCAATAAGGTTGGGAACCAAGATATCCAAGTTTAGGATTTGGTCAAATATTTGATTTTGGGAGGATCACTTAGGGTTATTACTCTTGTCTTAGGTAAGGATGTTGATTAAGTGCTAGCTAATGGCATACTCTTAATAATTTAAGTCTCCAATACTTGAGGGCAAATGTTCTTAAAACCATCATGGATCCAAGGTCATGAATTATGTCTCATGGAATGGCTTTATATCCACCTATCTACACTCAATTCCTCTAAGCTATAACATAATGCTAGGTTCTAAGATCATGGTTGCCTTTGTATGGGGTTCATACTTTCATTTAGAATTAGGGCACATATTGAGTGTGTTTCATAACTTCTAGGCCCAAGGGAGTCTCCAAAGACATCTTGAAATCAAGGAAAACAACAAGCAAACAACACACAATAGAAGGAAGAAATAAAAATAAGGAAACCAAACAAATATGAATAAACATATATACAAACAAGGGATAGGAAAGGAAATATGCTCAAAGTAAACTAACATAACTACTCTAATATAATCACATTACATCTTACTCCATGAGGACCCCAAGAGGGGTGTTAGAGAAGTAGTGCTTGATGTTTTTCCCATTAGTAGGAAATATGAACTCTACCCCTTGTAAATCTTTGAGCTTGAAGGTGTTGTTCCCCACTGTCTCTAAAATTTGGTATGGGCCAATCCATAGGGATGTGAATTTTCCATTCTTACTTTTGGGTTTAGACACTTTGTCTTAAAGGAGGACTAAGTCTCCCTACCTAAACACTTTGACTTTATACTTTTTTTCAAACCATATCTTCACTATGGCCTCGTATCTACTGAAATCAAAAAAATCCTTTTCTCTACATCCTCCATCTGAATGATGTCTAATATCATAAAAGTGGCATGTTCTTGACTACTTCCATGTATTATTACATAAATTTATATGTAGGAAATTTGAGAGTGATGGGGAGAATGGGCTCCTACCCATACAACATCAAAAAGGGTAAAGCCTTCAAGGCTTGTTTGATTCTTATTCTGTCAGCCTAGAGTACAAATTTAAGTAGTTTATGTCAAATTCTAGGTTTGTCTTCTAAAAACTTCTCTATTTCTTTCATTAGGTTCTTATTTGTAGATTCAAAATCACCATTCACTTGGGGATAGTGACTAGAGGAAAAGTTGAGCATAATACCATCGTCATAAATCCATTCTATCATCTCAATTGAAATGAATGCAGATTTATTATCACATACTAGAGAGATTGGGTTCCCAAATCTAATACATATATTATCCTATAATAAATTGATCACTTATTCCATCCTACATTGCTTGGTGGCCACTGCCTCAGTCCATCTAGTGTAATAATCTATGGTGGTCAAGATATATTTGTGAATTTTAAATGAGTTGGGGTTGATTGATCGAACAATGTCCAGACCCCATTATGCAAATGGTTTGTCAACCATGACCGGTTATAAAGGCATTGCTGCCTTTAGCTCTTTGGTTCTAAATATCTGACATGAGTGGCATTATTTCACATGCTTGTGAGCATATTTGAAGATAGTGGGCCAATAGTAACCAAACCTTAGGATTTTTTGAGTTGTCATTCTTCTAGAGGGATGTATAATACCCATATTTTCATGAAAGGTGGCCATAATTTGGGTGGATTCTTCTTGTGAAACACATCTTAGGTAGATTCCTTCAAAAAAAAATCTTTATAATATTCCATCCATAATCAAGTAGTGGGTTGTTTTGAGCCTCAAGGCTCTCATTTTCTCCTTAGATAGACCACAGGATAAGTACCATTGATTAACAAGTGTATGATTGAATCATACCATTTATTGCTTTAAAAACTATGTTGGCCTAATTGCATGATACTTAGGCTAGGACTAGTATTAGCAATCATATGAATCAAGCATTGGAACCTTACCATCTTAGATACCTTCATCTCCAAGTCATATTCCTTCAAAACTAACATCCACTTATCTCTATGTTCCCCTAGCTCATTTTAACTCAACATAAGCTTAGTAATAGGGTTAGGTAGAATAGCATGCACCTTATTTCTAAGGATGTAGTGCCTAAACTTCTTAACATCCTTTAAAAGTACATATGCCTACTTATCAATCATGAAATATTTTAATTCAACATTTTTAAAATTATTACTCATGAAGGCTATTGGGTGGTCACACCCTTTAACTTTTTGAGTTAATACAAAAAGCATAGTGTGGTCAGATGTAAAAGAGTAAAGGTAAAAATATTTTGAGAAATATGGACTTATAAGTATTGGGGTTTGGCTAATGGATTCTTTGATGTCACTGAATGCCTTCTTGGATTCCTCATTCAAAATTACCTTGGCATCCTTCTTGAGCATGTCATTTAATGGCTTGACAATTTCTTCAAAACCAAAAATGAACTTCCTTACAAAATTTATTTTGCCAAAGAATGACTTTAGTTCCTTCCTACTATTTTGTAGTTCAATTTTGGATATGGCCTCCACCCTTTCAGGGTCTATGGAAATACCATCTTTAGTTATAACATGTCTTAATAGTTTACCTTCATTTACATAAAATATGCTTTTCTTAGGGTTTAAGGAAATGCCATACCTTCTACATCTCTCGAAAGATTGTTGCAAGTGCATGAAGTGATCTTCCCTATTTTTAGATAAAACTATTAGATCATCCATATAAATGATAATGAACTTAATAATTTGCCTTGGAAGGTGTGGTCCATGGCTATCTGGAAGGTATCTCCTATGTATATTAGTCTAAATGTCATCCTCTTGTAAGCAAAGGTTCCCACTTTATTGTGAAGGTTGTCTTCATCCTATTTTCTCTATCAACCAGTACATGGTTATAGCTTGAAAATCCATCTAAGAAGGACATCATAGCTAAAACTAAAATATTTTAAATTACCTAATCAAGAGAAGGGAGAGGATAATTATCCTTCTTTGATGCTATGTTTAAATTTTTGAAGTCAATACAGAGCCTAAGCCTAATCTCACCATTATTCTTCCTAACTAGAAATAAATTAGCCACCCAAGTTGAATGTCTGATAGGAAAGACTATCTTAGCATCTAGTAACCTTTTGACCTCTTTAAATATCATAGGCTCTATCATGGTGCTTATTGGTTTGTATTTTTGTCTAAAAGGTTTACAAATTTCTTTGATGGGTATGGTATGGGTAATGACCCTTGGATCAAAGATCTTTAGGTCATCATAGAACCATGCTATAACATCCTTATACTTGATAAGGAGTTTTTTGGCTTTCTCATTTTCAAAATTTGTACAAGCCTTTCCAACATTCACCAGTTGGGGTTGCTCTTTGGAACCTAAGATTCATAGTATTGTAAACTTTTCCACCCACCTTGGGAATTTTGGAAATGTCAACTAGTTTGTCTTGATCAAACTATCTTTCTAGAGTAATCATCCCCTTAGGGATTTTGTTGTCATTCTATTGAATGACCTTGCTATCAAACTTATTCACTCTGGTTATATTTTCATCAGCTTCATCAATGACATGAGCCTCAAATGTTCAAAAATTGGTAAAGAAAACAAATATATATATTGGTCATCATTAAAGACTTGGAAATGATTAAAATTATTAAGAATTGATGGAAATGGGACCATTGCAATACTAAAATCAAGGGAGTCTAGATTAGGCTTGAGATTTACTGCAGTATATGACAACTCATCTGCAGCTTGGTTTTCTTCTTTGGGAATGGAGGTGATGTTGAAAGCATCAAAAGACTCAATCAGGTGCCAAACTCTAAAATTATACTTCTTAAGGTATGATACTTTACATTGGTACCTACTCCTGACTTGGTTAACCACTAGTTTAGAGTCACCAAGAACTAGCAGTTACTTAGCTTTATTCTTGATAGCAAATTACAAACCAAGGATGAGAGATTCATATTCAAAAAGGTTATTGGTGTAGGGGAATTGGAGTCTATAAGAGGCATGGTACCTTTTTTTGGTGGGATTAATTAGTTTAATGCCATAACCTGATCTAACCTTACATTTAGCACCATAAAAATGCAATTTTCATAACCCGAGGAAGTTCCATGTCCTTCGGATCATCTAACCTATCAGTTTCTAAGGTGAAAACTCCCAAGTCAGTATTAAGGAAGTTCACCCTTTCACTAACAACATTGTACTCAGTTATCATGTGTTTCATCCTTGGTTCTCTTTCCACTCTTATCTAATTTGGGCCATCTTTCCAAGGTAGCCAAAGGTGTGAACAATTAGTAGACATATATCCATTCATATCATTTGTCCATTCTCTACTTAAAAGTAGTCCATATGCACTGGGAATGTCCACTACTTGAATGTCAATAAATTGTTGCACTCAAGGTTCACTAACCAATTGCATGTGTAAATTTAATAATTCCCCAATGACTTTGACCCTTGACTTGTTTAATTAAGTAACTACCCTATCAGACTTGATTAGAGTCATTCTTAATTACATGTAAATTCCCATAGGCATGATATTGGTTAAAGCCCCAAAATTTAAAAGGCAATTATGGAGTTTTTTAACAAATATCCTGACTGTGAGAATGAATGGGGGGATTATATTTTAGCTACTTGCATGGTCACATTTGCACTATCAGCCCTGGGTGGCTTACCAAGTTTCTTAGACAAAGACTAACAATAAGTCTCTTTGTTTAATAATTTGAGTTAACTCTTGCAAGGTAATATTGGCCTTGATTTTCTTCATGTCTTCAATAATGTTGTATATAGTCTTACTTGGTGAATCCATACTAGGTTTAGAGGAACTTCCTTTGGGTGACTCAGGGTCATTTCTTGAAGTAGTGATAGGAGGGGTCCCATAGTTATTAGGAGGAGTTGAAGTGGTCAAGGGTTGCTTCTATTCTCTATTCCTCAAAAGGTATGTCTTCAAGAACTGTTGGAATGCTTGAATCTCTTTAGGAATATCCCTAGGTTCATTATCTTCTTGAAAAGGGAACTGGAAGGTTTCTACCATATGGACCTGGTCTAAATACTTGGATCCAGAAGCATTCATAGAAATATATTTGTTAGGTACCCCTTTAAATATATGTAGTTCTTCTTAAAAATATTTAGAGAGTTTTTAGAATTTAATGTAATCAATCTCACCATGTTTAGTATTAGCATGCACCCTGTAGTAGTCGGGCAAGCCAATGTCTGTGAGATTAATGTCCATGTTGTTATTACCATCAATGGGTTTATTAGTCTTATTACTATTGTAGAAGCTATCATTGTGAAACCTATTTATTGGTCTAATAAACTTTTGGAAAGTAAACTTCCTTCTAGCACTTTCACCAATATTACCAACTTGTTTTTGTATTTGAAGGAAATAAGTGCTGAGCTTTTAGATCATTTTAAATATAGATTCATTTTCATTTCTTGGGGTCTCAAAATTTTGGACTGGATTATTTCTTGTACAAAAAAATTGTATTAATGCCTTTTGATCATTAGTAGAAGACCCATTAATAGCTTGGTACTCAATAATCTCATATTTTGGTTAGGAGCAATGTGACTGGTAGGCAATATGTTCAGGGTTGGGATCTGAGTAAGAGTTGGGGTGTTTTGGTTATTATTTATAAAAAGGTTTAGATTAGGTATTTTGGGTTAACATTGGGGATGGATTAGGCCATTTGGCCCTATGGCTGCATCTAATCACTGATAACCACTACCTCAAAATAGGCTTGGGCTAATGAAGCTATAACTAGGATAGATCTCCTTAGGAATATACAAGTCATATGATCTATTTCATCATTTTAAATCTCTAGGGCTATAACATCAATAGGTTTGTAATGTTCCATAGTCTTGTTATACATTTTTTGGAATCTAGCATTAAAAGATCTTATAGGCTCACTAGCATCTCTTTTGATGGATGTGAATTGATAAAAAATGACACAAGGACTGATAACCTTACCAAATTTATCAATGAAAATGGTGTTAAAATCATTTCAAGAGGTAATGCAGTCATCGAGCAAATTAAGGAACCATTCATAGACTACATCCTTGAAAGTAAAGGGAAATAGTCTACATGTTACATCCTTGTGTATGACATTTAATAACCTCAAAGAAACTTTAAAAGACTTAACATGTTATTCTATAGTTACAACAACAATAGGACTAAATATGGCCAAATATATTTCAAGATTACATGGTAAATCATGGACTATCCCTTATACATTAATGGGGGAACTCCCTAGCGAATCTGTACCTAGATATGGTCTAAATGCAATGGTCCTTTCAATAGAATAATTGGGTAAAGACTTGTAAAGTATTCATCTACCTTTATCACACCAGGTTCTTTGATGACTTTGTAGCTCAAGTAAAGGCTCTCTTGTTTTTTAGCATGATTTGGTGTGAATCCTAGGCAATTCTAACTTGAAGATGTGAAATCTTATTTGAAATATGGTGCATCAAGTTAATATTTACAAGAATAAAGGACTAAACATGCACACTATGATAATTTTGTAAATATTTATTTAATAAATGACAAAGGACATCAAATTTATACAAAGGTATCTCAAAGATGCATCACAATCTATAAGGGATCAGCTAATGTTTTATCAAAATAAGTCATTATAATTTCAAACACCTACAAATCTTCAAATTCAAAGTTATATTTACCAAAATTAACAATAATTTATCAAAGGACTATGATATATGCCTTAATAAATCACAAAGATATGCTAAAGACCTCGAAGACTGTTGATCTTTACACTTGGGATTAAAGATCTATACAAAGGCATAAAGATGACACTAATTCTAGGCTAATTAGTATCAAAAACCCTCCTTCTAGTGCTAGTAGAGCTCCTCTTATTGATGCTTCTAATGTACCACAAGTGCTCTTAATGTTTAAAGAACACTTCTCATTTTAGAATCCAAAGGATTAAGGGCATGAGTTGCAGGTATTTGGTAATTAGGATGCCTATGGTGAAATAGCAGCAGAGTAACATAGACTATTCTATAATATTTATAAAATTTTACATTTGGGAGCTATCTTGGTACCTTATCTTATGAATCTTAGTGTTAATTTTGATAGACTAGCTTAGATTTAAACTTTTGACTAAACTAAATGCTTATGAATAATGTATATAAACTAGAGTGAGTTGTTTAAATAAAGAGAAAAAGGAAAGGGTAGAGTACAAATGAAATGGTGATTGTTGATCTTCAATTATGAACACATTTACAAGGTTTTAAGGATTACCAAGCATGATCTCAACTAGCATAGTGTAAAGTAGCCTAAGGTCATGTTTCACTACAAACCAACCCTAATTGTGGAGATAGGATGCCAATGCAAGTAAGAATTGGATTTACTTTAAAAGTTTTACACCACATCTAGATAGCTAATGCACATCTTTAATGTAGAGAAAATAAAAATAAGTAAACTCAATTTCATTCAAATAACCTAGCATTACACAAGTTATAAACTCTATAATTAATTATCTAACCTAGTATTCTTAGAAACTATTCATATTCAAACTTAGACGAGCAATTGAGAAAATTAGCAATTCAAAACACATCAATATGGATAATCTTTATATAATTCTTTTATATTTATATTAATTGCTTAAAAGTGTACAAAAAAATAGCTCAAAGTATCTCCCTTTAAAAATGGTAATACATACCTTTATAGAAGATTCAAGTGGTATACTGATCATTCTAAAATTTAGGTGTACAAAGATAAATATAGTTGTCTTTGTAACAAACTATAGTACATGTGTATTTTACAATCATTCTAAACTAGAGGAAATCATGCTAACAAACTAGCGTGTGCCTTTATAAAAGAATATGCCACCTCTCAGGTAAACCATAATTAGGATGTTGGAGGTGAGACCCTTTCCTACTGAAGGATGCTCATAGCTTGTTCATGTTGTTCATTCACTAGGCCTAAGTCTATGGCAGTTCTTGTGATATTCTCCTCTTCTTAATTAGCTAGCTCATCAAAATCTTTGTCACTTTTATCCAAAGCTTCTGTAATGCTTTTGGATTCATTGATCCTCTCCCTTGCATTGAATATCATGTCTAATATTCTACTATTATCTTGTCATAATTATTATTGACTTTTGCCCTTGATTTCCTAAGTCACTAAAGTGGCTCTATGCTATAATTATTCATCACTAATAATTCCTAGGGTAATGGGTTATGTAAGATCCTCAAGCATAGTTCACAAGAGTTTCTCAATTCTGCCCATGAACTCTTTCTCTTTAATAAATTCCTCCACTTTGGTATGATAATAACTCAAGGCTTGAACCTTATCTACAATAATTCCCAAAATAGCACTTTGGTGTCCCATGATGATGGCTTTAAAATTTGTTATTTTCTTCCTACATTGGATATTAAGAAAATGGGCAATCTTATCTTTAAAAATTTTCCATTTAGTAACCAAATCCTTGGCTAAGGTGGCCTAGTTTGCCAATGCATCCTTCCTTAATTTCATAGACTTTAGTGATCTGAACATATCATGGAATAACTCCTCAAGAATTTTAATCATGGAATCTATCACTGAGAGAATTTTTTGAGTTTTTAAATTCTCTTTCTCCTCTATAAGTTCTTAATTATTTGCACTAATCCCTGGACACCAACCCTAGCCTAATAATATTGAGCCTTAATTACTTTCCACATCCTCCTCATGGATGGGAGCCTCTCCAAGTTGTTTTCCTCTAATAGGGGTTAGCCTTGTGAATGGTTCCACCTTTAGAAAGGTGAATTCTTCTTGACCAACCATGGCAACAATTTTGGTGATCCTTTCCAATCATGTTGTGTCTGGATTGAATTGGACTTTAATCTTTGGCCTCTTGAACTTTTGGGGCTTAGTAACCTCCATAATTTCACTACTAGAGGCTCTTGGGGTGTCAATTTTATATCCCCCCATAAATATGTTGAATCTATATTATTCTCTCTTCTTGATTTTCCACTATGTCCTTGATCTATGGTTTGATGTTATCATGTATTATCAATCCAGCTTGTGTCAAGGCCCATGAAAGAGAGAGGGATGGGATCTTCTACAACTTCCCATAGATGAACCAATTGTGATCTAGGAATTTTACTCAAAAGAGGATGGTTAGTATGGTGTTAGTTATAAAATGAAAACAAGATGAAATAAACACACTAATAGCATAACATCTCTAGGCCTAGACACTAGGGAGAGATTAGTTAACAAAAGGAAATGACAAGCACAACTAAAAATCAAGGAATGAAAACACAAGAAGTATTTCACCTTCCTTGGATGCTCCAAATGCCTTTATAATGGTGGCTTTCTCAGCTTGTGCTTCAAGAGGTATTCTTTAATGGAGTGTGGCTACCTTCATCTCCTCTTGGCATCTTTGGCTTGTGGCTTGGCTTGGCTTGGAATCTATTTGATTAAATTTTGTCTATTCTAAATCAAAAGAAAAATAGAGAGAAGGATGGGGATAAGTGATTAGAATGAACCTATATTTGGTTTGTTCACTCTATCCAAACATTGTGAGCACTCCTCTTTGGCTGGGGAAGACTAACTTAAAATAAGTAAGCACTACCAAGAGATGTTTGTTAGTAGATAAATGAGTGGGATGCCGAGCTACACGCTTGTTCTATGAAGTGTGAAACTTCCCTAGAGATGATAGTCCACTTTTAAGAGGCAAAAAAATAATAAATAACTAAAAGAGAGATAAAGAGAGAGTGAAAGAGAGGGTGAAAGAGAGGGATAAAATAACCAATTTTAAACAACCTATTCATAGCAGAGAGTGACAAGGTGTAGGTGAGGTGTTTTTTTGGTGTTTTAGAAGTTATCTGGGTAGGTTTTGAAGAGGTTAAGAAATTTATAGACACTGATGTTAGTAGGTGTGTGATAGATGTTAGTTAGGCTATCGAGATTGGTAGTGAGGTGGTTGATATCATTTAAGCTACTAACATCAGTAGGGGCAATAATTATCTGGAAGGTTGTAGAAAGTTTTCTTGGATCTGGGAAATGGTTTGGAATAGGTTAAAGAGGTTAAGAGAGTTAAGACAAGGAGTTTATGGCTTGGTTATGTTTGGTCAAAGGTTTGGTATGCATATAAGGGGAAACAAGAAAGGAATATTTGTAACTCCCTCATGGGGGTATGGTCAAAAGTGCAAGATAGATATAAATAAATAGAAGAATAAATATTTAAATGACCTATAGTATTAGTGATATACTTAGATATGGTTTTTGATGAATGATAAGTTATAGGTTGATGGTTTCTATCTGGGAGTCTGAACCTAAATGCCTAAATAGAGAGAAAAAGTAGATGTTATTGGTCCTCAAGAGCTTAGTTGTTGATGGTGATTAACTTACTCAGAGTGATTGTAATCCTAGATGTCAAAAAATATAATTCCAAGAGCCTAAATGAGAAGAAGAATTGATTTTATTAATTTCTACTAACCTAAACTATAGGTAGGATTTTGGCTTATATTATCAATGTCAGTGATCCCACTAATGTCGATAGGTATCCCACTAACATCAACCATAGTTTAACAATTGCCAGTGACCCTAAAATAGGTAAAAATTTCTATTCTTGGCATGTTCTCTATTGTTTTGAATGCTAAATGTGACACCTATTATAAAATGATAAAAATAGGAGGTTAAGAAGGAAGTAGTTGTTTAGGAATTTAGTTTGGAAGGAGGAATAAGTCTTAGGTAGTTAGGATGAGGGGACTAGGTTTTGAGGTGACTCATCATGGGAAATTAGTCATAGGGTGAGGTGGTTAGGTAAGGTGGAAAAAAGAGTTTTTAATTAATTTAATTAAGTATTTTATATTAACTAAATGTGTGAGGGGTAAAAGTATGGGTTAGGGAGATAAATTATTATTATTATTAAATTGGGTTTAGGGGGTTTAAACATAGGGAGTTACGCACATGTGTGTGATGTAATTTTGGTGTCCACATTTTCCCCTTTTTGTCTTATAATTTGTACTAACATGTTGTAAGACAAAAATAAGAGTTAGATGATCCAAGTATTGGATGAGGTGTCCCCCCTCAAAATGGGAATAAATGGAGGAAAAATAAGAATCAAGTACCAATTTGATATAAAGTAAATTGGGTGAATGGTATAGAATTGAGAATTGTTGCATTCAACAATCTATAGTTGACAATGTTAAGAAAATGAAGGTTAAAGAGGACTAAAATAGAAGTAACCAAATCACAGATTGTAAGTGATAGCTGATAAGTCAAATTAATCAAAGTTATAACTCTAATGGTTAATGTGTCCCAGGTATCTAAGGTTAGAAGTACCCTTAGGAAACATAAAAGGGGTTGAAGGTGACAGGGTGGACTTGGTTTTCATCCACAACACCTAAAATGTATGCATGTGCATAATATCCAATTATAGTCAGGATGAGAAATGTACAACTAGTGTAAAAGGGTCAATGAGTGAGGAAATATTCATGATCTCCAAGCACAGTCATTGAGGGTGAAGATTTGAGTAATCTTCAATGTCATTTTGTCATGGTTGGGGGAGATATATGTGATCTCTAGTTGCCCCAATGTATGGGTAAAGTTGTGCAATGTTGGGTGTTTTTGTGTTAGAAAACATGTTTTGAAAGGTGCCAACATTGGTAATATGTGTCAATATTGATAAGACAAAGTGCTAATGTTGGCATATCTAGGCCAACATTGCCAATGTCAGTGAATGTAATCATCGATGTCGATAAGTTAGGTCAAGATTGTCAATGTCGATGGTCGACCAAACCCAATAAAAGGGGGTTTGGTGGCTGACCAAACTCATTTTCAACTTTGTGACTAGAGAGAAGAAATAGGGCTTGAAGACCGATTTGAGATGGTAGTGTAAGGAAGGGACCCAACAGGAGGCACAAGACCACAAGTGCCAATAGTGCCAACCATAAGGAGATGATGAGATGAGGTAAGAGTCCAAATTACTTTGATTTAGTTTTGGCAAGTTTTAGGTTAAATGTGGATATGTAGAAAATAGGATTGGGGGGTATAAAATATGTTAAGGTAGGTTTAAGATAAGTTAGGGTAATTTAGGGGTAGTTTTTAAAGGGAAATGGGTAGGTTATATTTGGGTTTTTTGGTCCTAGGGCTAAACCAATCATCGACATCAGTGAGATCAATCAACATCAGTCGATGGTTAATCGACATCAACTGACATGGTACTGAGATCAACTGACATCAACCAACATGTCATCAAGGTCAATAATGTGCTACTGACATTAGCCACTACATAGAATGATAAAGTGTTGATGTCAGCATTAATGTTGACATCATATACTATTGAAAATAAATAGAAAAGAGAAAGTGTGAGTTTTTAAATCTTTAGTGGGAGTAGTGAACTAGCCTAATGGTTGATCTAGCCTCAGAAGATCTCATGTCATTTGAGTGTTGCCTACATAGCCTAGTTTAGGGCCTCGAGCCAATGTAGTCCTCCTAAAACATAGGAAAAATATCTAAAAGGTTAGTTGTAGGAAATAAAGGTAAAATAAGATAGTTGAGAAGTCTAGGTTTTAAAAGTTAGGTTATAGTATCAAGAGTCAAGAATTATAGGTAGTGAAACCTAGAGTTGGAATAGGGAGGTAGGGTAAGTTAGAGAGAGAGGAAGTGAATCCTAGAGATGGGATAGGTGGGTAAGCCTATGGTAGAGAGAGAGAGAGAGGTAGTGAAGCTTGGGGTAGTTAGTAAGGTGGGTTTATGGTTGAGCTTTCCACAGAAGACCCTATGTCAATTAAGTGTTGCTTACATAGCCCAGTTTAGGGCCTCAGACCAATGTAGTTCTCCCAATGAGTAGGGAAAAAGGTGATGAGGGAGTAGATTAAAATGGATGTGACCTGATTCATTTTTGTATGGATGTAGGTGAGGATGGCTCTTACACTAGAAAACTATCTGTCAAGGTTATTAACTTGCATGAAGAGAGATGTTACTCTAAATGAGTGGGATTATATGGTGATCATCAGTTTAAGAGGAGTGAGATGATAATATCATGTTACATGGGATGTCTCAATAATGATCACATTGATTGAGAGGTGGGATCATACCACCAACACCTTTTATCTACTGACTAAAGAGTTGACAGTGACACAGGAGGATCTTTACAAGATTTTGTGACTACCACTCTAGAGTGAGGAGATTTTCACATGCTTGAGAGAGGATCATGATATACATATGGTCATTTTATATGGGGAGTATGTCAATGAGGTGACCTACCACTCTATGAGCTTTGCATATGAGCCATTATATTGGTTGATGAAGAGTAGCATCATCTTAGCATCTTGAAGATTGGGATCATAGTTTTTTCATCACCTGATGCAAATAAAGGGATATTTTTAATTGATTTGACTAGTGTACTTACATAGATGATAGACTAGTGGATATTTTTTATTTTGGGTTTAGTATTTGTGGCAAAGTTATATAGAGATCTATGGGGTTTGAGGCTATGTCAATGATACAATTTGTGTGTCAACCATTTTTTTCATTGTTAGGCATATGAGCACATCATGGTGACATGACCACTAGGTCTACCTACCACCATTCTAGCTAGCTTTAGGGTTGGATTTAGATGGTGGAGAGATGGGATGGCACATACCTGAGTGGATGGTGTCATGCAATACATTACCTCTTATAGGCACATGATCAAGGGCTTGATCCCTACGTATATCATGTGTAGACTGTATCTAATGTATCTAGTTTTTAGATGGTAGGTAGAGTAACTTATTGGGTTATAGATCTCATTATGGGTCAGGGGGAGATTGGCCAGAGAGTTAGAGATGGTACCCATGGCATGGGTCAGGAGGCATTTTAGTCTACTATAGGATATTCTACCTGCCTTCCCTCAATATAGGAGGGATGACATAGAGGCACCTTTACCATTACCTAAGGATATTGATGGGATAGATTTTGAGGAGCTTTCAGTAAAACTAGGTGTTTGAGACCCAAGGTGTATAGCTACCTATACAGGTTGGTGGGTAGGGTTGCATCCAGCAATGGAGGTCAAGTGGTCACTAGAAGATGTACAAGGGTTACTTAAGGAGAGAGATGCAGCACTATAGGCATGAAATATAGTAGTATAGGCTGAAGATGTAATGATGTAGGCTTAAGAGATAGCCTAGGTAGAGGTTTTAGCCTTACAAGGGTAGGTGGTGATGTTTTAAGGTTAGATTGGGGCTCTGTAGGGTCAGGTTATAGCACTACAGGGCTAGATGCTTATTTTACAAGATCTGATGACTATAGTGATGATAGAGAGAGATATTTTGAGAGAAACAATAGGCCATGCCACTCCTTCTCCACCACCACCACACCATAGGGACAAGTATAGGCTAGGCCATCATTAGGTGCCATGGATCCTCTACAGACTACTGTATCGATGGTGAGCTATTCGACTACCCTAGATGAGATTGATTACTATGAGAGGGTGATTAGAGAGTTCCCATAGATATAATTATATGTAGAGTTTAGAGTAAGATAGGTCGGTGTCACGTGTAATGGCTTCAATCTCACATAAATATAGATAGATAGAGAGTGGTGATGATACTACATCCTCATAACCTCGGGGAGAGCCTCGAGGACCCTGAGTATTAGTATTTGTTTGTTTTTGTTTATATATGTTATATGTATATCAACCTGCAAGCCAAAGATGTGAGATGTACATTTTGAGAGAGATTTAGGATATTTTGATGATGTAGATGATAAACATGTATTTTATCACATATTTATATATAAGATCATTTATTTCCATGTGTTTATTTGAGATGTGTTTCTTATGTTTATGATGTTGATATGGATGATGTTCATTTATTACTACGTTAATTTGTAGGTTAATGTTGATCATGTTATTTGATTTTAGACTAGCCTATCCAATTTATGTGATGTTATATGCATAGTTAATTGATTAGATTTATCTGATCATTTTTCCAAATTTGTGATGGTGTATGTTTAAAATGAGTAGATTGAGTGGGTTAATCTATTTTAGCATTTTTCCATATTTGTAATGGTGTACGCATAAAATAAATGGGTTGATTAGGTTAATGTTGGTATGACATTATTTTTGCATCTCAAATAGAGATATCAACATGTGATGTGGATGGAAAAAATAAAAATGTAAAATGCTTGTGCATTGGCAAAGACCATAATTTAGAACATAAATAGGCTCAGGAAGATGATCCTCTTTCATGCCTTATATCTTTAAACCATTGTGTTTGTTATAGAAGCATCATGTTAAGTGAGCTTCATAGTCCCTTGAAAAAGTATGAGGGGAAAAAAAGGGGAGAATGAGGGAAATGTTTATATAGCATAACCTACCAAGTAGAAATGATATGTCCCTTTTGTGGGTGACCTAAGAGCTAGTATAGGTAAGTTCATGACTTAAAGTTTTTTTTTTTTTTGTAAGTTGATCAATGCAGGAAGCCTAAAATGGGATTTTGTATAGGTTAAGGTCATGAAAAGAGGTGAAGAGCCCCTTTGCATTTGTTTTTCCCTTTGAGAAAAAATCTTGGCTTAGCCATCCTTCAAGGGAGTGGTCTAAGCATTTTTTTTAATTTAAAATAGTTATCCTTTAAGGGAGCAGTCTATTGATAATAATAGAGGGAAGTTATGTAGTTGTCCTTCAAGTGAGCAGTTTACATTGAAAAATATGACCTGAATTTTTAGAAAATTTTCAAATATCCCATTTTTTTATGTTTAGTCATGGACAGTACTATAGAAGCTTAGGATTTTTCCACTATGAGGATAAAACCATACCACTGTGTAAGTTACCTAGGTGTATAAGAGTAAGGGTGAAGAGGAAAGGAAATGAATGTAATAGGGATGCTCAAGGGGTGATCTCAAGTTAAACATGAAGTAAAGCAACACTAGTTTAAAAAAATAATGGTCATAGGTGTAAGGCATTTAAAGGCTCAAGTTCTAGCCTTCTTTCAAGAGAAGACAAGTGATAAGTTCCTAAACCATACTTGTGAGTTATGATATAAGGTCCAAGCCAATTAGGAGCAAATTTACCTAAATTTTTTTCTCCATGTTCATCGCATGTTTATTTTATTTTAAGATAAGATCTCTTATATTTAAATCTCACTCTTTGAGGTTTTTGTTATAAGCGCATTTGATATGCTCTTGATAGACTTGGAGGTTATTGAGGGCTATGAGATGATGTTCATCAAGCAATTCAATTTGGGTCAAAAGTTCTTGGTGAAATTCATCATTAATAAGTATGTCATATAGATAAATGTGAAGAGAAGGGATCTAGACCTCAAGAGGTAAAATATCCTCCATACCATATACCAATGAAAAAGGTGTAGCACCTACTAGGGTTTGAATGCTAGTGCAGTAAGCCCATAAATCAAAAGGAGTGTATGTGTGCCAATCCTTGCCTGTATTGTTGACTACCTTCATGAGAATCTTGGTCAAACTTTTGTTAGACTTTTCTACCTATCTATTAGCTTGGGGATAGTATGGTTATGAGAAGCTTAATTTGATTCTAAATGCATCACAAAGACCTTAAACAGTCTTGTTTTGAAAGACTTTTCATTATCTATTATAATCTTATGAGTTATACCAAAATGACAGATGATGTGGTGGTTAATGAAGTCAACAATTTTTTTAGCTTTAGTGGAGATGAGAGGGATCACCTCAACCCACTTGGTGAAGTATTCAATGGTAGTAATGACAGAGTTATGATGGAGTGATGAATGAGGGTTAAACTCTCTAATTATATCTAAGACCCATTAGGAGAAGGGCCAAAAGTCTTTGGAAACTTACAATACATGACTGGGAAAGTGAAGAAGGTTAACGTGTTGTTGACACTTGATTCAATGCCTAGCATAGTCAGTACAGTCTTGATGAAGTGTGGGCCAATAATATCTAAGTCAAATAATAGGTTTAGAAATTGTGTGATCATTGAAATTCCAACCATAAATCCCATCATAGACTTCCTTAACAACAAGTGGAGCCTCAGTATTAGTTAGGCATCTAAGGAGAAGACCATCAAAACTTTGCTTGTAGATAATTCCCCTTAGTATAGTATATTTAGTGACACATTTTATGAAATCCCATTTCCCATTATTAGAAAGATGAGGAGGGGTAATAGAGAAGAAAAGATAATTCATGAGTTCTTTATACCATAAGTCTTGTGGGTTGGTTGTTACATTTTTGACAAAGAGGATGTTAGTTGAGACATAGGAGGGTAATGTTAAGTGATACATAGTAACATAGATTCTTGAAGAGGAGTATGAAGAGGGTATGTGTGAAGCAAGTGAAGCCATCATGTCAGCAAACTTGGTTGTAGAGTGAGGAATAATTTTCAAGAGATGAGAGTCAAATGATCCCAAGAGTGTATCTACATGATGTTTATACCATTGTGAAATTTCATTTTTACATAGGTAGGAACAATTAACTTGGTTAACCACTAGCTAAGAATCACCAAAAATGGTTATAGATTTGATACCCAAGAAGAGAGTTGTTTAAAGTCTGAGAACTAAACCCTCATATTTGGCCATATTGTTAGTGTATTGAAAATCTAGTTTATATGACAAAGGCATAGGCTCGTAATCTAGAGGAATAAGTATGACCCCTACACCCCCACCATGTTGGCATTTAGATATGTCAATAAACATCATCATTTGATAGGAGATGTCATCAGTTAAGAGTGTTACAATAGATTCATTAGGGAATTCAAGATCTGAAGGTTGGTTGTTAAGTAAAGGGGCAGTAGCTAATTGGTATGTGATTGTTTTCCCTTTAATTGACCTTTATTGAATGAAATCTAAGTCTAATTCAGCAATAAGCATGAGCCACCAAGCTACTCATTGGTTGTGATACTATTTGGAATGCATATATTTGAGAGGATCAGTAAGGGTGACCACATAGGTTTTATGATTTAAGAGATAATGGAAAAGCTTAGTGGTGGAAAAGACCAATGCAAAGTTTATTAGTATAGGTATATCGAGTCTCATAATTTAAAAGTGTGTGGCTTATATAATAAATTTCCTGCTCTTTATGTTGGTCATCTCAATGTGTAATTATAGTACCTAGAGAATGGTTTATTACAGAGATGTATAAGTAAAAAAGCTGATTTTTTGTAGGTGGAATAAGAATTGGTGGGGAAAGGAGGTATTGTTTAAGTGCATCAAAGGATTCTTGGTAGTCTATATTCCATTATAAGGACACATCCTTTTTGAGGAGATGATGAAAGGGTTGGAAATGATCAAACAATTGGGAAATGAAGCATCAAATTGATTGAAGTTTACCTTGTAAGCTACAAAGTTGTTTGATGTTAGTAGGTGGAGGCATCTCTAGGATTGATCTAACCTTAGTAGGATTGACTTCAATACCATGGATAGATATGATGAAACCTAAGAATTTACCATAAAAAACACTAAAGACACATTCCTTTGGGTTTTGTCAAATGTTATATTGGAGAAGATGAGTAAATATGGTTCTGAGAATTGTCAAGTGTTCTTGGCAAAGTTTAGACTTGCTAAGTAATTCATCCACATAATCTTCCATAATTTTATGTATGATATCATGTAAAATATAGGTCATGGTGCATTGGTAAGTTGAACCAGTGTTTTTCAAGCCAAAAGAGGTGACCCAATAATAGAAAGTCCCCCATGGGGTAATAAAGGTGTTCTTGTGTTGATCCTTAGGAGCAACTAGGATTTTATTATATCTAGAAAATCCATCCATAAGTGATATCATCTCATGGCCAACTATTAGATCAATAAATTGGTCGATACTAGGCAATGGAAAATCATCTTTTAGACATGCAAGGTTTAAATAATGATAGTCAATACAAATATAGATTCCCCTAGTCATTTTTGTGACAAGAAAAATATTGGAAATCCATTGTGGGTAGTTGATGGGTTGGATGAAGTTAACAAAAAGGAGGCATTGGAGCTCCTCTTTGACAAGAAGAGTGATACAAGGATGAATTTTGTGAAGTTTTTACTTAACAGGTTTAGCATCTCAATTGGTGACAATGTTATGGGTGATGATAGAGGGGTCACTACCAGTTATGTCATTGTAAGACCAAGCAAAGGATTTTATATGGTCATTAAGAAATGTCACATAATCATCTTACTCAGAGGAATCTAAAGATTGGCCAATCTTGAGGATGTGAGGGTTATCATGGGAGGGTAGGTTGATGTGAATGGTTGATTCATTTAACATTACTTGGGTTTCATATGGGAGTGATCATTAGATATAAGAATCATCTGCACCCATGTAGGTGAAAATTATATCATCATCATAACATTGGAAAGTGTTAATAGTGGGATAATCTTCATCAATTATTTTAGGATGAATGAGAGGAAGGGAACTTGTTTCCTTACCCTGATGATAGGTGAGAGGCCCTAAATGGATGGAATTTATTGAAAAAAAATTAGGAGGTATAGATACCTCCAATTCTGTAGGTGATAGAAGAGAAAAAGTTGGAGGAGAGACTGGTTCTTTAACAATTACTTCATGGGAGGTTTTGGTGAGTTTATTTGGTTCGTCATATCCCACCCCATGCCTCTTTTTGGCATTTTCAATGGTGTTTCTAGTAGGATATTCAATAGGCATATTGACACCTTATTCATAACGACCCAAACCAAATCCTTTACAGGCACACCTATATAGGTAGGTTTGAGTGAATCTAGGGTTACTTAGGAAAGATAAGTCATAGGTAAATCATTGTGGTGAAGAGGATCGATTGGTGTCAGTAGGAGCTTGATCGATTCCCCCATATGTAAAATTGGTTCAAAGATTAGAGGAGCCATAAGGGATGACCATCCCAATACGAGGATCATAATTTGGGTACATGTGAACCTTCCATATTTTTTTGGATTATAGAACATGTCAAGTGTCAACAAATGATATTGACCAAGTGACAAGTGTTGAAAGGTCTCCTCCATGAGATCTTTGTCAATATTTTGTATTGTTGGTATCTATGTAACCATAGGAGTGGATCTTGTGGAAGATTCAAAAGCATCATGCAAGAAAGATGATGTTTTCAATGGTATGAGAACATCATTAGGACTATAGGTCATATTACATGTTTTAAATGGAGGTGGGTTAGTAGGTATAGCATATACTCATCCATCATGCTCAAACTTGACACAATGGTGCAAAGTCAAGGGTACACATGACATAGCATGTATCCAAGGTCATCCAAGTTGTATGTTATATTATAAATATCCTTCCACAACATACAAGAGCTCAAGAATTATGAGATCCCTTACATGAATATGTAAGACAATAGTGCCCACTATAGTAGTCATAGTATCATTAAAGGAACAAAATATCACATCAGTTTGAGACATGTAATTATCAAGAAGGGCTAGTTGTTTGTAGGCATGGGTGGAATTAATATTAATACTACCTCCCTCATCAATCATAACTCTCTTGATATGAGTTTGATCAATATATGTGTTAATAAAAATGGTAGAATCTTGATCCTTAGGGTGTTGAAGTGGAATTTATGAATTACTAAAAGAAATCAGGGAGATAGAATTAAGGGAGCCAACCAAAGCTGCAAGAGGTTGGGTATCATATGATTGTACCTTAATCACTTTCAAAGCACTAGTCAAACCTAATAGTGTTGGGATGAGCTTTGGATTAACTCATACAAAGACATATTCACAAGAGTTTGGTGAAGCTAATTCACCATTGAGCTTTGAGAAATGTTTGAAGATGTTGTTTTAGGAACACCCAAGATGGAAATCTTAGGGTTAGTAGGGGGAGTGTCTTTGATGAAGGGATGGGTCCAAGATGTAGTGACCTTTTCCTTAGCTTTATCCTTTTGGTTTTGTGACTATGTGGCCACATTAACTATGTTGATTTGAAAATTTAGTGAAAGAGGTGGTAAAGGGGTTACAATTACATCTTTGGATTTGAATTCTGGTGAAATAGTAGGAGTCACTGTAGGTACTAAATGTGGAATAAAAATAAGGTTAATGGTAGTGCCATCAAAAATGGTGTCAGCATTGAAGTTTTTCTAAATAAATGATGTGAGGGCTTTAGAATTCTCAGTATCATGTCTAGGTGAACAATGATATAAATAAACTTGTGTATCATCAAACCAAGATGGATTCATTTCAAGAGGATGATAAGGCTTAATGGGAAGAAGTGTTATTACTAAATATTGTAATAATTGGCATAAGAAAAAGATTTGGGAGCCTAAAATTAGGCTCACTCTTGTCATACTAATAAGAGTGGACACCTTCTTCTATTTCAATGTTGGAAAGGTAATTATATGTGGTGTCTTATTTAGAGATGGTGGAGTTATGTGTTTTTCTATCACTTTATTAGTGTCAGATGTGAGAGGTCTATCAAATGGTAAATTCAAGAGTGGGAGTAGCTTAACCTTTTATATGGCTTGGTTAGATGATATTCCAACTAAATTAGAAGGATACAATGCCAAAACTGATGGTAAAGTTAAGGGTTGAAGAAGGGATTGGTGATGTCTAAAAGGCTTAACATTCTTCTATGTTTTAGGGCAAGAAAGTTTAATAGGTGGTTGAGGAGTCAAATATAATTTTACATGTCGATGAATTAAATTAGAAATGGGGCATAAACCTAAAGGCCTGATCTACTTTAATATAATATATTCCTATGAGGATGAGGGTTCTGACATAGACAACTAAACTTCCAGTGCTTTTGGTGAAGAAACTCTAGATTTTTCAAAGATCTTAGGGTAAATTGTAGTAAGATCATTGGTGGTAAATGTCAACATTCACTATGTTAGATATGGAGTTTTAAGCCAGTCCTAAAATTTGCATGGTCATGTTTCATGGAGTCAAGAAATTCTAGACTTTTTACCAAATGTGAGAAGGGTTTTGATGAAGTTGATGTAGGCCTTATATATGTGTTTTTATCAAGTTGCATTGTTTGGGAAATAGGGAAATTGTTTATTTCTACTACTTTAGGCCAAAGATAAGAGAGAATTACAATGGGGTCTTCTTCAACAAAGACAGGAGAAAAGACTTGATCTACCATGGGTGGAGGGGAGTTAGGCAAAGTAGGTTCCTCAAGAGGGTAAATCATAAGTATTATGGCTCCCTCAATATTTGGGTGAGTTGTGGGTAAAGTATGATCTTATATAGGTAAAAGAATGGGTAAGGGTGGTACAATTGTAGTAGGCACAATAGGTCTCTCATTTATTATGGGAGTAGATGATATAGACTCTTCTAGGTGAAAAGGCGAAGTGGGTGGGGTATCACTCTCTATAGGTGGGGGAGCGATAGGGGAAGAAGGTTCCTCAAGAGGGTATAATACATGAATGATGTTCCCTTCAACATGTGGTTGAGGAACTGGTAGGGTGTGGTCTTCAAGTGATAAGATGATAGGTAATATTGGTGCAAATGGAATTGGGATTACAAGCTCCTTAGGTGGCAAAATGAGTGGCAAAGGAGGCTCTTCCTCTCGAGGGGGTGGAATGGGTGAAATAGCCTCTTCTACTTAAGGAGGAAGAATGGGAAAAATAGGTACCACTGAATGTGGGGGAGGAGTTGATGAAATAGATGTCTCTTGTTGAAGGGTAGATTGAACTAAAGATAAAGGAAATGCCATATTAGCCATATGGATATTATGATCTCCTAAGTTAGTTGTGGAATAGACAATATTTTGGTTTGGTGAATGGTTAATAAAATGATGTTTGAACACATCCATACTTTGATTGGGAGGTGCGTTAGGATTGTCCAAGACAAGCTCACCTTTATCAAGCATATCTTGAACAATATTCTTTAGCATCTTGTAATTATTAGAGTTGTGACCTTTAACTCGATGGTAACTTCTAAACTCATATTCCTTATACTAGGTTGGGATAGGATGGGAATGATCAAACTGTATAGGAGGTTTAATCTAAGGAAGGGTTATGACAACTTGCTACAATAATTTCTCCAAAATGGATTTATATGATTCCCCAATGGGAGTATATTCTCTTTGTTCATAATGTTGTTGGAATTGCTTGGTCAGATTTTGAGAAGTAGAAGTATTCAATTGGTTTGTGGTTATGGAAGAGGCTGACTTAACAACCACCACATTAGTAGAGCCTTCAGCCTTTTGGTTAGATGGAGAGTTTTTAGAGGATGAGGAGTCATTTTTCTTAGAATTGGGATTCTTACTATGCAACTTGACTTTACCTTCATTAATAGCATGAACCTCAAGTTTCTGTGTCATTGTAAAATCTTCATGAAATATGAGGAAAGTTTGTACCTAGAGTGTGGATGAGATGTGCTTAGAACATGCCCTTGATAAAACATTAATAATCTCAAGTTGGGGTAAGGAGAAGGAGAGTTTATTGATCAAGCTTCTCCAGCAAGTGACAAAATCAGCAATAGACTCATCATCAAATTGTCTAATAGAATATAGGTCGATTATAGAAATCTTCTCAAAAATGTTAATATAAAAATGGTCTAGGAATATTTATATAGGTTGGGTAAATGAGAAAAGAGAGTGCTGAGGTATAGAACTATACCAATCCAAGGTATCACTTGAAAGAGACATAGGGAAAGTATGAAGTAGTAATGCATCATCATGTCCTATTAAATAACAAGCATGTATAAATGCTTTCAAGTGCTATTGTGGGTCCTCTTTACTCTAAAAATGAGTAAATTTAATGAGTTTCCATTGACTTGGATAAGGTTGAATAGGAACATAAGGGTGGATTGGTTCATTACATATCTGATCATAAGATAGTACATTCTTTGAACCAAAAATGGATGTCTCTAAATTAGACATCTTGTCCATTATCATATTAACAAGGTCTAGAGGGGATTAGTTTAGGGGATTCATCCTAAGTTATAGGGAAGCCAATAGGAAGGAGAGGGAGTGTATGACATAGCTTGTTAAGGTTGTGTCAGGGAAACATAAGGATAATGAGTCATAGGCTAAGGTACGGGAAGAAAAAGAACTTGTCCCATTAGTTTGGAAACTATGCCTTGGTTGGTTGTTATTATTGTAGGTTGAATTATTGGCATGGTTAGACTAGATGAAGGGTGAGTCATAATTCAAGTAATTATAATCATGAGGGTGTATGTAATAGGTACGACTAAATTTTAGAATGGAGTGTGACTTGGTTGAACTGGTTGTGGTTTTGAAAGTAGGGAAGTTACTCCAGTGTTTAGGTGGGATTGGGTGGTTGGAGATGCCACATGTTGGTCATTTTTTATAGTTGGTTTACTTGTAAAAGTGATGGTTTGGGTAACCATGGTAAAAATAGTAGATGTAACTGAAACTGAGGTTGTCTCCATCAAAGAGGTTGGCATACCATAGATTGGGTCACCCATAGAATTATGGGTTTGATACATAGATGGGTAATGTTGACAGGATGCCACATTATGATCAAGAAATTTAGAAAAATCTTGGTCTCCCTTAGGCACAATGGGAATTTGGTTAGGGTTGGGAGTATGCTCTATATCTGAAGTATGCTCCATGATAGAATCAAAAGTAAGAGGGGAAGGTGGAAGTGGTTGTCAGATTATGTAATCGACAAGAATTTTGGCTTGATATCATGTCAATACCATGCAATAGGTGGTTTAAATAGTCTTACTACTCTATATTTTAAATATAATAAAGAAAAACTAGGTTTGAATGTAGTAAAATGGGTTATTTTAGCTTGTTATTTTGAGTAAACAAAACTACACAATTACTAAAATTGGTAGGGATGACCGATATAAGTAAAAAAATATCACTAACATCAGTGGAACAACCAATGTTGGTACATAAAGTCTATTGATACCGATAATGTTAATTGATGTCGGTCATTGTGAAATCCTAGAAATAGAAAATCTGATGTTTTAAGAAATTAGAGGCTAAAAATAGGTAAAATATTGGATGTAAAAGGCCTCTATAAGGAGAAATGACACTCAAAAAACTTGAGATAATAGGTTATAAAAACTAAGCTTTAGAAATAATATTAATCTTGTGAATCAATAGAAAAGAATCCTTACCAACTCAAAAAATACAAAAGGCAATTGAAAAGGAGAAAAAGAACATGTAACCATCAACTATTAAGTGTTAGAGATTAATTTTAGTCTCATGTTGGCTTATGCCTTAATCAGATAGTGAGATGATAATTTGGTTATCAAAGGTACTAAAAAGTAATCTAGGGTAGGTTTCAGGTTTATTTTGGTGCTCAAGAGGGAATATATGTTAGACCAGGTACATGGCTTGTTATAGGAGCTTGCTCTTTGAACTTCACAAACCTAATGCCGAGTCAGGATGCTTAGCCAAAGTATACCTTTTTTCTAGATATTATACTCCATCAGAGAATAGAGTGGGCTCTCCCCTTGGTGGTGAAATCCAAGTAGGATAGCCAAGTAGGGTACGGTGATCTACCAGGTGATGAAATCCTGATGGACCTTTTCTTGAGTGAGTTTTGATGCTTGTTTATGTGAATGTGATTTGGTTGTGTAACATAAGTGTACTATGATTTATTCAAAATGTTTGTAATTAACTAGGTGAGTTAATATGCAACAAGCAAACTATGAAATGTAGTAAATTTTAAACTCAAATCTTGAAATGTTGAGATTCAAATGAAAATAGAGAGGAAATAGGAATAGAGTATGAATTTCACTATCCTAATGTGTAATGCAAGAGGAAGTAAAGAAGGGATTTTATTTTATTTTTGTAAAATAAAATGACAAATTATTTTTAGAGGCAAGGAGAAAAGAAGGAAGATTTTAGTTTTAATGCCTTTTAAATAGAGAAATAAGATATTGACTTTTCTATTTTTAAGAGAAAAGAGGAGGAAGAAGTGCAAGAAATGAAATTTCATTATAATGCACCTATATAAATGTTTAAAATAAGAAATGAACCCAAGAAAAACTCTAGGGTCCCACCAGGTGTGCCAGAAATGTTTGATTAAATTTTGTCTATTCTAAATATAAAGGAAAATAGAGAGAGGGATGGGGATAAGTGATTATAATGAACCTATATTTAGTTTGTGCATTGTGTTTGGTGAATATTTTGTCACTAGCTAACTGATGAACAAAATAGGTCTCTTTAACCATAGGAATGGAGATTGGTCGGCCAAATGTGTAGGTTTACCACATCAGAGGTGGAAAAATCTCTCCTCCCATCAAGGGGAGGTTCTCTATAAATATGAGGAGCTATATACTATATATATATATAAGCAAAAAATAACACTCAGGGGTAGGACTACATCATCCATCTCTCATTTTTTAGAGATGATGTTCATAGACAAAGGAGAAATCTTGGTGATAATACTGAAGGCACTTCTCCTCTTTCAGAAGTGATCTTATAAGAAACTGCAAGAGTTCTTTCAGGTAGTGACAAGTAACTAGTAACAAGGGTATAGTAACCAATAGGATGAATGTAACACAAAGTATCCACCTCAATTGCCCAAAGAATGGAATACAAAGGATAATGGGGGCACAAAGTCATCTCAAGATCCTTTACATAGAAAGAAACCAAAAACTAAAAACACATTGAAGACAACTATGATAACACAAAGTCTTCCACAACTGGCTTCAAGACATCTTCCTGATTACTTCCACTAGTTATTATTGTCAAATTAAATAAACAAGAATGCTCATAGGAAACAGTCATAAGAAAAATTTCCTAAAATAACACAAGCTATAACAGTACAAATTCTAAAAGTCACTTGCTTTCTCATTCAAATAAAGTAATATGACCAACAATCTGAGCTCAAAGTCTCAGTAATCACCTTTCAATTTGGGTAGAGTTTTTACTTCTATATTGGAAAGATCTCCCTTGCATAATACTAGAGATTACATTTTATAGCAGCCAAGAAAGGCTTGGCACTTTTTCCCATGGGACGGCCCACACTGCATTCAATGCCTTGAATGCATTTTCAATTCTATCAAAGGGCCATGCTTGGAACAGTATATTGCCTTAATTATGGCATGCCCATTCATCTTATATGTCTCCTCCTTAGCATGGGTTGTCTAGTCCTTTTCTTGATGTCTGCACAGCTATCCATTTTGCTTTTACGTCATGAAATAAAAATAGGCTATGTCCCTAATTTGGTGTGCTCAGATGACCACTTGATCGACTATTTCACCTCTTGGAAATAACTCCCTTATAGATATTTTTGATATTTTTGTATTTTTATCTCTTCCCTATATAAATTTGAGCCCTCAAGCTCTCTTTTTAGCTAGATGCTTGACTCATCCTTCAAGTTTTGTGCTATATTTGCATTTTAACAAATATTCCATTACCTTAAATTTGACATCCATGGGGACATCACTGGTTACTATTTGTTTAAACCATGTTAAACCATGAACATTTAAACCTATGAAAGTTCATTGGCTCAATAGTTCAATGGTTTAGGTGGTCTTTGTTGGTTCCTTGGTTCCATCGCTTCCCTGGTTCAATCATTTTCTTGCTCTTTGGTTGAACCATCCCCTTGAACTGGTCTCTAGAATCATCTATGTTCTTCCTTTGCCTGGAGCTTCCTTTGAACCGTTGAACTTGTGAACCATTGAAATTTGAACTCTTTTGGTTCAAGTTTCAATCAATTCATTGGTTCATTCTTTGTTCCATTACTTCCTTTATTTTTCTAAGTCTTTTGAACTTTACTGAACTGTTTGAACCTTTGAACCCTTGAACCCGTTGAACCATCTGGTTCAAGGTTCAATGGTTCAATCCTTGTTCTTTTGTTTATGTCTTTTGAAGCTTTTTTCCACGTCTTTATCAAGCCTTTGGAATGCCCTAAAGGGAAGGTGTCCCTTTGGGTCTTTGAGAAAGGTCCATTTTGTGGGTGCCGAGAGCCCCCTGCAAGGGTACCTACCCTTCGAGGTCCTTCGAGTGGTCTTTGGGTTAATTCCTTTGGGCATCCTTAATCCTTCATTTTCTTCAAAAAAAATGTCTAAAGGAACTCCTTCAGACATTTTGTTTGAAGGAAATCTTCCTTTACCATTTTTCCGCTGGGCTTTTGCTTTTCCTTTTGAGAGAATTCCTTCAGACAAAATTTTGAAGGAATTCCTTCAGACATTTTGTCTGAAGGATTTTGCCTTAGTCATTTTTCCTTCAGAAAATCTTTTCAAAGGAATTCTTTCAGTCCCTTTACTTAGTAATTTCCTTAGACAAAAAGTCTGAAGGAAATATTTCTTTTAACCTTCTCTTTGATTCTTTGAACCAATGTTCCCTACCCTCCGCAAGGGCACCTGCCTTTAGTTCACTACCCTCCACAAGGGCACTTATTCCTTTAGCTTTGGGGCAATCCCTTAAACTAACTGATTAAACTAACTTTGGTTCAATGGTTCAATGGTTCAATCTTTTATTTTTCACTAATTCTTTTGAAATAATTAAACTTACTCAAGCAGTTGAACTTTGAACCTTTGACAAAGCACTTAACTCTTTGAGCTTGCTGATGACGTTGAACCTTTGAACCCATTGAACCATTGAACCTATCTGGAATCAGGATTCAATGGTTCAATGGTTCAATCCTTCCTTTGAAGCTTGTCGATGAACATTTTTGGTTGAACCAATTTTGAAATTGCCTAAGTGTTGAGAACTTGTTCCTTTGTGAGAATTTGCCTGTTGAAGTCATTGAACTTGTTGAACCTACTAGTCCCTTAACTAAAAATCTTGAAAAATACAAAATTTGAATGCTCAGAATAATTTTTGAAAAGGGAAGAGAGGATTTTGGTCTGTAGGACCAAAATAGTTCATATGTTGTCCCAAAATGAGTGATAGATTTTGGGAACAATAGCTAGCTCCAATTGGGAACTTCCTTCAGCTGAAAACTTAGAACAGCTAAGGGGAGTAGAAACCAAAATCTCCAATGCCTTTAAGTGTGTCATTGGGCTATGGAGTCATGCTACTCAAGAAGAAAGGTGCCAAAAATGAAAATGAACAACACAAAATAGAACTAAAGACTATACAAATATACATATGTATAGGTGAACTTATCTGATACTTCAAGAATTAAAGTGCTTCAAATGTTGCCCATTATGAGGCAAAGAAAAGGGTGTGCCATCTTGATACTTCAATAGGAAATTATTTTCACCATTGAGCTGATGGATAGTAAAAGGGCCCCTCCAAAAGGAGTCAAATTTCACATGCATTCCCTTTGTTTCTCTTCTCTTGTCCCATAGTAGGACTTGATCTCCAATCTACAAATCATGGTTTTTTGCTTTCTGGTTGAAGAGCTTCTTCACCAGACTTTTATGTGCAGAAATTTGGTCCACCACCATAGTTCACTACTCATCTAACTCAGTCAAGCACATGATTCTCTTATCGATGGAGCTTTCATATGTCTGATCTTTGATTGCCTTAACCAATTTCAATGCTAGCAATTCCAGGGTGATTGGTATCTCAGCATTAAGACCATAAAGAAGTTGGAAAGGTGACATACCAATTTCCCTCTTAGGTGTAATTATGTCTACCCATAAAGCATAAACCAATGCTTTATGCCATCTTCATTGGTTGTCATCTACCAGCTTCTTGATGATAGTTACTAGGTTCTTGTTGCTTGATTCAGCTTGGCCATTCCCTTGTGGAAAATAATCAAAAAAGTGAGAGATGGTAATCCCATAGTAAAAATAGAACTGGGTAATCTCCTAAGAAGTGAAACAAGATGCATTTTCAGTGACAATCTTGGTTGGGACCCCAAACCTGGAAATGATGTTCTCCTTGAGGAAATCACACACTACTTTTAAAGTAGCATGCTTGGTTGGAATAGCTTCCACCCACTTGGTGAATTAATCTGTGGTTGTCAGGACGTAATCATGTCTAGCACTTGAAGATAGGTTTACAACACCAATGAAATTGATTCTCCATTACTAAAATGACTCTTCTATCACCACTAACTTGAGAGGCAGGACAACTAACTTGGGTCTTCAACCAAACTACTGGCATAGTTCACATTTTCTTACCCATTTGTATGCATCTTGAAATAGAGTAGGCTAGTAATAACTCGCTCATAGAATCTTATGGGAAATTATAGGAGCATATAAATATCCTACATAGGCTAGATTATGAAAGGAATTCAAAAGTTGATTATGCTACTCTTTGTCCACACAGTGAAGGAACACTCCATCAAGGCTCCTCTTATATAGGCCATTGTCCCAGAGGACAAAATTGACAGCTTTTAATTTAACAATCCTACTTTCTTTACAAGATAGGTGAGCAGGACACTCACCATAAGTAAGGAAATGAGCAATACTTGAATACCACTCATTCATGGTGGAGACAAAGAGGACTATTGGCATGTCTTCCACTTTTGTTTCATCATGCTCTATTTCTTCTAGTCTGTTATCAGCAATCAACTAGCACAGGCCCCTTCCATGCACCAGCTTCATTGGTTTGATGACTAGATCAAACTCTTAGATTTTAGCAATCCAATTGCCTCTTTCTGTTCCAAACTCCTACTAAATTAATATGGATTTGACCGTGGTGTCAGGAACTAGGGTAGTAGTATGTGAATTCATGATGTAGAAGCGGAAATGCTTCATTGCCTTTACCACTGCATAAGCATGCTTCTCCATATTTGAATACTTTAGTTCATGAGCTTTGAGAGGGAATCTCATGAAAGAAATAGGAGATTCCACACCTTCTTGGTTCTGTTGAACCAGAATTGTTGAAAGTATGTGTTCAAAAGCATAACTATATATGGTGAAATCCTTGGTATAATCTAGACAAACCAAAATTAAGGCGTGGACAATATCAATTTTGATATTTTGAAATGCCAATTTGCCTTCTTTAGTCTAGCTGAAGGCAGCTTTTCCCTTCATCATATTCACAATATGGTGAGTCTTCTTAGTAAACTTGGGGATGAACCTTCATAAAAAATTCACTTGTTCAAAGAAAGAGTGAACTGCAGTCGTACTTGTAGGTAGAGTAAGTTCCTAGATAGACTTGACTCTGTCTGAGTCAATATTTATGCCTTCTCAAGATATAATGTGTCTGAGAAGTTTCCCCTTTGTTACTCTAAAAATAGACTTTTTGGGATTTAAAGAAATGCCATTCTGGTAGAAGCATTCCAGCACTTGTTGTAAATGGTGCACATGGTTAGGTCAATGCTTGGAAAAGACTATTAAATCATACAATTATATGAAAATTAACTTACCCATTTCATCTTTTAAAGCAAGGTCCATTGCTCTTTGAAAAGTGGCACCAACATTTATCAGGCTAAATGGCATTCTTCGATAGGTAAAGGTGCCCCAAGGTGTGGTGAACGTAGTCTTATGTTGGTCTCCTTCACCAACTTCAACTTGATTGTATCTTAAGAAGCCATCCAACATTGATAACATCTCTAAACCAGTCGCTGTCTGAAGAACTTGGTCCATGATGGGTAGAGGATAGTTATCCTTTAAGGATAACTGCTTTAAATTTTTGAAATCCACACAGAGGTGAATTTCACCATTTATTTTCTCACAGGCACTATATTTGTAATCCATGTGGAATGGTGGATTAGGAAAATTATTCTATCATTCAAAATTTTTTGTATTTCAAATAGAATAGTACCTGATATCTTTGGATTGTACTACCTAGATTTTTGCTTGTAAGACACTGCATCACTCTTGAGAGGAATTTCATGACAAATTTCTTTAGGCTTGAGTGACTTTAGATCATCATAGGAGTATGCTAAGACATCCATGTACTGGCTGAATAGAGTAGTGAACTTGAACTTCCCTTCCTAAGTGTAACACTTCCCAATGTTCACCATCTTGGGATTTTCTTTGGTACCTAGATTTATTTGATCAAACTCCTAGGAGGAGCTTGAATCCATTTGGTGTTGTTTGATGGACCTGTCATGCTTGTCAAATAGCTTCTCAAGGGAAACAAATTCTTTGTGAATTTTATTCCCTTTCAGCTGTAGGAATTCCTCACCTGCATTTGAACTTGATTTAGGGGTTGGTTTAAGCTTTTGAGGCTCATTGCCTTCGAAGTGAAGTTGTTTAAAGCTATCTTTTTACTCCAGGAAGGCAATGATTTGGTTGTCACCATTGAACACCTACCAATGATTGGAATTATCAGGGACACTTGGTCGAAAGATCAGTTTAATAGTGTACCTATCTCCTTTAAAATTAGGGTGAGGAACTAAGAGAGTTGCTGAAACAACTAGTGCATCAACTCAATCATTAAATTCCCTAGGTATGGCAGAGATGTTGAAAGCATCAAAGTTTTCAATTTGATCCTAGACTAGATTGTGGTAGTGGTGCAATCTCTCATTTTTTGTTTGATACAAGTTTTTCACCTGACAAACCAGTAGTTCAGCATCTCCTCTGGCATGAAGGAGTTTGATGCCTTTGTCTCGAGCAACCTTCAATCCAAGCAATAGAGATTCATACTCAGCTGTGTTATTAGTATTTTTAAACTATAATTTGTATGAAGAAGGAAAAATATCTCATTGAGGAGATATCAACACAATCCCAAATCCTAAAGAAGTAGAGGAGCAGCTGCCATCAAATTCTAGAATCTAAACACCATCAAAAACTAAATTTTCCATAGATTTTCCTTCATTTGGAAGGGGGATCCTTCTGCATTTGCACTATGCTCTATCTTGTCTTGTGTTATTCCATCTAAACCAATTTTTAGACTATCATTTTTAGAAGTTTCATCAGCTGAAACATGAACATCTTCTGTGGTCAAGAAATAATTATCCATGCCTGAAGACTCAAATAAAATTTGAGCTTTAGGCGCTAATGTTTGAGTGACCACATATTTTGCTTACTTCTTAAGGAGTAATCTCTGCATAATGCCTTTGACTAGAATCCTTGCCTCAGACAGGTCCATGCTTGATTCACCACCAACATCCTTACATAAATTTTTCTTAAGAAGGATGCTGTATGATGCTTGGACATCAACCACCAGGACAGTCATCTTGATTCTCTTGTCTAGGAAGGCCGCAAATGCAAATTGGGCATCCTTGATTTGTCCTAGTAGTGGCACTTGTTTATTATCCATGGAGAAACATCTCCCAAATGTCTTGGTTAGTGTGAGACCAAGGGATTCTACCACTTTGGCAGGCATGACATTGTCTAAAGCTCTAAAATCAATGATTTAGTTGCTTAGCTTGTGACCGTTTATTAATAGGGAAACATAGAAAGGCTTTATTTTCCTAGAGGCAACAGGAGGAGTAATGATAAGATTGTTTGGGATGGGCATGTTCCTTGGGAGATCATGAGTTACCTTCTTAACATATTGTCTTGAAGGGGAGGTTTGATTCTTCACACATTGAACCAACTTATCCAATTGTTCAAGGTTGGATTGCAGGAATTCAAATTTAGACATTTGAATTTTGGTTTTCTTTATATGGTCAATTATGTCAAATGTTTGAAATGAACTAGGTACAAAGGATGGGAGTTCATCCTTTTAATTTTTGGGAGGGGGAGGACTGGTCTATGAATTTGAAGTAGAAGGTGTAGGGATGTTTGATGTACTTACCTTTCTTGCAATCACCAGGTCCTTTGGCTAAAAAGGCAGAGTGGTTCCCCACTTAACAATTGAAATTACTGGTTGAGGTCACTCCTCTATTTTTTCTTTATTAGCTTACTAGCCTGATTAATTTTTGGACTAGGTGAACATAGCGTATGATCCCTCAACGTCTTTACCTTCACTTTTGGGTTCATCCTGGTAATTAAAAAACCAATGTTGGAGTCACTAGCTAATTCTTCTTCTCCCTCAGTGAAGAGATTAGCATCATCTTTTGGGTCCAATTTAGGCTGGAGGGAGAAAACTAATTTTGCTTCAAGATATCCAACTACTGAATTGGTTGGAGGTGCTTCAATGGCAAGGTTCCCTCATGGGGGAGGAAGATGATTTGTTTTTTCTTTATTCTTGGCAGCATTGCCTTGATATGACTGATTGGAGAATGTCCTTCTTGGTACATCTCTATATGAAGGAGCAGATGACATCCCTTGTGCCATTTTATTTCTAAGAGCTGACAACTCATTTTCTAGCTTTTGCACCATTGGATCAGTGGTGACTATAAGTGAGTGTTCAAAGGATGAAGAGGATTTACCTCTATTTAGATCTCTCCTTATCTTTCCTACCAAGATAAGGTCATCTTCTACCTTAGTAGCCAAATCTTGAGCAGTAGCAAGGTCTATGTGGGCATCCCATCGCAAAAAAGAACTCACTTTAGGTAGCTGTGAGTTGATGAAGAAGTATTTAAAATTTTCAGATGTTGGCTGAGCAATTATAGGAATCCAGTTCCTCAGCTTGTCAAACTTGGCGATGAAATCCCTCATGGGTTCATGAAGTTCTTTTTTCATTTGCATGAGTTGGACCAGCAAGGCATGAGCATCTTCTACAATCTTCAACTTGGCTTCAAATTTAGCTTTAAGAGTGTCACAGTCAGTCACTGACTGGGCCTGCAGATGGTAGAACCAGTCTATAGTAGTGCCTTGTAGTGTTTCCACAAATACCCTGATAGTTACGTCTTTAAATTCCACACCTATCATGCCACAGGATATGTTGAAGGCAACAATATATTAATCAAGATGAAATCTCTTATCACTAAATAATTTGGGGAAATTCTTCCTTAAACTGCATGGTAGCTCATGTAGAGGTGGAGTAAGATTGAGTGGACCAAAAGAGTTACCCCAGGTGCCTTGAACTACCATGATTTGATTATGGATAGTGGGGATGACAAATATAGGTGGATTATGTATTGGTAAAGCTCTGCTAATAGTAGAAAAGGAAGCTTTTCCTTATGTTGGTGACCTGGTATGGGTAGGAGGAACAGTCCAAGATCATTGAACTTGAAGTTAGGGAGGGAACAAATTGAAATTGCCCTATTGCACCAATTCAAAAATAGGGTCAAAAACACCTTGGGCTCTCTAGTTTTTGGTATAGCATGGAGTTTCCATATTTTAGAATAAAAATGGGAAAGAATCGGTTCTACTTCAGCTTGAAGCTTGAGGCTTCAAACTATGTGCTCTTCCCCAGTGGAGTCACCAAAAAGTTGTTGGGTGAATATTTTGTCACTAGCTAATTGATGATAAAAATAGGTCTCTTCAACCATAGCATAGGGAGATTGGTCGGCCAAGTGTGCAAGTTTACCACATCAAAAGGTGGACAAATCTCTCCTCTCATCAAGGGGAGGCTCCCTGTAAATAAAAGGAGGCTATATACTATATATATAAGTAGAAAGTAACACTCTGGGGTAGGATTACATCATCCATCTCTCTTTTTTTATAGATGATGTTCATAGACAAAGGAGAAACCCTGGTGATAATACTGAAGGCACTTCTCTTCTTTTAGGAGTGATCTTATAGGAAATAGTAGGAGTTCTTTCAAGTAGTGACATGTAACTGGTAACAAGGGCGTAGTAACTAACAAGATGAAATGGAACACAAAATCTCCACCTCAACTACCCAAAGAGTGGAATACAAAGGATAATGGGGGCACAAAGTTGTCCCAAGATCCTTTACATAGAAAGAAACCAAAAACTAAAAATACACTGAAGACAATTACGATAGCACAAATTCTTCCACAACTGGCTTCAAGACATCTTCCTGATTACTTCCACTAGTTCTGCTTGTCAAATTGAATAAGTAAGAATGCTCCTAAGAAACAAACATAAGAACAATTTCCTAAAATAACACAAGCTATAACAGCATAAAGTCTGAAATTCACTTGCTTTCTCATTCAAATAAAGTAATATGATCAACAATTTGAGCTCAAAGTCTCAGTAATCACCTTTCAATTTGGGCAGAGTTTTTGCTTCTGTATTAGAAATATCTCCCTTGCATAATACCAGAGATTACATTCTATAGTAGCCAAGAAAGGCTTGGCACTTTTTCCCATGGGATGGCCCATGTTGCATTCAATGCCTTGAATGAATTTTCAGTTTTATCGAAGGGCCATGTTTGGAACAATATATTGCCTTAATTATGGCATGCCCATTCATCTTATATGTTTCCTCCTTAACATGGGTTGTCTAGTCATTTTCTTGATATCTGCACAACTATCCATTTTGCCTTTACTTCATGGAAGAAAAATAGGCCATGTCCTTGATTTGGTGTGCTCAGATGACCACTTGATCGACTATTTCACCTACTAGAAATAACTCCCTTGTAGATATTTCTGATCTTTTTGTATTGTTTTCTCCTCCTTGTAGCAATTTGAGCCCTCAGGCTCTCTTTTCAGCTAGTCACTTGATTCATCATTTAAGTTTCACGCTATATTTGAATTTTCATGGATATTCCATTACCTTAAATTTGACATCCATGGGGATGTCACTAGTTGTTTTTAGTTTAAAAGATGTTGAACAATGAACCTTTAAACCTGTGAAAGTTCATTGGTTCAATAGTTCAATGGTTAGGTGGTCTTTATTGGTTCCTTGGTTCCATCACTTCCCTGGTTCAATTTCTTTCTTTCACTTTGGTTGAACCATCCCCTTGAACTGGTCTCTGGAATCATTTGTGTTCTTCCTTTGCCTGGAGCTTCCTTTGAACCGTTGAACTTGTGAACCATTAAACTTTAAACTCTTTTGGTTCAAGGTTCATTCATTTCATTGGTTCATTATTTGTTCCATTGCTTCCTTTATTTTTCTAAGTCTTTCAAACTTTACTGAACTATTTGAACCTTTGAACCCTTGAACCTGTTAAACCATTTGGTTCAAGGTTCAATGGTTGAATCCTTGTTCTTTTATTTAATTCTTTCAAAGATTTTTTCCACATCTTTATCAATCCTTTGGAACACCCCAAAGGGAAGGTGTCCCTTCAGGTCTTTGAGTAAGGTCCATTTTGTGTGTGTCAAGAGTCCCCCGCAAGGGTACCTACCCTTCGGGGTCCTTCGGGTTGCCTTCGGGTTAATTCCTTCGAGCAACCTTAATCCTTCATTTCTTTCAAACAAAATGTCCAAAGGAATTCCTTCAGACATTTTGTCTGAAGGAAATCTTCCTTTGCCATTTTTCCACTGGGCTTTTGCTTTTCCTTTTAGGTGAATTCCTTCAGACAAAAGTCTGAAGGAATTCCTTCAGACATTTTGTCTAAAGGATTTTTCCTTAGTCATTTTTCCTTTGTAAAATCTTTCTAAATGAATTCTTTTGGTCCCTTTACTTAGTAATTTCCTCAGACAAAAAGTCTGAAGGAAATCTTTCTTTCAGTCTTCTCTTTGATTCTTTGAACCAATGTTCCCTACCCTTCGCAAGGGCACCTACCTTTAGTTCACTACCCTCCTTAAGGGCACTTGTTCCTTCGGCTTTGGGGCAGTCCCTTAAACTGACTGATTGAACTGACTTTAGTTCAACGGTTTAATCTTTTGTTTTTCACTAAGTCTTTTTCAAGAATTGAACTTATTGAAGCGGTTGAACTTTGAACCTTTGTCAAAGCACTTAACTCTTTGAGCTTGCCAATGACGTTGAACCTTTGAACCCTTTGAACTGTTGAACCTATTTGGAAACAGGGTTCAATGGTTCAATCCTTCCTTTCAAGCTTGCCGATGAACATTTTTGGTTGAACCAAGGCGTTGAACCAATCTTGAAATTGCCAAAGTGCTGGGAACTTGTTGCTTTGTGAGAATTCTCCTATTGAAGTTGTTGAACCTATTGAACTTGCTAGTCCCTTAACTGAAAAATCTTGAAAAATGCAAAATTTGAATGCTCAAAATAATTTTTGAAAAGGGAAGAGAGGATTTTGATCTGCAGGACCAAAATAGTTCATATGTTGTCCCAAAATGAGTGACAAATTTTGGGAACAACACATTGTATCTATATGTTGTGAGCACTCCTATTTAGCTGGGGAGGACTACCTATGAATAAGAAAGCACTACCAGAAGATATTTGTTAGCAAATAAATGAGTGGGCTACTAAGCTATGCGCTTGTTCTAGGAAGTGTGAAAATTCCCTAGAGATGACAGTCCACTTTTGAGAGGCAAAATAATAATAAATAACTAAAAGAGAGATAAAGAGAGAGTGAAAGAGAGGGTGAAATATAGGGATAAGATTACCATTTTTAAAGAACATATTCTTAGTAGAGAGTGATAGGGTGTAAGTGAGGTATTTTTTTATTGTTTTGGAAGTTATCTAGGTAGGTTTTGAAGAGGTTAAGAAATTGATAATCACCGACATTGGTAGGTGTGTGACCAATGTCTATTAGGCTATCAAGATAGGTAGTGAGGTGATCGATGTCGGTTAATCTACCAATGTCAATAGGTGAAATAATTATCTAAGAGGTTACAAAAAGATTTTCTAGGTCTAAGAAATGGTTTGGATCAAGCCAGAGAGGTTGAATGAGTTAGGACAAGGAGTTTATGGATTGGTTAAGTTTGGTCAGAGGTTTGGTATGCATGTAAGGGAAAACAAGTAAGGAAGCTTTGTAACTCCCTCACAGGGGTATGATCAGAAGTGCATAAAGTAGTGCAGGGTAGATATAAATAAATATAAGAATAAATATTTAAATGGCCTATAGTATCAATGATATACTTCGCTGTGGTGGTCACTGAATGATAAGTACTAGGTTGATGGTTTCTGTTTGGGAGTCTAAACTTTAATGCCTAAATAAAGAGAACATGAGGATGTTTTTGGTCCTCAAGAGCTTAGTTTTTTATGGTGATTGACTTACTTAGAGTAATTGTAAGCTTGGATGTTAAAAAATAGAAGGATGAGAGCCTAAATGAGAATAAGAATTGATTTTCTTAATTTCTACTTACCTAAAGTATAGGTGGGAGTTTGGCTTATATTGTTGATGTTGATGATCCTACCGATGTTAGTAGGTATCCCACCAATGTTGGCTATTAAATAGGTAATTATTTTCTATTCTTGGCATGTTCTCTATTGTTATGCATGCAAAATGTGACACCCATTATAAAATGGTAAAAATAGGAGGTTAGGAATGAAGTAGTTGTTTAGAAATTTAGTTTGGAAGGAGGACTAAGTCTTAGGTAGTTAGGATGAGGGGATTAGGTCTCGAGGTGACTCATCAAAGGAGAATTAGTCATAGGGCAAGGTGGAAATAAGAGTTTTTAATTAACTTAATTAAGTATTTTAAATTAACTAAATATGTGAGGGGTAAAAGTATGGTTTAGGGAGATAAATTGTTATTATTAAAATGGGTTTAAGGGGGTTTTGACACAGGGAGCTACACACATGTGTGTGATGTAATTTTAGTGTCTACATAATCAATTTAGAATTAGAACACTAGTTTCTTAAAGTTTTTTGGAACCAATCCTGCATTATAACTTTGCACCAATTAAGCTTAAAAATGATGTTGTGAGGCCTCATATTTATATATTTTTAGATTTGATCAAAATCAACCTCAACCATTCATCTCAAGATTAAGATGTGTGATTGAAGATTAATTTAATTTTTTGAATTAAGTTTGTAATTATCCTCATGCTAGCATTGGAAGAAGGGGAAATTAGTAGGCATGGAGGGCATCATGGAAGGCATTGATGAGGCATGGAGGGCATGAATCCTGATATTTGTGGCATTTATGGCCTAGGGATGTCTTCCAAAGAAATGAGGTCACTTAATGATGTAGATATTCAATATTCATTTCTAAAACAAATTATTCAACAAGTTTTCATGGAATTTTTTATTAGGCCTTGATTTGGATTAATTATCTCTTAGGCATGATTAAACACATTGTGCACAAATTACCCAAATTGATTATAATGCCTTGTTATTGGTCAAAAATTTGACTAGATTGGAATTGGAAGGTGATGTTAGATGTGTTGGAATAGTATTCCCATTAGGATGTTACCAATAATAAATAACAAAGGCACACATCTTGTGCAAGATATTTGATAGGGAAGAGCAATCCAGAGCAACTAGGTGTAAATTTGGCATTTTGACTCAATATGAAATATTCAAAGTTAGGTAGCCTATAAATTATATTGCCCCATTTAGGGATACCTCACCAAAATTAGTACTTGAATATGTCATTTTCACATCATTTAGTGTGTTTTAGTGTTTTTATACCAAATTGTGCATTTTAGGTGGAAACTAGCCCAAAATCCTGATTAGAAGTTATCGATTCCCAGTTTTAGGTGTTTATAGTTTGCCCCTATTTGGGAAGATGTTTCAAACTATCAGCAAAACAATGTCTTCTCAAAGAATGAGATATCACCTATATGTCAAAAAAAATGATGGTTGAAGAACAAAGCTCCAAATGGTTTTAGGAAGACTATGATGATGCCCCCTTGAGGGAGTGGTCATCACATTTATTGATGGACGATCCCTTGAAATAAACAAGAAGAAAGGTATAATTAACCTATGGTTAATATTAATCCAAATGAAAAAATCTTTGTAAGTGTTGATGTAAAAAGGATGTTGATTTGCCCAAAGGTGGTTATAATTAGGAATAAAAGTCAAAATAATGATTTGCCCACAGGCATTTATAATCATTAAGCAGACCTGGATTAGCTAAAGATGATTATGCCCTAGTTAGGGTTGATTAGCAAGCATAAATAAAAGATATAACCTAGAATATAGATTAAATATGAGTAGGTATAAAGTGATGAAAGAGATGAATAGAGGAATGATATTGATCAGTGTGAATGATTTAGTTATACCTGTCAATGAGAAGATGCTCATCCTGATTAACAATGATATAACTAGAATGGTCATTTGGTTGATTTGATTAAGGGTAGGATGGAAGGATTTGCCAAGGTGACAAGGAGAAACTTATATGGCTCCATTTATTGTAGACCTTCCTAAAGCTATTTTTTGCTATAGCATGTGATGGTAGGCATCATGATAGAACACCATGAAGACTTGGCTGAAAAATGCATAAGGACTGACTCTTGATTTAACAAACACTCAAAAATAATAGACAAATGATAAAAACCATGATGATAATATTGATGTATGACTATGGATAGACTAAATAATAATGTGTGCAAGGAATCACCCAATGCATACATAAGGTTGAGTCAAGGAAAATAGTGATGAAACAAAACAAATAGACAAGTGAAAAAACAAACAAACAAATAGAAAAATAAGCAAACAAACAACCTAAAATAAACAAACAAAGAGAAATCCTGGACATAAAATCAAAATAAAACATCCTAACAATGACAATGCCCCAGTAAGGTGGTTTGAGTATAATTGACTAGTCTTAGATAGGACAAATGTTTTTGGATTTTTGAAATATTTGAATGTTTTTGACATTTTGAGGTATCTTAACTTGCTAGAGAATGATAAGATACCTATTCGTAAAATTGAGAGAGTGTTTAGCTTAGGTTGCTAACAAAATAGTGAGAGTGTATGGAAAGGGGGACTAAGGTGACCTCAACATGATTTGAGAATGACTTACATACTCCTAAAATAAAATCAAGTCATAATAATTCCATCCACACAAAAGGTGGGGAAAAATCAACTAGGTCCCAACAAGTTATCAAACCCGAAAAATAACCAATCAAATGAAAACATTAATGGCAAGGTGATGCAATAATGCATGATAAACAGTGTTACCCCTAGTTTGCCCATACATAGTTATAAATAAGAGACAATGGTAATGGTTCATGATACTAATTTTCCCATAGGTGGTTATAATTAGTATCAAGACCTATGAAACACTGATTTTCCCGTAGGTGGTTATAATCAAACTCACATAAACAAATATGGATAGGATGAAAGATATCTTTCCAAATCAACTATCACACTACTTTCATAGATTGTCATTATAAACATGGATTGGATTGATTATTGAAACTTGATTATAATCCCCCCATGAAAATGTATGAGAAGAACCAAATGAACCAAGATCAAAACATGATTGGGTAAGATGACTAAAAATAGGCTTTGGTCTAGAAAGGAATGGAATGATAGGATGGTATGGTCTTGCTAAGGATAATTATGGTCTATATAAATTAGATAAAATGGTAAGAGGGTTGTCCCCAAGTGGTGGGGTGAATGACTAAGAATCTACAACAATATAAAAAGGATATGTAATAATGGCAATGGCATATGCAATGGTATGGTACATGTTTTTGGCCTAGGTGTAGTTTTTGATTCTATTATTCCTGCTGATGGGGAGATGCATGTCTTAATCAACAAATGATACAAATAAAATACTCAATCATGTTAATTATTGTCTAACACCTCATCTAAATAACTGATCTATCAGAAACTCGATGCAGATCTAGTTTTCAAGAATGCTTTTATGATCTTCACTAGTCGTTGATTCAGATTCCTTCAAGCATCAAGACAAGGTATCTTTGAAGCCTCTGCAAAGGAAAGTGTGGTCATGGATGGTAAACAAGGACAAATAATGGATGGTAGGTTTGATTATTAAATTAAATGGTAAATTATAATAGAATGTATAATGGTGGGGGAACAAATGAAGATCGGGACTTTTAGTCACACGTAATGTTGTTGATGTTAAATTCAACATAATTTTGGCTATGGTGGGGTCAAAGACTTGTTCTCTCGATGGGACCACCATATTTTTCTTTTATTTGATCTTGAGAGTAGCTACCATCTTATTAGGCTATAAATAAGAAGCTATTTTGATTTGATCTTTCATTTTGTCTTCATCAAGTAGTTAAGAACTTTTGTGCTTAGCTATTAGTGCCTCAAAAAGGTTTTCACCAATGAAGTTGTCTTGATTGTCTTGTATCACCTTTGAGAAGGTTTCACTAAGGAATGTTGACTTTTGACTTTGATTATCTTCTAGCACTTTCAAAAAAGTTTCACTAGAAGATCTTGAGTTTTGACTTTGCTTGTCCCTTAGTGCCTTTGAAAAGATTTCACTAGGAGAGTGTTATTCTACTATATGAATGTTGTCTTAGTCTCCTTGCTCTTCTTCAACTGCTATGTCACCATGGATGCATTTCAACAAAGTGTGATTTTTTAAATTCTAATAAACATTTATGGGAGATGGAATGTCAATAATATGGCTATCTTGGTTGATGGTAATGGCCTATGAAATGGTAATTGAATGGGGAGAGGCTGCACAATCCTTATAGAAGATACTAAGAAAAGTTGTGTCAAAGCTGAAGTACTCATCCTCAAAAATTGTAAAAGGATTATAAATGTATTCAAATTGATGTGTGAGGCATGTATAACTAATGTTGTAATAATCGTGAACATATTCCTCTTCTAAATCTGATTATAACTCAAAAGACTCTAAATCTACTGTTGCAACTAATGTTGATTCCAATTTTGATGCTAAATTTATGTCAATTCAAGAATGGAAGCTGAATCTAACTTTGATTCTTCATCTAAAAGGTACTCTATTAGAATGATGTCTTGTTAAATATTTGGTTTTGGATAAGTAACAGCCTATGATGGCATAATGGGCTCCACAGAAACTAGTTTGTTAAAGTGAGACTCCTCTAAGATGGGAAAAAGGTCAAGAGACAACTCCTCAGAGACTAGCTTGTCAATAGGAAGCTCTTGAAAAATAGGCATATGGTCAAGGTAATGATTTAACCAAAGGCATTTATAATCATTAAGAAGTGACTTAGTAAAGAATGGATTGTCAGAGTGAGACTCCTCGACAACTAGTATAGGATCAATAGCTGACTCATGATAGTGTGACTTATCACAAAGGGTTGGTTCAATAAAAACATCTTGGATTGGTTTGTTCTCTTGGCGTTGGTTTCCAATGAGTTGGAAAATACCAATTTTGAACACAACTTTGTCTACAAAAGATTAGGTTGATTGAGGTTTGGTTGGGATTGGTATTATAGGAAGAATGGCCTATGATTGGATAATGGTAGGGCCTTGGAGAACATGATTGCTTACATGAGCCAAAGAATAAATCTTGAGATGGTAACGATAGGGCAGTGCAGAGCATGATTGCTCACACAAGTCAAAATACTAGGTCTTGGAATGATGAAGGGGCATTATGGAGCTTGGTTGCTCATACAAACCAAAGGATGAGGTCCTGGTATAGAAATGGTTGGGTGTTATGGAGCTTGGTTGCTCGCACAAATGAAAGGACTAGGTCTAGGAATGGTAATTGTATTCTTTGGATATTACATATCTTGATGGCTTGTATAATCCAAAGGAGGGTTAGGGGTAACTGATGATTGGATAACAAAGGGATGTCATAAAACTTGATTGTTTTCACAAGCAAAAGGATCAAATTCTTCCTCATAAACCATATCATCCTAGTCATGAGTTGGATCATAAATTAGTTCTTGGCTGTGTTCCATGTACTGATTATTGTAAAGAGGGTATGGATTTGTATCCCAAATAACATTATCTATAGTTGGGTCTTCAAATTGCACTTCATAAATCTCTTCATACCAATCAATGTCTCGAGTTAGATCGTAATTTGCTTCATGACTGTGTTCCCATGAATGATTAATATGAGGCAGATATAAATCTATCTCACAAAAAATATTAGCATCATTAGGGTCTTGATAAAAGCCATAAAAGTAATTTTGTGTGGCCATTCTATCATAATTTAGACTTTAAGTGACTCCACCATAAGTTTAGCGAGACATATCCATGTAAATGATGAAAGCTCCAAAAACAAAAAGACTTAGAGTTTTACAAACTTTGAAAAACTATGTCCAAAGGATAAATGGTTCAATTTTTGTCTAACTTGGTCAAAAGGTGGAGTTGTATCTCCAATGTGGTTTGACAGTATATATATATATATATATATATATATATATATATATATATATATCCAAAATGATTTGTGTTAATAATTGGCATAAAACATCCTAACATCAAATGTCACACACACAAAAGGTCAAGCATCTAAATAAAAATTGGCATGTCAAAACTCTAGGTCAAAGTTTTCTAAACAAGGTCTAAATTAGGAAAGGGAAAAGTTGAGTTGTTAGGTATTTTGTTCAAATGTGGATTCAAAATCTAGGCTCAAACAAATAGGCATGCTAGGACTTTTGGCCAAACAACATCAAAAGCTAGGATTGAAACAAAGGTTAATGTGATTTGATTTAATCTAACAAGTTTGGAAACAACTTTTACATAGACCTGACACACAAAATCAAATATAAACATGATCAATTGGCATAAGGCATAAGACAAAAGGCTCTTTGATAAAGGCTATGTTCTCCCAAATAAAGGCACAAAAAATGATGAGGATAGGCATTAAATAAACAAACCATCAATAGTTTTTAATTTTGGGTAATCGATTAACCAAAGTTATGCAACCCAAAAGAGAAAGATCTATGTATCAACCCCCTGAATTAAGGCCTAAATAGAAATCAATCAATGTTTAGATCCAAACTTAACGAGGCTAATTGAAAAATCAACATTGAAAACTAGGATTTGACTACACAAGTTAGACAAGATTGGACAGCATGAAGAGACCAGATAAAGGTCCAAATGATATACACAAAGTGATTTGAAACAAATGGTAAACAAGTCTTGAAACAAACTGAGCAGCCTAATAGCATAATCATACTTGACTAATGTGATCAATGCTATGTTTCAAAAGACTTAAAAGGTTCAAAATGTTTTGACATGATTTGGGTAGCATAACACTACCCTTCACAACTCAAAGGCATTGTTTTGACATGGCATATGAACAAACAAACAAGTTTTAGTCTCAAAACATACCAAGTATAATCATCCAAATCTTAGCAAGGGTATAGAAAAATGGGGTTTACTAAATTATAAAGGTTTTGATCATTCTATGGGAATAAATTACATAATGACTTTCACATCAAATAATGTAAAAGATAATCACAAAAATTGGGTGACCATGGCATTGGCTAGTTGTAAAAAGGTCTAGTCCTTTTTACAACCACTATATCCTACTATTCGCTTAGTGTAGTGTGATGTCCAAATGTAGATACATCCCATATGCAACTCTAAAGGAGACAAATGAAGACAATGTTGGGAGATAAAACCCTAAGTCAAAGCTTCCCTAAAGAACTTGCAGGATGTGATGAACTCCCCGTTAAAAACAAAGATAAATAAATAAAGCATGAAAGTAGGAAGACTTTACGGTAATTTTCAAGATAACCCAAAATTTATCAGGTTTTTGGGGAGTGATTTAGGTGACACTCTTTCTAAGCCTTGGACTAGTTTACTTGTAATAGGAATGGTGCTTTTGATTATAAGGGTTCCCCATAGGATACAAATAGAAGAGCATACACACAACACCCTCCTTTTTTCCAAACCAAATCTAATTAAATAACTATTGCAAACAAAAATTGACAAGTGTGTTCAATTTTAAACCCAAAATGAAATGTTTGGTTATTGTTCATTTTGACCCCTTGGTTTTAGTTGTAAACTTTGAAAACATTCACCAAAAACACATAAAGTTCCTTGTTAAACATCCAAAACAAGGTTCATAATCAATATTTAAGCATGAAAAAGTGATTTTTAAAAAAAATATCCCGCTTGGTCCTGCAATAAAAATTTTAGCATTTCCCTTAGCTTTGAAGACCTTTTGAATTTGAAACAAGAAACTTTAGAAAAATAGGTCTTAGGTCTGTGTTTTTGGAAAAAACACAATGACCTATGTCATTCAATACCACCAACATTAGTTATGGCCAACCAAGATCTGGTCGATGTCAGTCCTAATGATTGATGTCAGTCATGATGATCGATGTTGGTTAGGCTAATTAACCAATGTTGGTATTTCTATCGATGTCAGTTATTGTGTAAAAATTGTGGCAACCAAAAATGGAAAAATAAAGTTAGAAAATTAATTTGAAAGAGTTTTAAGAGCTTAAATGATTTTTTAAAGTTATGAAAGGATCTCCTTCATGTGTAGGATGCGTCTTGTCCCACCAGGCATGCCATTACGTGATCTAGGAATTTGACTCAAGAGAGGATGGTTAGTATGGTGTTAGTTCCAAAATGAAAACAAGATGAAATAAACACACTAATAACATAACATCTCTAGGCCTAGACACTAGAGAGAGCTTAGTTAACAAAATCAAATGACAAGCACAACTAAAAAGAAAGGAATAAAAACATAAGAATTCCTTTGACCTTCCTTGGATGTTACAAATGCCTTTGTAATGGTGGCTTACTCGACTTGTGCTTCAAGAGGTCTTCTTCAGTGGAGTGTGACTACCTTCATCTCCTCTTGGCACCTTTGGCTTGTGGCTTGGCTTGGCTTGGAATCAATTTGGCATTATAACACTAGTTGCTTGAATCTTTTTGGAACCAATCCTACATTATAACTTTACACTAATTATGCTTAGAAATGATGTTGTGAGGCCTCCTATTTATAGATTTTTGGAGTTGATAAGAATCAATCTCAACCATCCATCTCAAGATTGAGATGTGTGGTTGAGGATTAATTCAATTTTTGTAATTAAGTTTGTAATTATCCTCATCATGTAATTGGAAGAAGGGGAAATTAATAGGCATGAAGGGCATCATGGAAGGCATTGATGAGGTATGGAGGGCATGAATCCTGATATTTGTGGCATTTATGGCCTAGGGATGTCTTCCCAAGAAATGAGGTCATTTGATGATGCAAATATTCAATATTCATTTCCAAAAAAAATTATTTAACAAGTTTCATGGAATTTTTTATTAGGCATTGATTTGGATTAATTATCTCTTAGGCATGATTAAGCACATTGTGCACAAATTACCCAAATTGATTAGAGTGCCTTGTTGTTGGTCCAAAATTTGATTGGATTGGAATTGGAAGGTGATATCAGATGCATTGGAACCATATTCCCATTTAGGATGTTTCCAACAATAAATAACAAAGTCACATGTCTTGTGCAAGATATTTGATAGGGAAGAGCAATCCAAATCACCCAGGTACAAATTTGGCATTTTGACTTAAAATGAACTGATCAATGTTATCTATCCCATAAATTGTATTTCCCTATTTAGGGATACCCTGGCCAAAATTGGCACTTGAATATGTCATTTTCACATCATTTAGCATGTTTAAGTGTTTTTAAGCCAAATTATGTATTTTAGGTGTAAACTAGCCCAAAAGCCTGATTAGATGTTATCGATGGCCAATTTTAGGTGTCCACACTAATCAGGGATGAGTGGTCCATGGATTGGATTCTCATCATTAAATAGGTTGACTTCACTGGTAAGGTGAGTAAAGGTCAACCTAGGCTTCTTCCTTAGAGTCATAGGAACAAAGTCCAACTCTACTTTCATTTTCTCCATTTCTAATGGAAATAACTCCTTTCCTACTTCTTTAAAGGGATCCCCTTCTCTATCTGAGCCATATGATATTGTTATATCAATGAGAGCACCCTCCAATGTCTTTTATATTTGAAAAGCTATCATGTTAAAAAATTCTATGGGAGAAGTTATCCTTTATAGGAGTTTTGTAGGTGAGTAACTTTCCTCAGGTCTTTGTTCCAATCTTGGTTCTCTAACTTTCTCCTTGCCTTTTATTTATTGAGGTTTTTTAGATTGAGGTTCCTGCTAGTGGGGTTGAGGTTCATATGGCTAACCTTGAGTAGATGGATCCTTATGAGTGGTCCCAGATGAACTAGGCAACAAATGATATTCCAAGGGATGCAACTACCATATATCCTCTTTAGGCTCATTGTCCTTGATCAATCTGCATTCCAACTTGATATTGTAGCTTTTAATTCTAGAGAGCACTTATTCAAAATTCTTTAATCTAATATAGATGTCATCATTGACACCTAGATTATGTTCATATTCAATCATAGGGACATTTCTCTCTTTAATGTGGTTAACCACTCCACCCCTAGGGTACCACATTTTAATGTCATCCAATTGGAAAATAAAAGAATTCTTATGTGTTATCATGATTTCCAACTTCTTCCAATCTTTGATTATAATCTTCCCAATATCCAATGGGAGGGGGTGGATTTGGAATTTCCTTTGCTCTTTGCATACCTTTTCCACACCATGGATGATTTGGGAGGTAATTTATTACTCAGCAAGCTTGTTGGGGACATGGACCAGTAGCCTATAAGGTTGGGTTAGGATCCCCTCTATCCCAATGACAGTGTAATCTAGATAATACCATACATCTCCCATGGTTTCTATCTATCTCTTGATAAGGGGATGAAATATTGGCATAGGATATCCTATGATTTCTTCATATATGGTTATGAAAACACAATCATAGATTAATTTCATATGTTTCATGTACTTGAATTTGTATAATTTGAAATAGTGGTGAGAAATTATGGTTCTACCATTAGGGGACTAGTTCCTAATGCTAGGGAAGGATACAAAGGCTAGAAGGGATTCCAAAAGATATGACATCATATATAACTACTTAGAGTTCCATGGATTGATGGCTATGAATTTCTTAGCCAAGAAGAAGCTAATTAGGTCTCCTACTAGAGGGGTTATTTTCTTTTCTATCATGAAGTGGATTCAGGACACCCAAATTTTTTTTACATATGTGGTGGAAGGGGCACCAAAGCCTTGATTCAGTTGGGTCATGTCTATTCTAATGCCTTCCCTAAATTGGAAAATGGGAATGATGTCATCTATGGTTTTGAAGACATAGGGTCCTTGGATTAACCAGGGTGTGAGGACTAAATCAAGGTTTTGTGTGTTAGCCCAATTCCTCATGTTAGAGAGGTTGAGATGGTGTAAGGGGAGATTATAATAAGTTTTGCAAAGGTCATAGGAGATATGTACACCACCCTTTCAGAACTACCCTCCCAAATGATTCATTCCCCATTTATCCTATAATTAACAGAGATGGGTTTAAGGACATCAATGCAATCTATTGCCTCTGGTTTCATTGTGGCATGGTGGAGACCAACCATTTGAATTATAAAAAGGTCATTGTACATTCTATTAATTTTGGTTTTCTTCCTTTACTCTTGGGAGATAGGCTATAATTCATCCACTAGGAAGAATAATTTAGACTAATTCCTTATTCCATAGATGTTTAGGGCTACCAATTCCAGCTTTGTATCCTTGAAAATCTTTCCTTCACTGTCAGAGGTTACGTAAAGCTCAACCTCCATATACAATTAGTACTTGCTAATAGCCATTTTTTATGTTATTGAGTTGTTTACATTGGATTACCAAGGGTTCTTATTATAACACTTATTCTCAGGTGCATAATTATGCTATCTTGATTGAACTGTAATCGATGAACCAATTTGGGTCTTCTTTATAGAGGGCTTAGGGTTTAGAGTACTAATGGCATGAGATATTTAGGCTTTAACTTCATAAATGCTTTATATTTTATGGAGACATTTTGCTTTATACCCTTGAATTTTTGAGTTTAGAATATCTTTAATTTTGTCCTTTCATGTTTATGTGGAGTTCATGTAGTACCATTCTGGGCTTTTCATGGCAATTTTCATAAGTGTCATTTGAATACTACCCATTGGGTTTTCAAAGCTTCTTTAATTTTATGACATAAGATTAAAATATTAGACTTAGTGTGATTCATCTATTGAAATCTGAGTCCTCACCCTTTTATTGGTCCATTGATCTCTAGGTTTATGGTCATGGCACTTGGAATTTTTATAGGTCCCTCCCATGTTGCATATCTTTCATAAGTTTTCACCTTGGTCGAGTACTGGCCATGTGTCAAGCTCAAAAAGTTTTAAAAATTTAATTATCCTTTTGTACCATTGGATTAAATCCCATGAGTGAGTGATTTTCATTGATTTCCTGACTAGTCATGGTTTAAATGAAAATGTGACACACATCATTCTTGAGAGCCTTGGATGCCTTTGAAAAGTCCACCTAGGCCTTGCATCATTGGATAAAATCTAGTGGGACAATGATAGTCATTGATCCATGTGGGGTGGTATGATCATTAATTGAATGACTTTATTAGGTCAATCCCTTTCTTGTTTTTATTGAATCATCAAAGCACCATGTATTCATCTTTCAATGCCTCATGCTCCTTTTCACTTTTCCTCCCATGCATCGTATTATTAGATAAAATCTAGTGAGTGAGAAATTTCCATTGATCTATCATGGTGTACATTTTGTAAGCCAAAGCCTTTTGTCTATGACGCTCCATCTGATCATATCTAGTGAACAAGCATTGATTTTAGGATCCTGTAAAGAGTGAGGGAGATAATTATTAGACCTAAGGACATAAATAAAAGAACTTATCATAAGGTATTATGTACAAGGTTGAGATGATTATTGAGGCCTTAGTATTAATGACCTAGGCTAAGTTAGTCAATGTAAAAAGGGACCTCATAGAATTATATCAAACTAGATCCAAAGAACATAGGAAAAGAAAGGGGAAATCAAATAAATAAGAATTTGAGTTATGTTATGAAAACATGATTTGAACCCACGCAAACCCATTTTTTATCTTCTTTTTAATTGGTTCCTGCCAACTTGGCTCCCTCCAACATTTGAATTTGAATCAAGGGCCACCCAGGGTTTCTTAACATAGAACCCTTGGGTGACTTCCATGGAATCTGCAAAATGACTCACACAACTCATTAGTATGGTTAGTCTAAAATAGAAATATTAAATCACACAAGCATATTTCTTAATAGAGTGGATGATCTTCAAATTATGTTAAAAGCTTCAATGTTTAGATGCTTTAAAACTTGGATATAAAGATTTCTCAAGGGTCCTAACTTTTAGAATTAATGGGGGTATGTTGGTCCCAACACCTTACTATCAATATTGTTTTGTATATTATTAATCTGAGCATCCTTAATTACAAGGGAATTTTTAAAAGTGCTAGGTTCATGAGATTGTGAGAATAATTGATTATGAATTCAAGTTTGCTTATCATTAACTACTATTATAATCACTTCTATGCTCAAACCTAGACAAGAAAATCTTCTTATCACTTTTATAAACTAGAAATGGTTTGGTCCTTTCGTTGCAAGGTTAATCTAAGAAAATCTATCTCTAGTTGTTATTGATGAATATTTTTTTCATGTCATGATAGGGTCATAGCATGCCACAAATATTTGCCTTTATGAACATGTTGAGGAGAAGACTAATATTCCTTCATGAGTGGAGATTTACCCTTATCATTTTTATAAGGTAAAGGTCTTTCTTCTTTAGGTGAAATATTTTGTGTAGGTTTTTGTGTTTCTTCAACTTTCTACTCAACATATATAACTTCTATGGGAGAAGTAAAGCTTAAACTACCCTAAATTTTTGCTACTTATAACTCAGCGTCTTCTTCCTCTTGGAGAATCAACCAACAAATTCACCAAGGTTTTCCAGATGGGGTAGGATTTTCTGATGAAACCATAATTTTAATTTTTGACCTCCTTAAAACATCTTCAGATTTATAGGCATCGAAGATGGACCTTCCTCTATTTTTGCTATCACAGGAGGAGAAATAAGACATTGTAATTTATTACTAAGAATTTTGATTGAATTTTAAATAAATGAATACCAAGATTTCTAACCTTTTGGTTTATGTAGGAAATGGTATTGATAGGTGATATTAATTAAACCATAATGTTTAATTAACCTAGTACCCATTTTCAATTTATGATCTACATGATGGATAACATGATGAAGATAATAAGGTAGGTTTACTTGACACTCAAGTTTGGTATCTCATTTCTTAAGATGAATGAGAAGTTACATAGTGTCACCACCAACCATAGTGATTTTTCTATCACAAGTGAGGTATTTCATGATCCAATATGCTACATTATGCCATGGAGGTGTAAGACTGTTCCAAGTGATCCCTCTGGCAATGCCTTATGGAGTCTTGTCTAAATTAGGATGGGGTTCATTTCCATCAATGAACATTTGAATTAGATCAACAAAACTCAATTTGTTATTAAAACCATGACTTCTTCAAGAATCCTTGAAAGTTCACTGATAACAAAGGAATTAACATGAATATGTTCAACTTGGACTATAGAACGATCTTCATCAATTATTTCTAAAAACTCTTGAATAATGTTCTCCTAAAAGCTTTAGAATGTATTCAAGAAATTGAGCCATCCTACTATTTCAAAAATAACCATAGTATATTTAATCTTTTAAAATAAGTTATGATGAATCTAGTTCACTTTTCTTTTTACCCCAATATTTGTAGTTGTTCACAATATTCTCAAAAACTTGCTTACACAATGAAAAAATGAGTTCAAACTCACATAGAGTACTGGATAGGGCAAGGAAGTTAGGACATGACATGGAAGTGAAAATCAATAAAAGGATAAAAAATGTGGCACATGTGTAATTGATAAGAAGTACCATGAAATTATAGTAGAGATAATGAACAATCACTTTAGAGTAAGCAAATTTTTAATGAGGGAGTACTTTTGAGGTCAACATCAATTATGTGGTATGAAAGATTGTACTTGGCAACACTTGAAATGATATTTGTCATTATTTACACATTAGGACTTATCTTTTGAAAGCATAACTTGAATAACCTCAAAAAATTCTTTAAATTATAAAATAGTACTAGCTTCAGTCACATCCAAGTTTCATCAAAGGAACCTATCCATATTTAGAAGTGTTGTCTACCTAATAGTCATACATGCAGAACATAAAATAGAAAATATCTAACCTTTTGGGAAGGATGTAAAATTGTACTTATATTACAAGGATCCATGCTTATCTCTTAAAGTTACCATGTTTCCTATAAGGATAAATAATTTTGAGAAGATGAGTTAGTTGACAAGACAACAGTTCATGTTTATTGCAAAAGTTTCATCTAAAAAGTATCATTTTTTATTTTTACTCTTTAGTGTTTTTTTATTTTTTATATTTTATATTTTTATATTTTTAATTTCTAAAGGAGAAGAACCACCATTTGATGGTTTTCAGCACTCCCCCTTATTGGATGTTTGCTATAAAGATCACTCAGCTTTAGTGGAAGAATCAGGTTCTTCCATAAGGTCAAATTGGCTGTGATTATTTTTAATGAATTCTCCCCTACTAAGAGTTCTCCTATATACTTTAAGTTTCTGATCATTGACTAAAAGTGTCCTTTGGTCACCATCAATTGGTTGAAATTAGACAAAGCCATTTGTGTTGACAATTTTGATCAAGTATGACCCCAACCATCTTGTCCTGAGCTTATCTTCAAAATGGTGGAATTTAGAATCAAATAGAATCACTCAATTACCTTCTTAAAATTATTTTTCTCTGATACGAGCATCATGCCATTGTTTTTTATACTTTTGAATCATGGTGGTTTGAGTGAGTGCATCCATTTTTAGTTCATTTATCCCATTCAGTTGCATGATTCTTTCCTTCTGGGTTTCATCAAGATTAACTCCCATAACAACTATTATCTTTAGTGTCTATATTTCAAACTCTATTTGCAACAAAGGTATCTTTTTAAACATAATTTCATATGGATAAAATCTTGTGGTAGTCTTCCATGTTGTATTATATGCCCAAACTACTTTTAGGTATTTTATCTATCCAATATTTCCTATTACTATTCAATATGTTGGTTAAAAAGTTTTCAAGATATTAGTTAGTTACCTCCACTTGTCCATTAGGTTGGGGGTGATGTGGTGAGGATTTATGGTCATTGACTTGGTAAAATTTTGTAAAATCCTTGATCATGTTAGACATGAATTGAGGCCATTAATCAGAAACAATATATCTAGAAGCTCCAAATCTCAACATGATCTTATGATATAGAAAATAAGTAATTATTTCCTTGTGAGTAAAGGTGAGTGTCTACACTTCATCCCACTTGGTAATATAATCATTACATACTAATAAATACTCTTTTTATTGAGATGGTGGGTTAATTTGTCTAAAAAAATCCAAACCCCATCTTCAAATGGTTTTTAAAAATATTTGAGGATGGAGAGGCATTTATGAGAATAGAGTAGGCTTACACATCCTTTGGCAAGGATCACATTGCCGTACAAACCTTGTTACAGTCTTATAAAGAGATGTCCAATAACAACCCACACAAAGAATCTTATGAATGGTCCTTTTTTCTAAATAATCTCCTCCTCCTAGTTTACTATGGCATGCTCTTATGATGTCAAATACTTCATCTTCTCTGACACACCTATGAAGTACATGATCATGTCTAGTTTTAAATAACATGCCTTTAAACCATTTAAAATGAGAACTAGTTCTAATCAAACATTTTATTTCTTTATGAGTAAATGAATGAGAAAAATTCCCTATTGATAGGAAATTTACCATGTCTACAAAACATGGGGAGTATGTAGATATAGAAAATTACTATTCATCTAGAAAAGAATCTTCCATAGGTTCATCTTCACATATAGTGATCAATCTAGACAAAAATCTAGTAACAACATTATACTTTCCAAGTTTGTATATAATGGTAATTTCAAATTATTGCAACATAAATAGCCATATAATAATTTTACCACCTACTACTAATGTATTCATTAAGTACTCAATATCTGAATAATCTATATAAATAAATACTTGATAACTAGTAATATAATGTCTAAACTTGTTTATGGCATAAACAATAACAATAAATTATTTTTCTATGGTAGTGTAGTTTTGACCTATGGGAGTAAGATTATTGTTGATATAATAAATGACACATTTTTCCTTCCTCATCTCTTTGTCATAAAACTGCCCCTAGTGCATTATTGGAAGCGTCAGTAAAAATATGAAAAGGTTATTTCTAATTAGCTCCTTTCAAAATTAGATCAGTCATAAGTTTGTTTTTTTAATGTTTCAAAGTTTTGTTAACACTTATCATTCCATTTAAATTCATTGTCTTTTGTTAGCAAGGAAAACATAGGTGCAGCTATTTTGCTAAAGTCTTCAATAAATCTTTTATAATATCTTACATGACTGAGAAAAATTTTGACATCTATTTGTATTTGAGGAATGGGGAATCTAGAAATTATCTCAATATTATTGGAATCCACTTTTATTCCTTAAAAAAATATGTGATTTCCTAAGATTATCCCTTAATCAACAATTATTACACACTTCTCATGACTCGAGGATACTTGGTGTTCTTTACATCTAGTGAGCACATTATCTAAATTTCTCAAGGATTCATAAAATATGTTGCCATGGGTAGTGAATTGATCCATGTATACTTCCACACAATCATTTTTAATATTAGAAAATATGGCTAACACTCCTCTCTAAAAGGTAGTAGGTGTATTGCATAATCCAAAAGGAAGGATTGTATAAGAAAATGTTCCTCAAGGATAGGTAAATGTATTTTTATCTTCATATTTAGGGGCTATTCTAATTTTATTATATCTATTTAACTCATATAATAAAAGTACTAATTTCCTACCAAGTTATCAAAAACTTGATCAATAAAAGGCAAAGGAAATTAATCTCTCATAGTGACTTCATTTAGTTCTCTATAAATTATGCAGACTCTCCATTTTCCATTCTTATTAGGTACAATGACTAGAGGTGAAACTCATTGAATATAAGATATGGGGTAAATGAAACAAAATTCCAATAGTTTTTTTTATCTTTTTAATTATGATTTTTTTCAAGGTTGGGTTAATTCTTCATTATGGTTGTATGACTGGTCTAACAACTTTAGTGTAAATGCGATGGGTATAGACACTGGGATGTGTTCCTTTCATATCATTGTAATCCCAAGTGATGAATTTTTTTGTGTTATACCAATACATCAAAAACTTTACTTTCTTTCTAGTCAGTTAACCAACTATTGATATTTAACAATTTATTGAGATGGATTGTATCTTATTTAATATCTAGAATGATGGAATTTCCCTGCTAATATTCACTCATAAAAACATTCAATGGACATGAATATGATAGTATCATGTGAAAATTATATGCATCCTTGTAAAAGGTTTTACTTTTGGAGAGTAGATTGGTCAGTGGACAATCAAAAGCATTTAAAAATTATTCTTGCCCCTTTTGAACTTAGTCAACTATGGCTTGATGGATATCTTGTGGACCAAATAACATATTTAGGGGACTTATGACATTGTCTTGGTTCTCAGTAGTGAAGATGTATTCTTCCCATTCATAATCATTCATATTTGGAGCAAGTTATTAGTCTTCAAAGCTAATATTTTATTCTTCATAGATAAGCTATCAATATTCAAATATAAGATTTCAGACTTCATATCTAGGCTATTGAACTTTGGATCTAGGTTATTAGACTTCAGAGCTAGGCTATCTTGGTTTAAATCTTGTGTATCTATTCCTCAAATTATTTGACATGTTAGTTTATAGTAAACATGGCTAAGGAAGACACACTTATAATTTTTTTCAAGTTGATCCACCCATATCTCTTCAGAAAGATCCATTAAAGGTCTAACAAGTAGATAAAGGGAGATTTTTTTGGCATGCATTCCATTAGAAATGGTCATATTACTAGATCTATTGTCAATTAGTGTTACAACTATATCTAAATAAGGTCTTCTAAGAATAATTGGATACCCTACCTTCTTGGGTTTAGGTTGAAGGATCATGAAATCTACAAGGTATTCCCAAGATTATATGGTGATTGGAATGTTTTCTATGATTTTTTTAGGTATAAAAATGGATTAATCTTCCATTTAAAAAAATTTAATGGTAGGCTAAAGCCCTATGAGGGATAAATATTTTACTATTTTGATAATCATTATGTTGATGGTAGCACCCATATATATAATCACATTTGATATGAGCTTATTCCCAATGGTCACAGTCATCATGGGAATGCTAGGGTCTTCATATTTGGGAACAAGTGTGTTTCTTTCTAGTAAATCAAAGTTTTTGATAGTTACCTAAATTATTTTAGGATATTGTTTCTTTCTATCTAGTTCTTTTATGCACAATCGTTTAATTGTTTGATTCAATTCAAGAATATCCTTAATATCTCTTAACAATGGAATTTATATCTTCATCTCTCTTAATCATTACGTCAATTTGGAACCCTCCCTAGGTTTTTCTTCCTTAAGTCTCTCAAGAAATGGAATAGCAGGGGGCTCTTAAATTATGGTTGGTGTGATTGGAGTTGTGGTGGCTTCTACCTTGTTTTTATTTGGTTCTTGGACTATAGGTGACTCAGTAGTGTTTTCATCATTATGAATTTTATTTATGGTAATGGGTGAATCTCCTATTACCTTTCTTGACCTGAGCTGAACATTATTACACTCAGCTGAACCACTTACAACACTACTTTCTTGGTCACCTCCATAAATAAGAGTATTTTGCCTATTATTAGGATTTTCCACTAGTTGGGTAGGTAACTATGGTTGGTTAACCTACTGCTCAATTGGTTATGGCTAAGGTTGTGAGGGTATCAAAGCCTGTTATGGAGTATACCTCCTCTACATTTGATTATGAGACCATTATTGATTTGATCGTAAGGTGGTGACTATTGTATCTAATGTGATTTTTGGTTTTTCTATTATGCACAGGATTGTGAAGGATCTTGAGGCATGCCCCACATCTATGGCATCCATTCCTGAGTACCCCATAGTTATGTTTATGGTGTTGGTCCCCACATTTATGGTGTGACTTGTCTAGCCCATGGTGCCATCCATGGATTAGGGTAAAATATTGGACCAAATTGATTTTGAGGTTGGGAGTATTGGTTTCCTTATCTTTGGATAAATTTAACTTCCTCAACTACATGTATTGCTTGTTTTACCTAGTTTCTCATGGTAGGAAGATGATTGAAATTTTTGGTGTCATGGTTTAGGTTGAAAATACAACATACTTCTATTTTATCTAAAGGATAATCTTTTATCACATGTTTAAGCCTAGATCTAGGACAATATATTGACAACTATTCAAAATTGGTGGCATTGGACTTTTCTTTGAGACCATATAATATGGTTGTTAATTATACTAGAATATATATTTTGAAATTAGCAAATTCTTCCATTAATTGTCCAAATTCATGTGATTTTCTTAATTATGATTTCCTTATGCTAGGTCTTATCCTGAAATAGTTAGTACATAATGCTAAAATCTAATGAAAGGTTAACTTATCAATGTCACCTTTTTACATTAGGTTTAAAGCATCATATGCATCATCATCTAGGAATTTAATAAAGACTACATTGATGATGTCCTTTATGAGTTGGTAACCACTCTGTTTATGGGAAAATATAAACCTATCAAGGTAATCTTCTAAGGTTTCATCTTCATTTTGTTTTATCTTGAAAAATCTTCTTTTCATTCTCTGACTCTATAATAATCTTGATATTTATCAAGAAATTTAGTTTCCATTTCTTCTCAAGTACTTATAGAATCACCATTAAGGCCCTTGAACCATATCATGGCTATGTCCTTAAGTGTATATGGGAATAACTTCAACTTATGATGGTCAATAATAGTCCTATGTTTGACAGAGATCCTAAAATTCAAAGAGGAACTGATATGGATCCTCTAAAGATTTACCTCTAAAAGTAGGTAAAATAGATGGTGAGATATTTTTCATGGAGGTTCTATCATTAGAACTCAAGATGATTAGATAGAAAAAAAATTCGGCCTATTGAGGTTACCTATCAAGATTTTATACATGTGCATGATTGTCTTTCATATTTTTTACCCAACTTTTGTTATCAATCCAACTCATGTTATCTTCTTAGGTTCTCAACCTATGTTCTATTAGCTCAGGAGGAGAATATTCATTGGTGATTATATCTTATTATTATTTATCTTTTGGATTAAATCCAAATTTTCCAAAAAGGGAATCCTTAGGATCAATTCTTCTTGGGGGAGAAGATGACCTAAATAGAATTCTTCTTCTAAGATCTATTTGTGAGGTTTAACCTTCTTCAAGAGAGGAATAAAAAATGTTTTTATACAATTTTCAATTTCCTTCCTTTCACTTACTGATCTTTCTCACAAGGATATAAACCTCTCTTATCTTGGTTTTATTTAGGATTCTTTAGAGATAAACCATCTTTTGGATTCTCTTAGGTGGTTCATAAATATAAGGAGTCCTTGATTATTTTTGTGTTTTTGGGGTATGTGAATGTTTTTAAATTTACATTATATAAATTTAATATATAATCTCAATAACACTTACTAATTATTGATTAAGAGTCCCAAATAATAGTGCCAAAAATGATAGGTTGTTACTATACCTTTCATTTAACTAGTCAATAAATTGGTGTCATTTTCTACTAGGTCTAATGTCTAAGGATACATGCAATGAGATGTTGGATATTTGAGTTAAGATTTCATTATTTGGGGGATGTTTAATCTTTTTTTTATGTTTAAATCATAAGGGAAACAAACAATATTCTAATCCTATATTGTAAAAAAGGTAAATCTAGAAAGTTTTGATAATTGAGTATCCCTTATGGCATTCCTTGTTATAAGGATTCTTTGATTCACACCATCAACATCCAAAAATTAAATATCTATAATAACACACTATATTTTCCTCACTCAACTTTCCCAACTGGGTAGGATAGTGTTTTATTTAAAAATGTGAGAATGTTGATTGCTTATTATCACCTAGACTACTTCTTGATAGATTCTAAATATGGAGATGATTTATTTTAGTCAACAAACTTTCCTATTAAATTTACTCTTATGATAATTTAAAGACACACTTTTCATAAAGGAAACTCACTTACATTGAACTAAAACAAACTTTGTATTTAATGAAAGCACACTTGCATTAAAAGAAACACACTTTGCATTCAAAGGGAAATCACACTTTGCATTAAAATGGAAATCACACTTTGCATTAAAATGAAATATATTTTTATCAAAATAAATACCCTTTTAAAATATAAAATAGAAATATCAATTACCCTGATCTCCAAAGAGAAGTGGACCCTTGTTCCTTCCTCAAAACAAGATCAAATTTAACTTAGCAGTGAAATAGAATTATATACTTTATTAATAATTGATTATATAAAATAACATATACAGATGCTACAAATTATGATATAAAATTACACTTTAATGTTTCCTAATTTTATTTACTCTCTATTACCCTATAGTGAGAAGGAGACATGTACTTAAAACACATCTCAATGACCATTCTCAGAATACAAAATTTATTGATCTAAGTAAGAAATTCCTCTTATTCTAAATATAATATCTAGGAATCAGATCCCATGCTTCTAGGAGGCATTATAAATGATTCAACTAACAATAGACTAAGTATAAATAACATATATATGAATAGGCTATGTTTGGATTTATAAAATTGAAATACATTTATATCCAGATCATTTTAGATAATTAATATGAATAGTAATGTCTAAAAGAATATATATAAAGAGGGAATATCTATATATGTACTATATATATATATATATATATATATATATATATATATATATATATATATATATATATTTTTCTATATTGATCTATAGAGTACAACTGGGCATCTTTGGAGCATGGCTATGCGTCTTCAGAGCATGACTAGAAAGGTCTTTAGAACTTTATCAAAACATCTTCAAAGCTATCTAGGTGGATCTTCAAATCTTATATGAAAAGTCTTCAAAGCTACTTGGAATATATTTAGAGCTTAAACAAAACATCTTTTTAGTTCAACAAATAACCTTTAAAATCTACTTACAAATATATTTGGAGCTCAACTAAAGATCTTCATAGTTCACTGTGTTTTATGTTGAGTCTTCAAAATTGTTGCCAAAAAGGTGTTGTGAATTTTTTTGATGAATTCTCATAATAATACCACCATAGAGATGTATATCTATATGTAAAATTGTACTCATTTCATCCAAGTTAGACACAAATAAAAATATAGAGAATCAATAACATATCACATACAAACAAAAGATAATTGCACTTATTTCCTACTTAGATGGGATGTTAACTATTAAATGTAATGAAATATAACCAAGAATAAATACTTATGGAAATTTTATATGAGATATAATGAGCTATATAGAATGATCATCAATGATCATGTTATGTTTTAGTAATTATCTATCCATCATTTAAATAACATGATCATGTTATGTCAATAATGTAATTGTGTTACGTAAAATTTCTATGAAATTGTCCCCCAACTCCATGCACTTACCCACTTGGTCCTTCACATGTTGAGAGGAGATTTTTTTCCTCATAATGAGTCATGCATCACCCCCAATTATACATCTATGATGAGGAAGCACGATTTATTTAGAGGCAATGAGGAACAAGAGAGCTAGTTTTTATGCTTGGGGTAGTTGTAGGCACAATGTATTTTATATAATGATATAGCCCACATTCTATCCCTATATGGAACATTTTATATATGTATATTATGTCCAATATTGTATATCGATATGTCATATTTTTTATGTCATTATAACATAATTTGGTTAGACATGTACATACTATTTGACATATCTAGATGTGACTCATACATTTTTATAATTTGTTTATAAATATTTTCTTCTTATATGTCATTATTGTTTGTTGAACATGTTTTTGTTACATACATGTTATCATAATCTATATTATTCATAAATTAATAAGTTTCAATCATGATTGTGTGAATGTTCATGGATAATTCAAATGTTTTACTTTCTTTAAATTAATGTACTAATGTTTTAATGAGTACAATGTAGTTATTTTGTTGTAAACATCTATGTTATTATTGTTGATATATGTGATGATTTATTAGTATTATTGTATACTTTAATAAATAAATAAATAAATAATTAAATTACATTAATGTCCATAAATAATCAAAATTAAGTCAATGGGACTGAAGGGAACAACCATTAGTAATATAAAGTTATAAGAAGAGAGAACCAAATAAATAAAGTAGACAGACATTTTGATTTTTTATATCATTGAAATAATTTTCAATTATGAAATTTAATATTCATACAATAAAAACATCAATTTATTATAATAAAAATAAATAAATATCATTCTTAAGTATTAAACCTACAAATAAAATGTGGAATTCAAAAAGATTCAAACTTTGACACTCCTAACTAACAATAAGGCACATCATCTCACAACTTAAGCTTAGATTCATTATAATTGTATAGATATCGTGTATTCATAACATGTTCATATAAATATTCATAACATGTACATATAAATATTACACTTTTCATTATAATAACCTTCATTAATAAATAATAACTATCATTTTCCTTTATCGAGAGCTCTATCTTATAAATGTTAATTAATGACATAAAGAACCATCTATCTATAAATCTTAATGACATATATAATAAGGCATATGTTGTGTTTATGCATATATATCCACTTCAATTTCCTTATACCATGTTTGTGGTTTGATACTTTGTAAAAGAATTTATAATATTTCCTTACTATTTCTTGACTTGTAAATGAGTCAAGATGAGTGACATTTTCATGAGTACAAAGTTATTTAGATTAGATACTTTATAGATACATTCAAAAAATATTAGAATAGATACATTCTCAATTATTTCACCTTCATATGTAGTCAAAACTTATATGACATTATCGAATCTCTTTCTACAGTCTTGGTGATAACCTGGAGGATCCACAATTCCTTTAGGTTATATTCATATTTCTTGGCAATGTGAAAAAAAGAAACTAATCCAAATATAAATGAGGGGAAAATAGAATCCCTATGAGAATGTTCCAATGAATACTAGATAAAAATCTCATCAAATGTCTCTACTTGTGCCTAAAGTAGAGGAATCATGTATTTTGATTCACTCTATCTTTGCATCTCTTTTTATTTACTCTATTTCCCTCTCTCTATAAGATAAATTGAAATTGTTGTTAGCATGCTTTCCTATAGTTTGACCTCTCTCCTATTAACTTGTTTTTCTCTAATCATTCCCATAAGATTTTATTCCATTTGATACAAGGGAGACATAGAAACACATTTTATCTCAAAGCTAAAGGTATCTTAATAGACCAAATTTTTGTTAGTGGGTAGTGTACCTTTTGAATCACTAGCCCAATTAATGATCCATCTTTGCCAACAAATCCATATAGGAGTATAAATTCTATAATGGCCACACTATGTTCTCCATCAAGCCTTAGGATCTAAATTTACAGGAATTTGGAGGCATCACTAAAGAGAAGCTTCTTATTCCTAAGTCGTAAAATATATCAAAATTAAGGCACACATTAAAAGAGAAATATGAGGGGTAAAGATGAGTTTTTAGTTCCTAAAATTACATGGGTGATTCTTCTAATCATTCCCTAGAGGATTCCATGACATTTAATATGAGGGAGACATGACAGTGTGTTTTCTCTCTTAAGAAACCAAACTTTTGTCTGTGGGTAGCATATATTTTGACTCGCTAGCCTAATCAACAAACCATCTTCACCAAAACATCTAGATGGGTAGATAAAATATGCAATGGCCACTCTTAACTCTCCATCAAGCCTCGAGTTCAAATTTATTTTCATTTGGAGGTATCCCTAAAGACAATATTCTCATTCCTAAGTGGGAAAATTGATCAAACTTTTGACATGCATTATAGGAGAATCATGATGGGTAGAGATGAGACACCGACACCTATAGTTTCATGGAAAACTCTTATAATCACCCATGGATTATTAAATTTCACTCAATATGAGGGAGACAAAACAACTCATTTTCTCTTATAGATAAATGCATTTTAAGATACCAATCATTGATCAGGGGGTAGTGTATCTTTTGAATCACTAGCCCGATCAACAAACTATGTTCACCAACACATGTGTATAGATGTATAAACATTGGAATGAACACCCTAAATTCTCCATCAGGACTTGGAGTCAAAAGATACAGGTATTTTAAGGAATTACTAAAGATAATATTCTCATTCATAAGTGGTAAATGGAACAAAATTATAGTTCAAATTTAAGTAAAACCATGAGGGGTAGAGATAAGTTGTCAAAACCTATAGTTGCATGAGTGAGTCTTATAATCACCTCTTAGAGGATTCCATGCCACTCATGATGAGGGAGACATGGAAATGTTTTTTTAACTCATATCCAAATGTCGCTTAAGAGACCAAAAGTTGGTCATTGGGTCATGTATCTTTCGACTCACTAGCTGAATTTATAAACCATCTTTCCCAACACATCTAGATGGGTGTATAAATGCTAGAATGCCCACCTATTATGTTTTGGAGCTAAAAGCTTCACCAGGATGCAAACAAGAGAAGTTAAGGAGGATCCAGAGATGCGGGGAGTTGCAGAATCAGTTGCAGGAAAAATGGTGTCAGTTTAATCAACCGACATCGGTCAGATAGCAAGAGGAAGCAACCGGCATCGGTTACCAGTTGGCCGACATCGATCATGGAGGAGCCGACGTCGGCAGCCTGTGTGAGAATAGGCAGTTTGCATGACGAATCTGGGAGAGTCTATTTTTGCACTGCTAGTTTGCATGTTGAAGGCTAGTCGAAGTCTTGAGTTACGAGTCTAATTAATGTAATTAGCTTAGTCTAATTATTGTAAGCATGAGATCTATATATGGACTCATGGGCTGTATTGTTAGTGTGTGCTAGAAAGCCATAGAGCTTTTAGAGAGAGCTAGTGTAGCTCCTCCTAGTTCCAAAGGGGTGCTAAGAGTGTTTGATCAGGGAGAGTTGCAAGGTCTGTAAGGTCAAGGAGCTGATCCACTAGGGTACTGGTTGAAGAAGGGTTATTCAAGGGTGTAGAGAGATCTACAATTGTGAGTATGGTATATTGAATTGTAGGTTAAAGGTTCATGGGAGATCTACTTGGAGTATGGTTGTGTACTTGGTGAACTGGCAACATTGTTACTGATTGGTTGGAGAGGTGAACATCAATTCTATATTGGAGTTGATTGTTGGGACCGAGAGAGAGAGGGAAGAAGGTCTTGAGGTGTGGCGAGCCTTTGAGGTGGAGGAAGAAGTGGAATCTTCCTTATTGTATTTTCTTCTGTGTATATAATACAATTGTGTATTGTCTCTTATATCCTGTGTTGTTTCATATTTCTAGTTACTTTATATTTTTGGTTAAATTTTGTGTTTAGTTGCTAATACAAGAAGTAATCATATGAGCTCTAATTGTGGTGGAGCAAAGATCCTGACAAGTGGTATCAGAGCCTTGGTTGTAGGTTCAAGAGCTGATACCATCAAGTGGTATCAGAGCTTTTGGTTGGGTTGACTAACAGGTGGTTTCAGATCTGGTGGTGTTTGTTGATTACAGGTCACTCACAGAGGTTTCAGATTGAGTGGGAGTATAGCAATGGCAGAAGAAAGTAAGCTATGAATGGAGAAACTGAATAGCACGAATGGTCTGATTGATGGAAAAAAAGAGTAGGTAAAAAGAGATCGTTGGTTGGTAGCAGATCAACTTGTGGAAGCATATGTTGTAGGTAATATTGCACAGGATGTTCTGGATAAAGTGGAATCTTTGTTTACAGATTCTTTTGCCTCTTTCCATGCAGCCTAAAATAGAGCATCTTTTCATGGGTATGTCTTTGGAGACTTTGGAGAGATTTATTTAGGGGTTGGAGAGCCTTGTCAGATTATTGATGAAGGTGAAGTGAAGCTGAAATTGCAGACGGATGACACACAGTGGTTGAAGGAAGTCATGCAGGTACCGGTCTTGGAGATGAGTCTAATTTCTTCAAGAAATTTGGGTGATGAGAGATGCACTGTAACTCTCATAGTGGATGCACTTGAATTAGATGGTGGTAAGAAAGTAGGTATCCTTTATCTACCTACTTATATTGTTGATTCACCTTTTATTGCAGAGATGTGGCTTCATAGGCTTAGTCACATATGTAGGAGGAGAATACAGGTTTTGAAGCGGAGGTTAGATGTTTTTGACAAGCTAAAGAACTGGAAAGCCTTGGTGTTCATGGAGGAGATGACAGATAGAGATCAGGTGAGGAAGCTAAATTATTCTGAGTAGAGCAGGGTTGATTTGATTAGGATTTTGATCCATGGAGAGCTCGCGGGTAAAAAGTTGTCACTCATAGACGAGCACAGGTACCAGCATCGGTTATACAGTAACCGACATCGACAATAGGAAGACCGACGTTGGCCATGAAGGAAGCAATGTCGGTAGGAGGGACACCGGCGTCGGCCAGAGAAACGACGTCGGCAGTCAGGTTTAGTACAAGGAGCCGACATCGGTCGGGAACAGACTGGGAGATGGCCGAGATCGGTCACTAGTACGGATAGTGGGTGGACAACAAGTCTCAAACGCTCATGTCGAGGTTGGAAAGGGTAAGTGAACCTCATATTCATTGTTCACCTTCTTTATATTGCTTTTTGATAGTTAAGAACTAGGAAGATGGAAGAAGCAATGCAGGTAGAATCCAGATATAGTGGGAGCTTGGCATGGATGAGGAGTGTGAGTCCTTGGAGAAGAACCAAACATGTATTTGTTGGTAGATTTGTTAGCTGGAAGTAAGCACTGAGAGATGGAATGGATTCCCATTCTAAAGAAGAGAGTGGATGGATACATGAGACAGAAGGCCAAGGGACATGGTCTTGAAGAAGCTGCAGGACAGTGGTATAGGTTTTGACAGGTGGATGACTAAGCATGGCTTCAGTCGATGTCAGTGTAACTATTGTGGTTTTGTCTTACCACGTGGATGATGAGTCATGACATCATTTTGATGCTGTATGTGGATGGTATGTTTGCTAGCAGGATTGTACATACAGGGTGTTGCTGAGCTAAGGGGTAAGATTAGTTCAGTGGTTTGTCATGAAGAATTTGGAGCAGCGAAATTCTTTGGCATAAGAGACATGGAGATTTGATCTCTAGTGGGAGCTGACGTGAAGACGGTGTTGGTGGGGTTCATGATGTAGGATGCAGAATCGGAAAGCACACCAAGGGCTAGACAGTTCAAGCCTAGCTTGAAATAGGGTTCAAAATCACATGAGGTCTAGTGTAGACCTGAGTTTTCCCAAGCAGTGGGGGTTGTCAGAAAGTATGGAGCCAATTCAGGGAAGGAGTATTGGAGGGTAGTTCAGTGGGACTAGCAACAGGGTTTCTTGTTATGCAGGGTCAAGTTCTTCACTACATGGATATGCAGGTTCGAATGTGGCAGGTTACTTGAATGACAGGGGTAGCATCATAGGTTGTGTGATGGTTGGTCTTCAGGGTTGATCTTGAAGAGGAATACAAGCCAAGGAATAATTTAGATGGTGTACAGGTACAGGTACAGGTGTATCTATTTATCTCCAAGTGGGAGATTGTTATGTTGTGGAGCTAAAAGCTTCACCAGGATGCAAACAGGAGAAGTTAAAGAGGATCCAGAGATGCGGGGAGTTGCAGAATTAGTTGCAGGAAAAATGGCATCGGTCTGATCAACCGATGTCAGTCAAATAGCAAGAGGAAGCAACCGGCGTCGGTTACCAGTCGGCCGACATCAGTCATGGAGGACCCGACGTCGGTAGCCTGTGTGAGAACAGGCAGTTCGCATGACGAATCCGAGAGAGTCTATTTTTGGACTGCTAGTTTGCATGTTGAAGGCTAGTCATAGTCTTAAGTTGTGAGTCTAATTATTGTAATTAGGTTAGTCTAATTATTGTAAGCATGAGATCTATATATGGACTCATGGGCTGTATTGTTAGTGTGTGCTAGAAAGCCATAGAGCTTTTAGAGAGAGCTAGTGTAGCTCCTCCTAGTTCCAAAGGGGTGTTAAAAGTGTTTGATCAAGGAGAGTTGCAAGGTCTGCAAGGTCAAGGAGCTGATCCACTGGGGTACTGGTTGAAGAAGGGTTCTTCAAGGGTGTAGAGAGATCTACAATTGTGAGTATAGTCTATTGAATTGTAGGTTGAAGGTTCATGGGAGATCTACTTGGAGTACGATTGTGTACTTGGTGAACTGGCAGCGTTGTTACTGACTGGTTGGAGAGGTGAACATCAATTCTATATTGGAGTTGATTGTTGGGACCAAGAGAGAGAGGGAAGAAGGTCTTGAGGTGTGGCGAGCCTTTGAGGTGGAGGAAGAAGTGGCATCTTCCTTATTGTATTTTCTTCTGTGTATATAATACAATTGTGTATTGTCTCTTATATCCTATATTGTTTCATATTTCTAGTTACTTTATATTTCTGGTTAAATTCCGTGTTTAGTTGCTAATACAAGAAGTAATCATATGAGCTCTAATTGTGGTGGAGCAAAGATCCTGACACCACCCTCTACTATTTTTTAGGACCTAGTGTTAATTTATTAGTGTTTTAAACTAGGAAAATGAATCAAACTTATGGTATACATTTCAAGAGAAATGTGAGTGGTAGAGATGATCTGGGAGATCCTACAACTACATGAACAAGTCCTATAAGCACCTTCTTAAGGATTTTTTACCATTTGATATGATGGAAACATGATAGGATATTTTATCTCACATCTAAATGTATTTTTAAGAGACCAAAATTTGGTCATTAGGTATCATACCTTTTGAATCATGAGCCCAATCGATGAATTATCTTGGCTAACACATGTCTAGCTATGTAGAGATGAATCATGTTGTACAATTGTATGAGTAATTCCTCTAAACCCCCTCAGAAGATTATCTACCACTTGAACAAGGAAAAATTTATCTACTTAACATGTATTATTTTTTATGCTTCTCTTTATTTCAAGAAGACAATATTCTTTAATCACGGGACTAACCACCTAAAGGTGGAAGCTCATATACCTACATAAAATTTCTTAATAAAAAAATATAAATGAAAATAAACACATAATGATAAAATCAAAATACACTAAATCAAATAAGTTAACTTTAGTAATTTTTAAATCCAAATGAATTGAAAACTAACCTTACCAAGTCAATTCAATGTATCTTCAGGTTCAACTCTGCTTTTAAGTGTTTCAAGAATCATTTCATGCTCAGATTCACAAACTTTTTACAAACATTGTTGTAAAGCATTCCATGAAATTTGATAATTTGAATATTTGTAGAGATAACCAAATTTGAATAATGAAGAAGGACCCTATATGTTTTAAAGTACTCAAATAATAATTTCCTTACCTATTTTATGAAAGTATCTATGAAGCCAAGTTCCTATAACCAACATAGATCCAATGGAATAAACTAGGTCTTCTCCATCCGTGACAATTATGGTTAATTTTTAGCCTCTACACTATAAGACAAGTAGTAGTATGTTCCCTCATCATTTTTCTCAAGTGAAATTATTGTAAAACATTTTATTACAAATTTAAATTATAATCAATTTTTAAGGACATGTATAAATAAGTGAGATATCACTAGTAGTTAAGTCTATATTTAAATTATAAATAAATTTTACCTAGTTACACAAGATCTGAGATGTGGTCAAATTAAACTAATGTCATTTAATGATCCCCCAGTGGTTATAGGGAATTTATAGTCTCCATAGGTGTTATGGGTCTAAAATACTATTCATCAACCCATTCTTTTGAATCATGTTCATTCAAATTAAATTCTATACAACTTCAATAAAAGCATGCCATATCCCTAGTATAAATAATCCATGAACTAGAATTTGAGTTTCAAATGGAGTGGAAAATAATCAATCCATGTACTATACTACAATATTCATACATTGTCTTATCTTTTTCCTTAATTAACAAAAATAATGTTCATACGTGAGAATATTTATCCGATCTAAATTTTTTATATTACACCAAGTCAGAATACTTACAATATTGATCAATTAGTACAATCCTTTTACTTTCCCTACTCCTTTTAAGGCCTATTTTTACACATGAACCTACACCATAATGTTCCCCTTTATCATGCCTAACCTCAAAGAAAATCCAAAAATGTTGAACCATGTTCTTTTTAAGGATCTTGCTTAACCAGTAAAACATTCGATAATTCTTAAACTATCATACACAATTGTTTGACCAAATGTAGTGTGTATTGAACATGATTTCATTTTAATTCATATTTCTATAAAATATATCAAAAAACTCTTAGACAAACTGTAGATAATGGGATCTATCATCACTCATATAAAAGTATAACTCCCTCAAAATCTTTTTTTTCTCTATAATATCAGATGAATGTCTAAATGAAATATGCATAAAAATTCCAACTTGAATTGAATTATAGTATTGGGATTGAACCTTGTTTTATTATTTTAGTGTGTAATTTTCATCAAAATTCACAACCAAAACAATGGTCCTAACTAGGAAGTTGTCTTTACATAACTAAAATTGATTATCTAACCATTTTGCCTTGTGTGTGTGTCTTGCATATTAGTAGAAAATATTTTTATTAAATTCAAACATGAAATCAGATAAAGATACTTTAGTTATAACCAACTCACATCTTAAATACTCTTTTCCATGTTCTAATACATACTTTAAAATTTTATACTTTTTAAAATCAACTAGTTGCTTTCCAAATTCATGTGAAATTTATTCATGTATACAACTTGTCAAATGTGAAAAAACACCACAAGTTCTATATATTCCATCTAAACATTATTTGGTAAAAAAATGTCCCTTGGATCTTTGATATAAAATACTTGGTATTAACTCTCTTGATGTTCTAGGTTGGGAAACCACCATACATTCCTATATAATATCCCAAGTTTGTAAATTACAACATGACAAACATAATTTTAATCACCAATTAAACTAACATAGACTAATATCTAAATGTACAAACTATTCTTATAATATGGGTAATTAATTGGTTTATAAAATAATTGATTTTGTTAATTGTCAACCTAGGGTGCATTGAGCTTTGAGAAGATGTCGTCAGTTTATGTGCAACACTTACTTGTTTAATTTTATCAATTGTAGATAGGAACACACTTGCATAAAGAAAATTATATGAATTGAAATTACTTTGAATTATATCACAATTGTGATAAATGGATGAACTAAAATTAATTGAATTTAATGTAGTGGAAGATTCCTTTAATAAAGTAACAATCATTCAGACTTATTTAAACAATGCAAGAAATAATTACAATTCTTAACTAACACCTATGTAGAACTCAAATGATATAGATAAATACTTGCACATAAATTATATTTATTAATCTAATAAGTTAGGATCTTCATTACAACTCCTCTTGAGGGGCCCCTCCTTTCTTGGCTTTGAGTTTCAATCCTCCTCTTATTTTTTAATGCCTCTACTTCATAATGTTGATTTCATTCATAATCATGTAACAATTAAATATTTTTACAACAATGGTTACATAGATAATTTCTAATAATAATGGTGTTATTCACACTTAAATTTCCTATTACTCTATTACCCATGGCCTAATTCCTTGTTGTATTATATATAAAAGTGGCCATCTATTATTTCTTAATAAAAAATGCTGAGAATATAAAATAAAATTAGGAATAAGTATAATATAAGAGAATGGTATTAGATATGGATAGAAGAAAATATAATATGGAAAGTTATGTTTGAGACATAATAATCAAACAAGTTTAGTATAATGAGGAAGATCCATTTACAACTTCCTTCAACTATAGATGTCAGATTTTAACATGCAAGATCCATTCTCTAACTTCTCCCATCATGGTTAACAACCTCAAAATATTATTATAACTACTACAAGTCAAGACAGGTTATTGGTAGTTGCTATGGGTTCAAATTGGTCATATCCAAGTATATAAAATATCATCACTTAGTTGTTATAGGCTACCATTACCCAAATCACTACACAATTGCTACAGGCTATCACTACCTATATTACTATGGGTGATAACTACCCAAAATTACTGAATGCTAGTCATATTTACTCATATTCCTTGAACTAATAAATTAGGAAAATAACAATATTGAAAATATCAACATAACTCATCTTAATCACAAATCAAAACTATTTCATTGATATAAACATATATAATATATGCATCATTATTCTTAGTGCTTTAGTATAAAGATATACAAAGCATGGCTAAAGAGTTTTAGAAATGGAAGGTTCAAAGATAGGTTTTTAGGGGTTCAAAATACACTAATTACACAAATCATCACACCCCTAGCTTAATGTGTTACTCATCTTTGAGAAACTATAAATTAGATTGATCCAATTGATATAGTTTATTTCTTCTGCTTTTAACATTTAACTCAATCAATTTATTTGACTTTTATTTTCTATATTTTTAATTTTATAACTAAGTTGATTAGATCAAAATAGTTTTATTTTTTCCATCATTTACCAAATTTTTTTATACTAAGTTGACTGGCTCAAATTTGTCTAAATATTTTATCTTCTACCTCTATAGGTTCAAATTTCCACTTGGACAACACAATTAAAAATAACAACTTAACATTTTTAGGAAAACTAATGCATCGTCCTAGTTGACTCTATATTATTTTCCAAGTTAATATAACTAGATTAATAATTTTTCTTTATCAAATTTTAATTGAATATATTTTTCTTGCCTTTTTTTAAAATATAAATTTTAGTACTATTTTTGCCAATTTTTTTAGTTCTTTAAAATTTTAAATTTACAGTCAACTGGCTCGACTTAGTTATGTATCTAATTTCTACCTAGAAAACTAAGTTGACTTACTCAATTATGTTTATTATAGCTTATCTTCTAACAAACTGAGTCAATCAGCTTGAATCTATTATGTTTTATTTGTATAACTTGGTCGACTATGTTGACTTTTTTATATTTACATTTATTCCTAGCTCAAACAAAGAGAATTAACATGCATTGATAGTAATTAAACTCATTTTATTTTTTAGTTGGCTACCTATTTATTTACTTTACAAAAATTGTAAAATATCTTTCAAAACTTTGATTTTTCTCTCTTATTTTTCACTTTGACTTTCCATAGAAATTGGATATCAGTAGTTTTAAAACTACTTAGCTATAGTTGTGAAAGGTTATTATATACTATGTTTACAATAATTGTCTATCATTTGCATATATCATGGTATGAGGGGATTTACCCAATACTCATAGCCATAGTACAAAGTTAAACATGATCTTTAGTTTCCATCTATCTCATGATATTTTAGAAATGCCTAGGATTTCCCTATTTATTGAACCTTAGGAATCCAACCATACATTTGTTTGTGTGGTGCATCAGTTAGAAATTAGCACATAAAATTTACTTGTACCTTACCCTTGAAATTGGGTTTAGTGATCTATGGGAATGGTACTTTCTTCATAGCCATTGATCTAAAATATTACACTGACACTATCCAATACAGAAGCAAGTATCTTTGGAATCCTGCACTTTCAATCAAAACCTTTAGTATAGTTTCATAATATTATTTTAGAATAATTAATTAGCTTACACACTTCAATATTTTTGTTTGTTATTTTCTATTCTATGTGGTATTACAAACTTGTATTAGCCAATATTGATACAAGGTTTATGTTGTGTGTTGCCACTAGATACAACAACTCAACCTAGGTGCCTATGTGTATAACTTTCTTTTCGTTAATTAGAAATAAATCATTCAATTGAATAACATTTTAATTTTTTCTATATTATAGAACTTAATTGACCAGCTCAACCTAGTATATTTTAGACTATTCTATTTTTATTTCCTATAGAACTCAGTCATCCATGTTCACCTAATTTATTTGAGACTATTATGTTTTTCCTTCCTATAGAACTTAGTTGACTAGGTCAACCTAGTATATTCCAAACTATTCTAATTTTCCTTCTTGTATAACTCAGTCGACCAAGTCAGCCCAATATATTCAAAACTATTCTAATTTTCCTTCCTACATAACTCAGTCAAAGAGGCTAACCTAGTATATTCTAAACTACTCTATTTTTCCTTCCTAAAAAACTCAACTGACCAACTCAACCTAGTCTATTACAGACTGTCCTATTTTTCTATCTATCCAACTTCATCAACCAACTTAATTTCCTCTTATTCCATATTTTCTAACCTATTAAATTTTTCAACTCCCTCAGTAAGTTTTTAACTTGGTCATTTAATCATGTAAAATTTGTTAGATGATACTACAAAGAAAAATAATACCAACATGATGAGTTTCATTAATCCTAATAAACTTTTTGCTGACCAATTTTGGTCTACATACCAAATTTTGCCTAGTCCAAAAATTTAGTTGAAGTAGTAGAAAGTATAAATAGGCAATTTGCAAAGGCCATATCTTGTATTTGTGGTAGCCTTAGGAAAAAGTGATCACATGGGTTTATCCATCTTGGTCCTTAGTTGCTACATGCTAAGTTTCAAAACATCCACCAAAGCACTGTATAAGTTATGCATGTTCAAAGCTGGCTCCTCATTCAGATTTCATTAAGTTTCCCATACTTAGCCAAATGAAATAGATTATCATTAGGACATCATATAAGAATGAATAGATCAATCAAATTGATCATTTTATATCATTACTTAAAAGGATCTCAGGACTAGTAGATCAAATGCATTCATCCATTTTAGTCTCAAGAACATATATTGAAAATTTGGTGCCTCCATGACTTTTGTGTTTCAAGTTATAGGCCTTCAAAGCTAGACCTGCATCATAAAATGTTTGCGTTAATGTCAAAATGAAGCTTGGGAAAAAATATATCTATGCTTAAATTTTATGGTCTACAGGACATCAATGACATTCACACGAATGCCAAATGATGGCTATGCAACCATTAAAATAAATCTCAAGAAAAAATCATGTAAGAATAAAATTGACAGTTTATGGGACAACAAATATATTTGTATGGATGTCAAATGATGTTAGAATGAACGTCAATTTTAATCAAGGAAAGTAACCATTTAGGTTCAAAAGGATCTTAAAAGGTTTGAATTTGGTCGAGATCTAATGGTCCACGGGAGCCCTCATACTGACACATAATATCTAATGATCTACACTGGAGTCAACCAAGTCAAAAGGTTCGTAGATTAAAACCTTTAAATATATACAAGTTGGACATAATCCAATGGTGTGAGATGATCAAGATAATATCTAACAAAGTGAAATCACTAAGAAAAAAATGGGTCCAAGCTAAATCAAGGGTTCATGCTTAATCATACCAATGATCTGACAATGTGCAAGAAATGATAGGAAAGAGGGACCAGGGAGATCTATGGTGCATGTGAACTCATACATTTTGATTATACAGTGTGCATGAGTCAAAGAAGTCAATTAATCCAAAGAGATAATGATTTAAAGAAAAGTAACACAAGCAAGTTCAGTTGGTAGAACATCAATGACTCATGGGTATCCATACATAAACAGATCAATAAAGTGAGGTAGAGTCAATAAGTTAGCATATCTATGGAGCCAATGAATATAAATATAGTTGATCACAATGTAGATAGTCTAAGTTGGAAATTGGTAGCAAGTAAGTAAGAGTGATCTAAGGGCATTTTTGATGAAAGTTGAAGAGGTTATTTTAGACCTAAGAAAAGCAAATATAAAGGGGCCAAGATTAGAGGTGAACTAGAGTTGTCAGGGCCATAGTTTAGAGACAAATAATTTCCATTAATACTTCATATAATATATCCTTTGGGTCTACTATATAAGTCAAGGATGGACCAATGACCATGAAGAAAAATTAGGCAGTTTGAAAATTTTCATAGATATTGTGACTATGTGAAAACTAATGGACTAAGATTGGTTTTCACATATAGTAAACCTATGTCTTGCCTATCATCATTGATCATTTTTGATAATGAAAGTATAGTTGGACACCTAATATAGATGTGGCACTATTAAACTAGTTTTAAGACATGATCCTCATCAATAGATCAATTGGAAGTATCATGGAGTCCCAAGATGATGATTGGGTGGGTTGATAAGGATAGTGAGCATTAAATTATTTTGTCAGGCCTTTGAATTTGTGCCTTCTTGATAAGATCATAACTCAGCTGCATTATTGAATTGGTGTTAATCCATCATAAGTAGTTGGTCCTTTTCCAATACATAGTTATCTCTCTCTCTCTCTCTCTCTCTTTTATATAAATGTAAGCTTCTAAGCCTTAAAATGGATCCATTTATCCCTATTTTTGGTATGACTAGACTCTTCCAAAAAAGTTACTGCAACTCATTTTGATGTAATAAATATTGGAATACATCATTTTATAAGCTAGATTGAAGTGTGTTTTGTGAATTCATGCACTATTTTTGAGTGAATATATGTTCCTTTCTTATGTCTAAATTTTTATCACCTTTAGGAAGGGTTTAATAGTCTCATAGGTCATTATAAGTGCAATCTACAGTTTATTGTCTAGTTTGAAAGTGGATATTTCCCTCTCTTACTAATATGGTAACTAATTAATGCCTTGTTTTGAAATATTTATGTGAGATTGATGTTATTTGGTCTGAAAAGTGTCTCATAGTGTGTTTTGTGTGATTTGAAATGATTAAATCATTGGTGCATCACCACTTTTTACATGTTTTTATTGGTTTTGTCAATTCTCTCTCCCTTTTCTAAGCAAGTGCTAGTTTAGGTTTAGTGCAGGTGATAGATCTAGAAGGAATCCAACCTTCTCCAAAATTTTGATCTATTATTAGGATACCCATAACCTATGATCAATCCCATATTGGTCTAGATTCAAGTAGAGGAACTAAACAATCCCCTTCTTAGATAGGGTGCAAATTTATAACCCTAATAGTTTTGGTACGCTCAATGGGACCTCGAGTTTATTTGGTATAATTAAAGTTTGAAGATTGAAAATAATGATTCAAATTAGTAGGAGAGATCTACCATCATCAAAAGTTAAAGATCCTTTAGGTTGTAGAGCTCATAGCATCTTTCAAATAAAGCTTTCATGCCAAAGGTTACAATAAGAGCATCAAGTAAAGGTACTTATTTTAAACATATTGAATTGCCTCCTACTTTTTATAAAATATAAAGATTAAATAACATAAAGCCTTATCATCCAAAGTAGTATTTGTCTTCTATTTAGTCTATTATTTTATTCTAATCTATTGTCCCCATAAGCCAAATCCCTTTTGCCCAAATGGTTATTAGGAATCAAGTTTTTGTCCCATTTAATAGGGTTACTCCCCTGAATTTGGCCCAGTATGATGACATTTATGTGTCTACTCTAAAAGGTATCCCTTTCTTCTCTGGACAATGGGATAAAACTATTAATATTGAGCATATACAATATATTACCAACCTATGTTTTGTTCATAATATTACTCAAGATAATGTGGCAATTAGATTACTTGTTGCCTCTTGCAAGGGAAAAACATTGCAATTGTATAGGAATCTTCTTTTGACCTCCATTTCTACTTGGGATGAGTTAGGTGCAGCTTTAGTTAAGCAATTTGAAGAGAAGTCTAATCATTTATCTTTGGTTGAATAATTGACTACCATAAAAAGGTACCCCCATAAATTCATGTTCAACTTTAACCTCAAATTCCAAAAGACATGGATTAGGATCCTTACATTGGCTAGACCATCCCCAAAGTATGAATTTTTGTACTTCATTAAGGCCCTTAATTCTGATATAAGTGTCATGATATAGTCCATGGGTGGTAATAACTTGCCAAATGCTTATAAGATTTCTATTAGAGAAGATAAAAACTTAATTCAAGCTGGTAACCTTACTCTAAGGTGTCTAATACCTTTTTTTTATAAAATTGTAACATGTTCCTCCCCATCAAGTTCCCCAAATTCTATGTATAACCCCTATTCGATCTCTAAAAGTCCAAGTTGTAGCCCCTCATAATCAATCTATTGAGATCAATGATTTGAAAAATATGTTACAATATTTTAGAAATGAAGTTATTTCACTCAAGAGACAATAGTACCAAGGTAGACCTTATCAGTAGATCAATCTTTCAATAATCAAATACCACCTTATTAAGGTTTCAAGGATAATAGGCAACCTTATCAAAACAAGGAGCTATAAACCAAACTAATCCATATAAACCCCTTGATCTTAATGTGCCTTCCAGCTCAAAATCCATTTTTCCCCAAAATAACTTAATGCAAGATCTAGGTTGGTAGCCTTCCAATCCAAATGCCATTCAAAATCAAGCTTTGGTATCCCAAGAGAATACCATGCCATAGATGACATAATAAAAATTCCCTCTTCAATGTGGTCAATATCAAGACATGAATATGGAAATCAAAGGAGAATATAAACAAGATCTAGGGTAGTCTAATACTATCAATGTTAATTAGAATTTGGATGATCACATTGCATTCAACTAAGTTGGTGAAACTAGAAACACAAATGGTCAAGTGACAACTCTAACTAGAACTAAAAGTATAGTAGTTGAATAAGCTCAAGATGTGAGTAATAATTATAATGTTCCTAATTTTGCATCAAATAATGTAAAATATCAAGTTATTTTTCCTATATCATAGAATATTCAAAACATAGAGACAATGAAAGATCCCCAAATACCCCTAATTAGAGAACAACCAGTGGCTCAAAAGTTACAACCAAAGTTTAGTGGATAATCTTTTCAAATTACTAATTAAATGAAGAAATAAAATGTTATTATTATCATGTGGGATTCCCTTTCCATCCCAAGGTAAAAGGACATGCAAATTCAATAACTTTTGGATCTCAAGGTATCTAAAGAACTAGCTAAGAAATAGGAAGCTGTCTTGGCCAATTCAGACAAACAAATCAAGCAACCTAATTAGAAAATGCATAACATGATAAAGGTGTATAAATACAATTTCAAGTCAAGTAAGACCCCTCCCTTTTATTTCTCTTTTATAGTAGGTGACTTTTTAGTCCATAATTGTATGGTAGATAGTGGAGTTAGTAGCATTATCATTACCAAACAAATTGCAGACAAGTTTGGTCTTGTCTATGAGACAAATACTAAAAGAGTATTTTAATTATATGGATCACCAAGGAAAACTTTAGGCATGATAAAATACCTAAATATGATATTACATGCTTTCCCCAATGTTATTATTCATCAATAAGTAGTTGTAGTGGACCTACCTCCCTATTTTGACATGTGTTTGTTAAGAGATTTTACTTCAAAAATTAGAGGATATTTTTTAGCTAATTGGACTTATATAATGTTAAAAACTAGGTATGGCACTAAGGTGACAATATGTTTTGAACCTATTACAATATTTCATTTGGATCCATATTTGCCAAGCATGATGAACACTAATTGTATTATCTTAGACAAGGTGTTAGAAAATAGTGACGTTGAATTTGAATCACCTCTAGATGGAGTTCCAAATATTTTCCTTGACGAATGAGCCATTGATTTATAAATATTGGATCATAATTAAATATCCTAGATAATATAAAAAGGGACAAACTCCAATCACGAATCAAGGTAGTTGTGATACTTTCTATTGCAAACAACCATAACAATTGGCAAGTATTTGAAGATGACATCTAGATTGTCATATTATTATAAGAGGAAGTTGAATTCTCCTCAAGAAACCAAGATAATCATTTACAATAGTATGATGATTATATTATTTAATTAAATAAAAACAAGTTGCCTAAATGACTTGTCACCCTAGAAAATATATTCAATAGAGATGATGAATTAAGAAAATAAAAGTTTGCTTTATCAACCAAGGAAGAACACTACATAAATGTAGAGATTGCAACTGGTAAAAATTTAAAGCTAGGTAAATTTTTCACATCTTTAGAGAAAGAATATTTAATTAAGCTATGTTCAAATTTTGTAGATGTCTTTACGTGGAAGTATAGTGACCTTAAATATTTTGGTCCAAGTCTAGCTCAACATACCATTGAGTTAGAAGATGAGATTATACTGTCAAACAAAGGAAAAGGCCAATAAATCCAAAACTTGAACATTAAATAAGAGCTAAATTACATAATATCATCGATTCAACCATAATATTTCAAATTAAGCACTTAACTTGGGTAGCAAACCTTGTTCCAGTATGAAAAAATAATGGTGAAATAAGGCTATGTGTTGACTTTCATGACTTGAACAAGGCCTCTGTCAAATATCACTATCCATTTCCATAAATGGAATAGATTTTATAGCTAGTTGCAGGTTAAGAAAGATTATCTTTAATGGATAGTTATAGTGCATATAACCAAATTTTAGGGTCTCCTCAACAAGTTTATTCTTTTTTATCTAGATGACATAACAATATTATCTAACAACATAAATGAGCATATGATTCATCTTAGACAATTATTTGAAAGGTGCAGAGATTTTAGAGTGTCTTTAAACCCAAAAAAGTGTGTTTATCTATTCATGAAGGTAGGCTTCTTGGACATGTCATTTCAAAAAAAGGTACAAGCATAAAACCTAATAGGATAGAATCAATTCTCACACTATCATTGCCTAAGCATAAGAAAGTCTTTCAAAGCTTTTTAGGAAATATTAAATTCATAAGGAGATAAATTTTAAATTTTTTTACTTTAGCTAAGCCACTTATAGCCATGTTAAAGAAAGGTTAGAGTTTCAGTTGGTCTAAAGAAGGAGTGAAAAGTTTTGAAGAAATCAAGAAATATACAACCAGTGCTTCTACACTTGTAAAGCTTGATTTTTCAAAAGATATCTTATTATATAGCTATGCTAACCTTGAAAAAATGCCAGGTATTCTCATGCAATAGAATAAAGAGACTTTATATCATCTAATAGCCTTTTTAAGTCAAGGCATAGATGAATATGAAACAAGGTATTCTTTTTTTGAGAAGCACATTTTTTAGTTATAAGGTCTCTTAAAAATTTTTGGTACTTATTGTCCAATAATAAGATAAATTTGATGGTTACACACCCAAGTGTCAAATACTTTCTTCTGAATAAAGATATAAGTGACAAAAGAGTTGGTTGGATAACCAAGGTCATGAAATATGACATTGAGATCAAAGTCACAAAGTTGGTTATAGGTAAAGGACTTTGTGAAAATCTAGCCCAAGACTTGCAAGAGTCTAATTAATAGGTTATGATGTCAAATGATCAATAAATTGAAAGTAATCAAGCCTCAACTTCTAGCTGGTTGCAAGATATGGTAATATATCTACAAGATGGTATTTATCCTTCTCATCTCACTCCTTCAAAGAGGAGATATTTTAGATTAAAGTCAATTCCTTTCCTCCTTGTTGATAATGTATTATTTAAAAAGGATATGAATGGTATACTAATAATATGCATAGAACTAGGTCAAACATAGAAGTTACTTAATCAATTACATAATGGACATGGTGGAGGACATTACTTACCTAGGATTATAATTCATAATATCATGAGAGGTGGGTATTACAGGCCAAGTTTAATTGGTGATTGCCATGCATAGACGAGGAAATGTAGACAATGTGCCATGTTTGTTGGAAAAGTGAGACTTGAAACCTTACCTCTCCAACCAATTTTAGTTAATAAACATTTTTTACAATGGGGATTGGAATTTATTGGTGTTATCAATTCCCCATCAAGCTTGAGACACAAATAGATCCTGAATACCATAGATTATTTTATCAGATGGAAAGATGCAATAGCATTAAAAGAAGCCAATGAAACTAGTGTTTTAGACTTCTATGAAGGTTTAATTAATATATTTGGGGTCATTTAAACTATAATTTCTAATAATGCTATGGATTTTATAGGATGTAAGATCAACTAATGGACAATTTAACATAGTATTTTTATCAGTACCTCATCAAACTATTATCCACAAGGTAATGAATGGCCTTACTGAGTCTACCAAAAATAATTTGTTGAAGATTATCAGGGGAATATAAAATATAATCAAAGATCATGTCATCTCAAATTGAATTCAGCTATGTGCACTGATAGGATCACCTATAAAATATCAATTGCCAATTCTCTATACAAACTAGTATATGATAAGGAAGCAAGAATGCCTATTTCTCTTGAATTCCCTGCTTTAGAATTAATACATCAGCTTAAGGTTTTAGAGAATGAGCCAATGGAAATAAGATATGATGAGCTCATGGAGTTAGAGGAGACAAGACATCAGGCTATGTTGTCTATGGAGGCCCATCAAGTAATGAAAAAGAGATCTTTTGACAAAGGAACTTATTTAAGAAGTTTCCAAGAAGGAGATTTGGTCCTTAAGTGGGATGAGGATAGATCCAAGCTAGGAAAACACATAAAATTTGATTCTCTTTAGAGTGGACCATAGGCAGTTTCTAGTTGTATATCCCATAACACTTTCTAGTTTACAAGGATGAATGGTGAAGAACTTCCTATCCTGGTCAATGGAATACATCTCAAACACTACTATTAAGGAAAGTTAAGTCCCCTATACATAGTTTTTATTATTTATCTCCAAGTGTTTTCTAATGCATTAATTAGTTTCCTTTTTATTTTTTTCTAAATAAATGCTTCTTTCTCACACAATCATTCAGTAGTTTAGTTGCCTTTATTTTTTAGGTTAGTTTCCCTTTTAGTTTGTTTTCTTTCCTTGTTGTTGGTATTTTTCTATCATTTCAATTTAAGAGGTTATCTTAAAATCATGTAATTATCCACGTATTATCTATGATGATTGAAGAGTTATGTATATGGTTTGATTTATTAAGCATGGTAGGCATGCTACTTAGCCAAGTCACCAAAGATGTTGACCAATTTTTGTCTACATACCAAATTTTTCCTAGTCCAAGAATTCAGTGGAAGTAGTAGAAAGTATAAATAGGCAATTTGTAGAGGCCATATATCATAGTGTGGTAGTCTCAAGAAAAATTGATAACATGGGTTTGTTTATCTTGGTCCCTAGTGTTATGCTCTAAGTTTTAGATCATCCACTAAAGCATGGTAGAAGTTTTGCATGTTCAAATTTATCTCCTCAGTCAAATTTGCCTAAGTTTCCCACACATAGCCAAATGAACTAGACCATTGTTGGGACATCATGTGGGAATGAATAGATCATCCAACTTGAGCATTTTATATCTTTACTCAGAAGGCTCTTGAGACCAATGGATCAAATGAGTTCATCCCTTTCAGTCTTAAGAACATCTATTAAAAATTTGGTGCTTCTATGACTTTTGTGCTTCAAGTTATAATCCTTTAAAGTTGGACTTAAATCATAAGACATTCACATTAATGTCAAAATGAAGCTCAAGAAAAAATCCATTTCAGCTTAAATTTGATGGTTTATGGGACGTCAATGATGTTTGTGTGAACGTCAAATGATGGTCACATGGACATCAAAATAAATCTCAAGAAAAAGCCATGTGAACTTAAAATTGATGGTTTATGGGACGTCAAATACATCCACATAAATGTCAAATGATCTTATCAAAAACATAAATTTTAATCAGGGTAAGTAATTATTTGGGTTTAAAAGGTCTTTTAAAAGTTTGAAGTTGGTTAAGATCTAACAGTCCATAAGAGCCCTCATACTAACACAAGATCTAACGATCTGCACTGGAGTCAACCAAGTTAAAAGTTTCCTAGGTTAAATCCTTTGAAGATATATAAGTTAAACATGATCCAATGGTATGAGATGATCAAACTAAGATATAATGGAGTAAAATCATTGACAAAAAGATGGGTCCAAGCTAAATCAATGACTTGTACTCAATCATACCAATGATCCAATAGAGCACAAAAATGATAGAAAAGTGAGAATAGAGAGATCTATGGTGTGCATGAACTCATATGTCTTGATCATATGACATACATGAGTTAAAGAGGTCATCAAATCCAAAGATCTATTGAGTTAATTACAAGTGGCACAAGCATGTCTAATTGGTTGAAAATCAATGGCTCATGGGCATCTATGCATAAATAGATCAACATAATGAGGTAGAGTCAATAAGTTATCATATCTATAGAGCCAATGAACATAATGATAGTTGAGAATGATATAGATATTTTAAGTTGGAAATCAATAGCCAATAAGTGAGAATGATCTAAGGGTATTTTTGATGAAAGTCAAAGAGGTTATTTTGGACCCAGGCAAAGCAAATATAAAGGGGCTAAGCTCAAAGGTGAACTAGAGTTGAACTAGGGCCATAGTTTAGAGACCAATAATTTCCATTAATGATCCATATAGTAGATCCTTTGGGTCTAATATATAATTTAAGGATGGACCAATGACCATGAAGAAAATTGAAGTAGTTTGCAAACTTTCATAGATATTGTGACTATGTGAAAACTAATGGTCTAAGATTGGTTTTCACATATAATAGACCTATTTCTCACCTATCATCATTGATCATTTTTGGTAATGCAAGTATAATTGGCCACCTAATGTAGATGTGGCACTTTTAAGCCAATTCCAAGATCCTCATCAATAAATTACTTAGAAGTAGCATGAAGTCCCAAGATGATGATCGGGTGGATGGATAAGGATAGTGAGCATTTAATTATTTTTTAAGGCCTTTGAATTTGTGCCTTCTTGATAAGATTCTAACTTAGTTGCATCCTTGAATTGGTTTTAATCCATCATAAGTGGTTGGTCCTTTTCTAATGCACTATTCTCTCTATCTCTTTTTTCCATAAATGTAAACTTTTAAGCCTTAAAATAAATCCCTCTATCCCTCTTTTTGTTATGACCAGACTCTACCAAAATTTGTACTACAACACCTTTTGATGCAATAAAAATTGAATTCCATCATTTTCTAAATAATATTGAAGTGTTTTCTATGAATTTATGCACTATTTTTGAGTGAATATATGTTCCTCACTTATGTATAAGTTTTTCTCGCCTTCAAGAAGGGATTAATAGTCTCATAGGTCATTATAAGCATGATTTAACAATTTTGGGAATATTGGTGTATTAATCCTAGTTTAGTTAAAGGATATGAGTAGTAAAATCAGTAAATAAATATGTAATTATTATTTTAATAACTTTCAAAATTTGATTTTAATTCAAAATTTTATAAAAATAGTAATAAGGGGAATAATATAAGACTTAGCTAGAAACTAGTTGTTCCAACTAAGATAGAGTCTGATACTCACTGTGTAGGACTTGGACACTATAACAAACTAAGATCTAAACTTTGTTTCTTGATTGTAAAAGAGCACTAAAAGTGGATGAGAGTGGCACTGACACTATAATACACCTCTCCCACTATTGTCCTAAGGAACCAATAATTTTAGGTTTTGTTCAACAGGTCTATATGACCCTATCTGCAAAGTGTTAGTAACTAGAAGTCTATAGAGATCCCTATAGATCAAATTTTCTCTTAAAACCATATGTTCCATTTTATTTTTACCAATTTCAAGAAAGAGGTGGGGTTTGTGTGTGTAATATTCACTGGACATGGATCCACACACCTTGTGTGGGCATGCTACCTATATACCAATACTCTAAAGAGGGATTAAGCCATATGTAGTTCTCCCACTTGATGTGCTTTATGAAAAGATGTATATGAAGATGCATAATGATAAATTAGATGTGATTCAAGTGGTTAGGGGATGGTATAAGGATTTAAATAAGCTTGTAAGTATGTTGGATATATATATATATATATATATATTATCACTAAGCAAGAAAGAATATAAGAAAGACTACTCAAGTAATCTTCCCTATTCACTCTCTCTCTCTCTCTCTCTCTATATATATATATATATATATAGAGAGAGAGAGAGAGAGAGAGAATAGGGAAGATTACTTGAGTAGTCTTTCTTATATTCTTTCTTGCTTAGTGATAATTGCCAACCCTTTGCAAATGATCTTTGGATAGGCTTTTATAGGGATCTATTGGTCATGGGTTGAATGTACTCACTTTAGGCTGACAAGGATAAGGATAGAGAACTAGAATAAATTGATTGTTGGGGCCATAAATGGACTTGGATAAGAGCATCAAAAGTGGATAGGAGTGGCACTAGTTCTATAGTCCTATTGTAGTGCTATTGTCCTGAGTAGATAGGACTTAGGGGATGGATTAGTCATGGAAAAAGGGGTATAGCTCAATTGGGATCAAGTCTAGAAGGATATATATGATTATGAATTAGTAAAAATATGCCTATGAGGGTCATGAGAATAATCAAGAATGACCTAAGGGTTGGGTGTCATTAGCCATGCTCAAGTTACCAAAATTTTCATTTTATATAACTACATTTGCCCCTCCTTTATTCTAGTGATATAGCAAAATAAAGTACTAGCATAAAGTAAAAATAAAAGTGTACCTAAACTTATCTAATTAATACAAAAAAAATTGTGATGTTAAGTGATGTTGGGTAATGTTGGATGATGTTGTACCAAAAGTAATATCACAAATAGAGCTAAGTGCTCAATTCCATGAGAGTGGCTCAAAAATGCAAAATCTAGCCTTTTTCTCCATAATCACCCACTAAGTGAAGGTAGGTGGTCATGCATGTGTTGATCGATGTTTGGACTGTGTGTCTAATCCCTCTAAATAGGTGGTTAAAAAATACAAAGGCTAGCTAATCCTTTGGCTCCATCATTACCTTGTGAAGTGAAGCTGTGAACTAATACCAGTATGAAATGTATGTCATATGAGATGGCTCATGAATCCCATATATGTATTATGATATGATAATGTTGGTATGGATATCCAAATATATGCTAGAAACTAAGCCACTCTTGGACACTCTGAAAAATGGAGATAATGCTTGTATGAAAGCCATTATGAACTGGTGTACTAGGCTTATATGAAATTCACTCAAGAACTTAAGACTTTAGGAATGTGGAAGTTAGGCTTGTATGAAATCCATTCCAAAATGATGACAAACACCTATATATGGAATCAAACACACAATTATTGAGAATGCTAAGGTAATTCTAAACTCAAAAATAAAATAAATAAATGTACCACACACATTGCCCCCAATCATTGGTATCTAAAATATGGATTCTAATCTAGAAGTCATATCAACTACTATATCTAAAACTAGAAGTGAGATCCATAATTTTGATCATGATGCCTCACATATAGAATTTTCTCTAAGTGAAAGTGTTCTAGAAAATACTAATTCTAAACTATTATAGTTGTGTAAAACTATAGATGAACCTATTTTTTTACCTACTTCTAGAAAGTCTAGTTTTTTTATTGTTTGGATAAGATCACTAAAAGTGGACACTAGTGACATTGAAATTATAATCTAGGTTGGTAATTGTTGTCCTAGACTAAATTTGGTAACTATTCTGATATTCTCACTATTTGCCTAGTCTATTTTGACTATTTTGATGTTTGGTTGTTGATCTAGGTGTGTTGAATGCTATATTTTTTACTGTTAGGAGCTCTGATCTCTATGACAAAACCCTTATTTTTTCCCCCCTCTTATGAGGGTATGAATGAAGACCTTACAATTACTAACCTTAAATTAAAGAGTTATACAAGTGTGTTATGATGTAAAGATACATGGTATAGCAATGATAATCGATAAGGTATCTTAAGATATAACATGACTTGTATTGAGAGATTGTTAGATCAATAGGGATATGCCTAGATAGATATTACAATGTAATATCATGTGAAATGTATGAAACTAAAAATGAAATTTTAGTTAGTTTTTAGTTGGAGGGATAGAGCATGATGTCCATCATAGCATCCAAGAAAGCAAGATAAATGCATGATGTGGATCATGGAATTGCAAACAATAAGTAAACAAGTAACAATCATACAAGACAAGAGGCAAAAAACATACAAGGGTGGCCAAGGGGCCAACAAAACAAGGGACATGGGTACATTTCACTCAAACTGGAAAGTAAGCATACAAGACATGTATAAATGTTGTATACACATATATTTGAAACAAGAATGGTTGTCATGGAGGCCACAATCACATAGAAGATTAAAAGCACATGACATTGGCAAATGTCCTAAGGCACACATAAGCCATATAAGTAAAAGGCATTGGAAAAATTCCTAAGGCACATATAGGAGACAAACATGAACTAAGAAATACAATCACATCAAGCTATGCTAAGCAAGATAATAAAACAAGTAATAACTAGAAATACAATCACATTTAACTAATCAAATTAAGAGGGAAGGTATGTAAGATATGTTAGTACAAGACTAGGTATATGTTAAGAAATACACAAGTGTTATTTACTAGTGAGATGTCAATATAATAATATATGTAAGATAGTACGTAATGTACATCAACATGATAACTAGAGTGTGTGGTGTAGGAATGACATAACCTGGATGGTGTAGTCATATAGAAGATGCCCCCAGTGGGTATATATATTGATGTATGTATCGAGGTATAAGTACCCCCTTAATGGGTAGAGTGAAGCAATCAAAGAGCTAGATGTCACTACACACACTCAAAAGAGATCAAGTGAAGCATGGTAATGTATATAGATTAACAAATAATAACATAGAATAGTATATGTAAGTCTAGCATGATAGTAAAAATATAAATCATGGATAATGTATACAATCTAAATTTTTTTAGTATTTTTGAGTTATTTATATATTTTTTGTATTTTGAAATATTTGAATATTTTTGAATTTTTTATATAAGCTATGTACAATCAAACATAAGAAAACTATGTATAGGTAAGATGGGAAAGGATGATACTAATCGATGAGTCTCATGGGAGACTCCCTATCATGGTGTCTTGTATCAAAGAGAGGAATCATGTGTTATCATAAAGCATGATGGAAATGTTGAAATTGTGGCTCTAAAAGTTGTATATGTTATAAATGTTATGAAATCTCTAAAGTAGAAACCAACTATGGGGTCTCTCTATATCTCAGAGAATTAGATGCAATTGTAAGGATCTTAGGGACCCATTTGGTAGTGGAAGAAGTTATATGAACATGTGCTCTATGAGTAGATGAATGAGATCTTAATGATACTACCTTGGGTGTGAACATTATAACTAGAAGTTGTCTAGAATCTTAAAGCTATGGAGGTTTATGAACTCTCTTTTCTAGTGATGGATGCCACAACTGTGTCTAAATCATAACTAGAGGAGGAATTAAAACTAGAGGAAAAACTAAAATTGGTGGAAATATTGAAACTAGGGCTTGCAAAATAATAGATGGATCTGAAGTGGGGAGTGGTAACTCATATGTAACTCCACCAACTATAACAACTAGATTAAAATGAATGAATTTCATAAATCTATGAAATATATAAGGTATGCTCAAATTTTTTGAATCCATGGTCAACCAAGTAACATATCAAAAACTCCTACACTGGGAACTATAGTGAATAGTGTGGCCATGTGTGTTGGGCAAGCCTATAAAGGAAGTACAATCTCACCCAATGAATTCTATATGTGCCCATTGAATCTATTGATAACTATGTCCATTAAGGTAATATCCTGCTTTAAATATCCCAAATACTGTAATAATGTCATAGTGCATATAGTCATGCTGGATCCATTATCGATGAGTACACTATGAATAGGATGATTATGGATGTAAGATTTAAAAAAGAGTGCATGATAATCTAAATCATCATTGATGATCTCTTGCTCTAATAAGGAGATGGAAGGTCTAGTTGGAATTCTAGAATTGTATACACCAATCATGTTGCTCAAAAGATGTGTCTCAACTGAAGGTGATATGTATCTATCTGGTGGTGGATGTGCATGATATGCATGTTGAACACCTAATGTGTCCCTTGTCTCTTATTTATAATGTTGTGAAAAGGGATTTGAAATTTTTTTCAAAGATTTATCTTATGTTTTCTTTGCCCGAGGAGGCTCAATTGAAGTGCCAAGATCAATATGATTACCATATTTCAAATGCTATATCTTTTGTCTAAAACTGATTCATCTATTTTTTGTATGGCCTGACACCCTATGAAAATTGAAAAATGCATGTTGATCATATCCTTGTGGAAGAGGATTTGTTGGGTCAGCTTACTGAATAAGGAGAGATATGTTGTTACATTCCAATAGCTTATGTAAAACTCTATCTAGAGAAACCATTAGATTGGTGAATGTTTGCCAAGGAAGTGATGATAAACCCACTCATTGAAGGGGATCAAAAGTTGCATTAACTATCAGTTGATTTTGACTCTTATTATCATTGACCTTGACTTTGTATGGGACTTTCTTGTTACTCTTGTTTATTGTTTCTGAGATACTTATATACTTGAGTTTGCCCATTGAAATTAGTTTGACTTCTCATTCCTTTAGTGTGTGACATAATTCAGTGAAGGAAGAGAATCTTTTGAACATGATTGATTCATGAAAAGCTAGTAGAAGAATCTATTTGAAGAGATCTTGTAACTCTTAATCGGCCATGGGGCTATTCATCTTAGCCAAAATAGTCTTATATCAGAGAACATAATCTATGATATGCTCATTTTACCTTTGTTTCTATTGTGAAACTTGGGCATATGAAACCTTCTCACCAGTGTCAATGTTGAAATGAGATAGGAATATGTTGGTTAAAGGATTAAATGCATTGACTGACTAATTTTGTAGACTATATAACCATTGTAAAACATAATACTTTAGGCTTTGTGGAAATAGATTGGTAAGTAGTTATTCATTGGGTACATATTCCAAGCATGTTGCATGAAAGGCTCTCAAATGTGTCTCTAGATCACCCTTTCCATCATATAAAGTAAGCTTGGGTTGAACAAAACCTTATGGCAAGGGTGTAGAATTAAGGTGATGTGACAATGGTATATGTAATAAAGCAAAATAATCCAAAGCCTATGTAGGTATATAGGTACTTTTATCAAGATGTATCACCTTGGATTGAAGATATTTTATCTCTTACACAAGGGATGCCTCATTAAGAGAGAAAGATGCACTAACTATAATTGGTGTCATAGAGGTAGGTTGGGTTGTTATAGGGGGTTGTTGAGACATAGTTTCCCTTGTAGTGTCATTTGTAATTGGTTGCTCTATGATTTGAGAAGATTGTCCATTATTCACTCTTTGTTATTCTTATTGTAGTATTTTAAGCATGTCATCTTGTATGTCAGGGTGTTTAGTTATGAGTTCTTGAAGTTCCCTTTTATCGATTTCATCAAAACTAATATATTGGGCCACTGTTAAAGTAGGAAAATAATTTGAGATTTGATTGAATTTTTTTCAATAATTTATTATAGATAAAGTGATATAAAATGAAAGTACTAAATATAGGAAATGTAAATTCCTAAAAATAGTTAACTAGAAATTGTATTAAAATGATATTAAGTTCACACACATCTAAGGTGATACCTCAAGAAGAAAATAAGAACTAGTACATGAAACTAGGGTTTTAAAGATATTATTTAAATAGGGATGCAATTATGTGTATGAAGATGTATAATGCTAAATTGGATGTGCTTGAGGTGGCTAGGGACTGGTGTAAGGATTTGAATAAGCTTTTAAGTGTGTTGGTTGGCTATATGTAGAGAATAGGTAAGATTTCTTGAGTAGTCTTGCTTGTATTCTTGTTTTCTTAGTGATAATTTATAACCCTTTTCAGATGATATTTGAATGGGATTTTATAAGGATCTACTAGTCATGGGTTGAATGTGCTCGTGTTAGGCTGACAAGGAGAAGGATGAGGAACCAAAATAAATTAACCATTGGGGATAGAAATAGACTTGGACAAGAGTATCAAAAGTGGACAAGAGTGGCAGTGGTACTATAATCCTAGTGTGGCACTAATTTCCTAAGTAGATGGGACCTGGGGGGATGTATTAGTCTTGAAAAAAGGTCCTAGCTTAGTTGGAATCAATTCTAGAAGGCTACAAATGATTGTGAATTGGTAAAAAGATGCCTATGAGGGTTATGAGAGCAAGTAAGAGGGACCTAAGGGTTGGGTGTCATTAGCCATGCTCAAGTTACTTATTTTTTCATTTTATATGACTACAAAGTACAATCTATAATTTATTATCTAGTTTAAAATTGGAGATTTTCCCTCTCTTACTAATCTGGTGACTGATTAATGCCTTTTTATGTAATATTTATGTTAGATTGATGTTATTTGATTTAAAAAGTGTCTCGTAGTGTGTTTTGTGTGATTTGGAGTGAACAAATCATTGGTGCATCACAAATTTTTACATGTTTTTATAAATTTTGTCAATTCTGTCTCTTTTTCCAAGTAGGTGCTAGTTTAGGTTTACTATAGGTGATAGATCCAAAAGGAATTTATCCTTCTCTAGAGGTTTAATCCATTATTAGGATACCCACAACCAAATATTAGTCCAATGTTGGTCTAGATTTGAGAAGAGGACCTAAACAATCCCCTTCTTGGCTAGGTGAAAATCTAGAATCTCAACCCTTGCTAAGACATATTTTATGGTAATTAACCTAGATCTTAGTAATATCTATGTTACCACTATAACTACCAACTATGGGAGTCCTTCCTATGTAACTTCCCTTAACCCTTAATTCATACAAATGGTAGAAGATGAAATTAAACTTCAATACATGGTTGAAATGATCCTCTTCATCAATGAAAATAATCAACATAGAGGTAAGGATCCTACAATCATCTATAACCTCATTATGGGACCTTATATTGGATAATCCCATTCCCCTTTACCTAACTTTTCTAAAAGATTTGGGGTAAGTCATTTTATGACTTCTACCACACCTTTACCCTCTCTCATGACTCTCTATATTATTATGCAATCATATGCCATGTCTTATTTAACCTTCATTCCAAGTATTTATACAAACATGATAGGCGTGAATTTTAGTGGGTCTACTCAAATCACCCTCACTAATACCCAATTATATACAACTACTAATACATATAATTCTACTAGTGATTCTCACACCACTAGTGCATCTCACACTACTATTGCATCTCAAACCCTTAATACCTTATATAATAATAACACATATAATGTTGTTTATACTGCTCAAAACACCATTAAAACTAATCAATTAATATTAAAAACTCTTAATCATATGACTACCTTTCAAACTAATAGTGCCAAGAAAATGATGCAAATGCAATATTAGTTATCACATCATCAAAACCAACATCAACCTACTTAATAGGGAGCACAAAATCCTAATTCCCCTCCATCCCCACCCCTTTAAAGATGCAGATGGTAACTATTGTCACTTTAAACCCTTTCAGGAGGTTTTTTAGGTTTCCTTACTCAATTGACATAATGGAAACTCTCTAAAGTTATGGGTGGCCTATGACTAGATAGAACATATAGATCCTATTGGTTCCCTTGATGCTACACCTACTAAAATACAAGGAAAAGTGGAGACAATACTAAAAATAATGTATAAAGGGGTGTTACATCAAATATTAGTCTCTTCCACTTGCCTATGATTTTATTATGAACTAAAATATGATCACACAACTCAATAATATATTTCCTAACATAAGTATTTTAATATGAAGGATATGGTTAATAAATCATCCAAGAGGGATGATCAAATGGTTTATTAGAAGACAATAATGAAGATTTTCCACACTTGACCTTGTAAGACCATTTGACACACTACATATGACCTAAAATAAGACTACCTACTTGCAAAGAGGTGAGAATGAAAAGGATAAATGTGAGGAATTTCAATATATTATCATGAATAGGAAAATAAAATCAAGGAAAAGCATGTAGGATGAAGTATTTAGGTTTTGATGGAGCATGAAGTATCAGAGATGGTGAGGGGGACCCAGTTGGGTTAGAGGTGTAGCTTTTAGAGAGCTTAAAAACAATTCTTTCTTCACATAATCCCTTGGTAAATTAGTGCATATCTCTAAATGGTAAGATCATTCATGCTCAGATATTTATCAAAGATTCTCAGGTGAAGAATAAACTAAAATCATTGACCTTCTCTAACCATTTGATAAGCCCCAATAAAATTTATTATGTTGATAATCTCAAGGGAAATATTGGAAAATATAAGGAGGTTTTTTTAGGTTTATATCTGCCCATCTCAAAAAATTTAAGACATTTTCATATGATAGTGTCAGATGAATTGAAAAACAAGGCATCCTTATGGTGGTCTTCTTATTTGGTGGATAGATTTCTAGAGTTGTGGCCTAATATAGAATGTTTCAAGGCTTGGGATAGGTTCCATTGGATGATAAGAGGATATTTGGATATCCCTACTCTTAGCAATGATTGTTTCCAAATCAAATGTAAAAATTATGAAGATAGTGTGCATATCTTAGTAGGTGGGCCTTGGTTTATTGGTAGATCTAGACTTTAAAAAAAATGGAAAGTAGGATTTGATCTTGAACAAGAAAATATTACTAATATGCCCATTTGGGTGAGGATTATTGGGCTTTCTCTTGAATATTAGAAAGAATATTTGTTTATCAATATTGAGAAAACATTTGGCAATCTTAATGCCTTTCATTCTACTACAAAATCAAGAACCCACATGGTGCATGCCCATTTCTATGTGAATTCAAAAATAGATCAAGAATTTCCTCCTTTTTTATTCTTAATTCCTCAATTAGAGAAAGGATTAAAAAATTTATTAAAAATAATCAATAATAAAATGTGAAGGATATAGGAAATTTGGACATATAACAAGAAATTGCCCCTCCTTTATAAAAAAGGGCAATGATTTTGTTTCTAAAAAGGATCAAAATACATGGATGAGGAAATTGAATATTAGTTTAGAAAATATTACATTATAGTCTCAACCTCTCTCTTAGGGACACTTTCCTCTAAAGGAAAACATTCCAATTTATGTGGGGATCTAGGATGCTTCTACATTAAGTAATGCACAAGCTTCAATAGAAATATTTAAAGATATATTGTCAATTCTTCAGAAGATAATAAGGTAGTATAAGTAGATTTTAAAGAAATGTTTCAAGGAAGATAAAATACTCCTTTATCAAGCAAAATTCCATAAAAAATGCAACATAAAGACAATGAGATGGATAAGGAGACTACAAAGTTTTAAAATAATGAAGATACTTCTACTCATTTTGCTTCTCCAGTGGTTTGTAATCTTTTCCAATGTTTGGAAAATTTAGAGGAAGATGAAGTTGGAGATGTTTCCATGGCAATTTTTTCACCAATAAAAGAATCTCTTTTTGACTCATCATAGGACATCTCGAAGTTGCATGAATAAATGGATAAAAGGGAGTTTTATAATATGATTTCCTCAACTTATATATCACCATGTTTTAAATTGGATTATGCTAGAGAAGAGAAGGATATTATTTCAAATGGGTACAAGAAATAGGTAGATATAATTATACATGATAAAAAGGAAGATATTCATAAGCTAAAATAAGAAATAATAAAATTGAAAATAAGATAGCCAATGGTTATCAATCTATTCTAAATCTCAAATTGAGCATAGAATCTATTAGACAGTGAAATAAATAGGATCAATGAAGATTATATCCTAAAATATTAGGGGTCTGAACCATTTTAGAAAACATATATTTTGAAAGATATGAGCATTACTAATCAACCAACTATTATTTATATTCAAGAAATGAAAATGGATAGTAATGTTTTGCAAGCAATAAAACATCAACTTTGGAAGGAAGCTTTGTTTGTTAGTTTAGGATCAGAGGGAGATTTGAGAGATATTACTACATTTTGGGATGGTAAAATAGTTAAAGGTGAAATCCTTATTGAAAATAAAAACCACCTAACATTTTTATATACTGATATTTCATAAGATATCATCTGGATTCTTTCTAATTATATGTACCTAACACAATTATTGGTAGAATAAGATTATGGTTGAAACTATTGTCTTTCATAAATACTTGTAAAGATTTTAAATGGATGCATTTGGGTGATTTCAACACCCTAGTTTGTGTTGGAGAAAAGAAAGGAAGTGTCTAATATTTATCTGATAGTATGAAGAATTTGGTTGTGTTCATTTCTATAAATGGGTTGTTTGATATTAAACTAAGAGATTCTCCTTTCACCTAGTCTAATAAGAGGATTGGCAAGAATCTTATTCAAACAAGATTGGATCAGGCTCTTATTTCTCCTGATTAGTTTAACATTCATGACTGCTTTTTATCTTCTCTTCCCATGATTAGATTAGATCATAATTAGTTGGTGCTTAATATTCTTACCAATTTCAAAAATCATAAGACTTCTTTCAGATTTCAGCATATGTGGTTTGCTTACCTAGAACTGCCGACAAGAATAAATGAATGGTGGAATGTGCAAGCCTTAGGTACAACTATGTTTAAGTTTTTTTTTAAACTAAAAAATGTCAAAAGTAAAATCTGAGTTTGGAATCATGAATCTTTTAGAAATATATTCCATAAAAAATATCATATTTAATATGAGATGACTTCTCTTGAAGATTGTATTATTGCTTAAGGCCTTAGGGAACATTTAATTGAGCAGGAACATAAACTAGAGTCATATTATCATTTTTGGAGATAAAATCCAATGTCTACTTGGTTAAATGAGGGAGATCAAAATTAAAATAATAATAATAGTAATTTAACCATGCTCAAGTATATAATTAATAACAAAATTAATAAAACTTTTGATGAGGATGGTTATCTTCATACTAATCTAGTTGTAATTAAAGATAAAGTAGTGAATTTCTTCAAAGAACTTTTTGCTCCCAACTTAGTGCCTATCAAAGAATTGACCACAAATTTTATTTATCATGTCTAAAATCTTATTAAGGATGAGGATAATGTTATTTTATTGAGATATGTAATAGAAGAATAAATAGAGGCAACATTGTTCTTAATGAACAAAGATAAACACCAGCACTAAATGACTCTGCTAAGGCCTTTTACCAACAATATTGGGATATTATTAATCAAGATTTATGGGTAGTAGTGGATGATTTTTTTCCTCTAGAAAACTTCTTAGAGGAATTAATAATACTTTTATCACTCTTATTCAAATGAAGATATGGGCCTCACAATTCAAGGAGTTTAGGCCAATTAACATGTATAATTTTGTCTACAAAATGTTTACCAAGATTTTGGCTTTAAGGATTAAGCCACTTTTTAATAAAAAATATTTCTTCTAGTCAAGGTGGATATGTTTCAAGAAGATAAATCTAGGATGGTTCATGAAATGGTTCATGAAATGGCAAAAAGTAAATAAGTAGGTATAATTTTTAAAATTGATATGGCCAAATCATATGATAGAGTAGACTAGAGTTTCTTGGATTCCATTCTAAATAAATTTGGTTTTCATAAGAATATTAGAAAGTTGATTTACAACAACATTTCAATGACACTATTTTTTATTATTCTTAATGGACTCCCAAAATGATTTTTAGGGATTGAGCGAGGAATTAGACAGGGGGATCTTTTGTCTCCATTTTTATTCATTATAATAGAATATTATTTAAGTAAGAACCTTATAAATGAATTTGAATAGGGTAGTTTGAATGGTTTTAAACCAGGCTCAAGGTATCTTCCTTCTCTTCACCAATAATTTGTTGATGACATGATAATTTTGGCTTTGGCTTTAGTAAGAGAGGCTAAATAAATTAAGTTAATTATGGATAGTTATGCAATTGTTTCAAAATAATTGATAAAATACTCTTAAAGTGACTTATTTTTTAATCAATACACTAGTTACCCATCAAAGAAAGATTGCTCATATTATAAATTTTCAGAATAAGGAACTTACCTAAGTGCATTTAGGTACACCTCTTTTTAAGGGGAAAATGAAATCTAAATTTTGGTACCCTCCAATTGAAAGTTTTCAAAGGAAGCTTTTAGGATAGAAAGGGGTTATTATTTCTCAGGTTGGTAAAGTGTTACTCATCAAAATTATTTTACAAGGTCTCCCTATATACAATATGTCCCTATTTAAAATTCCCAAAGGGATATAGGAAAAAAATGACAAAAATAAAAAAAGGTTCATATGGATGGGTGTTGGGGACATTCATAAACTCCCTTTGGTGGCTCGAGACAAAATATTCCTTATAAAATCCTTTAGAGGGCTGGGTATTAGAAATATTTCCTCTATGAAAAAGGTGTTAGTTTCTAATCTTTGTTGGAAAATTATTAAATAACCTTCTCCTTATCTTTGTTACAATTCTCCTTTATCCTTCCTTTTTGAGCCTATTTTTATCAAAGGTTTCGTAATCTGGAATTTATTTTCCAAGAATATGGATACTTTACTCAAAGATTGTAAGTGAAAGATAGGTAATGGTCATAACATCGAGTTTTTGAAGGATCCTTGGCTTATAAACCATTCTATATAGACTCTTGTTCCCTGGCATCATGTTGCTCTTTCAATCTCTTCTGCATTTTAAGAAATGGTTGTAGATTATATACATGTTTGCAATGGTAAAAAAGGTGGAAACATTTAACCCTTGATAATCCTGATGCTACTTCAGTAACTATTATTTTTTATCTTAATTTTATTCTCAAGGGTAAATATATTAAAAATATATTGAGTGAGGATGAATTAATTTTGATTGATTTATCAGATGGAATATATCATCTTAATTCTAGATATATGAAACTTCAAAATTTGATAGATAGGGGAAATCCTTTGGGTAAGATTTGGAGTAAAAATCTAATTGTAAAAATAAACATATTCAATTGGTTGAGTGTCTAAAATAGAATTCTTACATTAAATAATTTAAGTAAAATAAGTCTTCATGTGGTAAATAGGTGTGTTCTATGTGAGAATGCTTGAGATTATATTTTTAACATATTCCTTGATTTCATATTTTATTTACACATTTGGGGTTCTCTACTTTAACGATTCAAAGTGTATTGGGTCCTTCCTTCATCTATAATGGAGGCTTGGCATGCTTGACATTGTCTCTTTGTTAACCAAGAATTCAAGGAGATTTGGAATTTGGCTTTAGCTCATTTTCTATGGGGAATTTGGAAGGAACACAACAATAGAATATTTGGGGATAATAAAATATCATTCATTAGTATATCTAACAAAATCTTTCCCTTTTATCTCAAAATTTCAAAAATATAAGATGGGTAAAAAGGCATCCTTTATTTCCATTTGATGAAATCATTGCTAAATAATGGAAGCTTAAACTTGACAACATTCATTTGGTGGATCCTAAGATATCCTTTAGAAAATTGGTTAGATGGTTATCTCCTCAACCAAGTTGGGTAAAACTCAATTTTGATGAGACTTCTAAAGGAAACCCTAGGCTTTCAGGAGATGGAGGAGTTATTCAAGACCATCATGGGGGTCTTATTTCAGCTTATGAAGGAAGCATGGGATTCTAATCTAATCAATTCTCTGAAGCTTTAGTACCCTTGTGAGGGGTATAACTGGCTCTTGAGTTGGGATGATTCATTTGTATTGAAAGGGATTCTCTCAATATAATTAACTATATCAATAAGAAGAATTTGATTGCCTAGTCTATATCACATATAAGGGTTTGAAATAATCATCTTCTAGAACATGTATAGAGGGTAATATGCTTGATTATTCATTCACCAATAGAGGGATAGAAAAAAAGGAAATTCAAATTTTGGCATAAAATGAAGATTCATTCCAATCATATAAATGATATTATCATCAAAGACAAAAGTAATTCATTTATGTATGGGCTAGATCTTAGATAAGATTTGACACATAATAATAAACTTTGAAATATGTGTTTTCATTATCCTGAGTTATTATGACATTCATAATCATATCCACAAACAATAATCTTTTGGTCATCATTACATGGTCATCTAATTCTACAATCATGTGAAGGTTATTGCTAATAACAAATTCATTAAATTTGGTTGTATTCCAAGTGTGGGTTTTGGTAAGGCTACAAATCGGTATTCATTCATGGGAGGAGATTTGAACCACATGGAACCAATAAATGTAGATCACATAAAAAAGAAGTCAGAGGTATGGAAAATTTTGCATATAGGGGGGTTAACAAATTTCATAGATTGTATATGTGGATACGATATTTATCTATCAAAATGATTTGTAAAAAATGGGTAGATCGAGTGATAAATATCAAGAACATATTTATTGAAATAATAGAGGAGTTGATTTCAAGGGTTACTAGGCTTCAAATTGAACAAAACAAATACATCAAATTGACTATGAATTTCGAGCAAGAAAAGGATAAATTTCTTGTGGGGGATGAAAAGATTATGGTTTTTGAAGGAGGATTCAAAAGAGAGGACTTTCCTATTCCATTTGATGATGTAGTGGAACAAATTATGAGGTATGTTACTCTAGATGGTAGATATAAAGTGGTGTATTACTACCATCTCCTTTTTATAAATTATATGAGGCATAACATTTTTGTGAGTATTCCATTTTATATCTTGCACTCCTTGAAACATTTAGTTAAATAATTTAAAATGAGTAAGAAATCAAAGCCATTACACCATGCAATAATTTTCATCATTTATAAGTTTTTACAAGCTCAAAACCCTGTTATGCGATATTCAATTACTATAAAGAAAAATGTCAAGGTAAATGTCTCAGCCTTTATACCTCCTAAATGGATGCTAAGAAGTAGTGTCAACCCTAAAACAAATAAGAATGAATATAATGGTAGGATAGAAAACAAGAAAGAGTCTTCTTTCAATGAATAGATGTTATAAGATACAGATGTAGTAATTGATCTTAAGAAGATGGACAAGGATAATGGCATTGAAAATAATACTCAAAAAGAGATGGACCAGTTTAATGTTGAGGAACATAAAACATAAATTAATACTCACTTATTTGGAAATAGGGAAGGCATAAATATGAATTCTATAGGTAGAAAAGGGAAGGATGACCATATCAAAGTATAAATAGGGGATCCTCATTGTCACATTTAGGTAGACTTTAATTTGATCTATTTTAAGGATATTTCTAAAAATGAAAATAAATTGAAGATTATGGAGGATGAGGTAAACCTTCATAATGCCTTTATTCATTGGTTAATGAAGAATCATTCAAGATTGAAACATGAGGTAAATAAATTCAATAAAAAATATGGAATGTATTACACTCAGGAGAGAGAAGTGGAAATGGCTTCTTAGCTTGAGACTATGACTAAAAAAATTAATAGGCTAGAGTAAGAGAATAGATAAATCAATGATAAACTTAATATTCTAGTTAGTTTTAGTAAAATAATGGTGAATAATGCAATGCAGAGCATGAAAGGGTTATCCATTTTTTTTAACAATTCTAACACGAGTGAGAATGACCCTAGGCCCAAGAAAAAGATTAAAGGAGTGGCTATTACATTTGAAAAGGAAAAAATGGTAAGTGTTTTGGATAATAAATTCCAAAGCATGACACATGAATGGACTACAACTTACAAGGAATGGAAGAAAAGTCACAACTAAATTTATTTATTATGTAATGTAAGTTGTGTATTAGTTATTTTTATGTTACGTCTTTCTTATGTTTGTTTAGTAAACTTCTATGTTCCTTATATGTTTTTTAATATTTTGGTCTATGTTACTAGCCACTGAGGTGATCCTTTTGTATTGGTAGGGTCCTTCTAAAACCCACTTTTACCTATAATAAAAACATTCATTACATAATCCATCATAAAATCACTAGATTCCATCTTGAAAAGGTAAATTTTAGTTTATATTCACTACAAAGGTAATGAACAAGTGTTAAGTTGAGTAGAGCTTCACTATACTAACTTGGAGGATCATTTTACAAGCCATTCAAGGCCAAATATATAGAATAATTAATGAGAGAGAATGGGAAGAAACTAGGAATATCATGAATGCTACCATAATCCTCTTTTTAGTTATAAAATAAAAGTATCTTTTCGCCAAGTATGCCAAGAAGGTGCCATCTTATTTCTCAATGCACTAGGCCAATTATTGTGATCCAAGGGATTATTACCAAAAATTATGATCAATTGCTTACAGGGATGATGTGGTAATTATATAAGGATTTTATTTTAGATCTTTTTTTAATTAATTGTTATTACAGATGCAAATGTGGCATTATCTGACCAACAATGCCACACCTCCACCCATAATCCTTTAATTAATATTGAAAAATTGCCACCAATATAAACATATATATTTTAATATATTTATTGTAAATTAATAAATATATTTTAATATATTTTTATTAATTCTTTAATCCCATTTTTTAATGAACTATACCTTACCTCTTATCTCAAAGTACATTCAAATTAATCTTGATTTAAAATATATCATTGTATGGTGTGGTGTGGACTATTAACAACATTGAACTCCATCTTTGGGATTTGTTTTGATTAACCAACACAAATGGTTGCTAAGTAGAAGGAAATATAGGGAGCACCAGCTAATGAAAGGAAGTTGGAGAGAAAATACCAGAAATCCAACACCATGTTGTTGAAACAAAATCTTAATTTGATAAAATGCTTAGGGCTCAGCCAATTCCAAGGAGGCATTGAGAAATATATATCTACATGTGGTTTTATAGGGGTAGTAATATTTTTGTAGAGAAGTAATGATTTGCATAGAGGGATTTTGCAGATAGAGGAATATCTAGGATTACAAAGGCAATAAGAACCTCCATTAAATTAAAGAAGTTTATTTTGTGTTGCATAGATAGATATATGGTATAAAATAATATTATTTTTACTCAAAGAGAATTTTTTAATCATTCTTGAAGAGTTTTTAATAGATCAGAACACTCATAGAGTGGACCCAGGGATGTAGCCATTTGGTGAACCCTGTAAATAAATCTTATATGTCATTTTTATTATTTCTTCTTTGTGATAAAAAATTATTTCAAATTCCATAATTAAGTTAAAAAAAAATTAAAAGGCAACTTTCAGATTTAATTAAAAGGAAATTAGAATTTATTATTCAGTTTTAATCCAATCCAAGCAGACAATAAAAGTTCTTATAAACTTAGATTTTTGGATTAGTTTGCTATCAGAGCCCATGATAAAAGACATTTAATATATTATCTAGAAATTGTAATAGTCTTGTATGTTAACTAGGTCTAGATCAAGACATGGTGGAGGAGAACTTTTAGAGTTTGATCTTGAAATTAGTGCAAGACATGCAAACTAGTAGTCAAGTATGGGAGTAGATATGTCTGAGGTAGATTTTCAGTGTGCCTTCCTCAACATGAAAAACATGGTTAAGGAAATATACAAAGAACATAGAAAGGAGAAGGAAGATAAAGCTGAAAGAGAAGAATTTATTTTCACCTTCCAAAAAATTCTCCTCCTTTGTAGATGGTAAAACTATCCCACACTTGAAATTAGATATTAAATTTGAATTTCCAGTTTATAAAGGTGAGCTGAGTATAGAAAAATTGGAAAATTGGGTCAAGCAGATTGAGATATATTGTAGGATTCATAATATTTTTAGTGAGGAAGCCAAAATTTAGTTAGTTACTCTCCATATGAGTGGCACAACACTCATCTGGTGGGAGAGCAAGATTCAGGAGGATCTCAAGCAACATGTTAAGATAATCTCCTCCTAGAATGATTTTATTTTTGAGTTGAGAAAATAGTTTTATCCTTTGGGTTATATGCAATAAGCTATTATGGATTGAAAGACATTAGGGTAGAATAAAGGTTAGATTGTGTAGGATTATATTTAGGAGTTTACAAAGAAGGCATTAATGTTAGGCATTCCTATGTATAGTCCATGAACATTACTAAAATATATTGGAGGTTTGCATAGCCATTTGAGACATATTATTCTCATGTTTAGTCCTTCTAACCTTGATGAAGTCTATGTGCAAGCTACCCATATGGAAGCTAGGGGTAAGATGACCAAGGAAGGATATCAAAATAAATCTTAAAAGCCAATTAAAAATAAAGGTAAAGGTAAAAGAAAGGGTAAGGGTAAGTCTACTTACATTTTTAAGAAAGAGGAAGAAAAACCTTTCTCTAATCATTGAAAGAAGAATCAGGATGAGGCTAAGTGTTGGAAACTCCATCCAAAACTCAAGCGAAAGAGGTTATAGAATAAAAAGGAAAATAAGGCTAATGTTGTGATTCAATAGGACTTGGGATAAGATTATGGTGATGAAAACAAAGTGACTACCATGGGTCCACAAGGAGCCACAAGGTTTACCTCCTAAGAGGTAAATTCAACATGATATTCAATGGTAACATGGTGCCTGTCTCCCTAATATTGACATGTATAGGTTGTCAATGGTAGAGAATGAAGAAATAAATAAGTGATAGATTTACTTGAAAAATGGGTCATTCGACCAAGTATCTCTCCATGTGGTTTTCTTATTGTTTTGGTACCTAAAAAAGATGGTACATGGAAGATGTGCATGGACATATGAGCTTTGAATAAAATCACAGTTAAAAACCACTACCCTCTTCCTCATATTGATGATTTGTTTGATTAGTGAAAAATGCAAAGTATTTTACTAAGTTAGATTTGAGAAGTGGTTATCACTAAATAAGAATAAATGATGGTGATAGTTGGAAAATCAGTTTTAAAACTAAACAAGGTCTTTTTTAGTGGCTTGTTATGCCTTTTGGGATTTGTAATTCAACTGCCACATTTATACGGGTTATGAACGATGTGTTAAGACCATTTCTGGATAATTTTGTAATTTTTTACTTGGATGACATTTTAATCTTTAGTAACACATGGGAAGATCATATTAAACACATTAGAAAGTCTTAGATACTTTGCAAAAGGAGAAATTAATTTTAAAGATGTCAAAATGTGAATTTGAAAAAACACCTTTGGTTTACTTAGGCTATGTTGTAGGGAATGGTTCACTAAAAATAGACCTTGCAAAAGTTTTAGCCATAGTGAATTAGCCAAGGCCTAATAATGTAATAAAATTTAGAGGTTTTCTCAGACCAGTTCAATTCTAGAGAAAATTTATTGCTAAATTCTCTTATATTTCATCTCCTTTACATGTTTTAATAAGTGTTAAACAAGTATTTAAATGGGGAGGAAATCATGAAAAAGCTTTCAATACCCTGAAAGAAAAGATAAGTATATCCCCAATTTTTGTACTTCATGATTTATGACAATCTTTTGAGATAAAAACCATTGCTAGTGGGTATGCAATGGGGGTAGTACTAAAGCAAGACTAAAAACTAGTGCGTTTTCATTTGGAAACCTTTAAAAGTGTGTTAAAAAAAATATCCTAGTTATGATAAATATTTTTATGCTTTGGTGTAGAGTGTGAAAAAGTGGAAACACTATTTGATGGGCAAAGAGGTAATCATTCATATGGATCATTAGACTTTGCATTATATTCAATCACAATCTAAGCTACAACAATCATGATACTTTATATGGATGGGATTTTTACAAAAATTCCATCTTGTTATAAGGTATAAAAAGGGAACACATAATAAGGTTGCAAATATGTTTTCTAAACCTCTTATTGTAACATCTACTATTTTATAGCATAGTCCTTTTGTTAATGAAAGCTATAGGGAATAATATGCTAGAGATTGTCATTTTAAGGATGTATATGAAGATTTGATAAATGGTAACTCAATAGAAGCATTTGACTATCATATGCATAACGTAATGTTATATCATCTTGGAAAAATATTTATTCCATAGGATGAAAGAGTTCACATGATTAGAGAAGCTCACACTTCTCTTATTTTAGGTCATTTTGGCAATGGTAAAATAGTTGCATAGTTACAAAGACATTGATATTGGACCTGTATGATAGAAAATGTATCTAAATATATAAAATCTTGTATTCTTTGTTCCACAAGTAAACCTAATAATTAGAAGTTAGGATTGTATACACCTCTTCCTATTCCAAATCATCCTTGGAAAGTATTTTTATGGATTTTGTAGGAGGTTTACCTATGTCACAAAGAAAACATGATTATCTATATGTGGTTGTGGATATGTTTTAAAAAATGTGTATTTTGGTCCTTGTACTAAATAGGTTATAGGCAAGGATAAAGTACATTTATTCTTCAAGAATGTCTAGATCCATTTCAGGTTACCCACTTCTATTATATCTAATTATGATGCTCGATTTGTTGGTGAGTTCTAGTTAGATTTGTGGGACTTGATGGATACTAAGCTAAAGAAAAGCACATCCTTTCATTTAAAAACTAATAGACAAACAAAAATGGTCAACTAAATAGTAGTACATTTACTCAGGGGGTATTTTTGTAAACATCCTAAATTATGAAATGAACATTTATATTATGTGAAACATTCATATAAATATGATTTACATTATTCTACTTTAAAGATTAATTTTGAGAATTGTTTTGGTTATTTGTCTATGTCTCCTTTGGACTTCTCTTTTGAAAAATAATCTAACTTAGTGGTGGATGGAAATAATGATGCCAAGAAGGCTAAAAAATTCATTTAGAGAATTTAGATGATTTAGAAAGTTATTCAAGAATAGTTAGAGAAGAGCCAAGCTAAATATAAGGCTAGGCATGAAAAATAAAGAGTTGATCATCAATTCAAAGTGGATGATTAGGTTTTGCTTCACATCAGCAATGAAATATTGAAAGGTGAAGGTAGAAATTAAAACCAATCAAGTATGGTCTTTTTAGGATTTTGGAAAAGATTGGTACAAATGCTTTTCGATTTGATTTGCCTTCTTATATGCATATTTATTTAGTGGTTAATGTTGAAAACTTGAAATTGTATGAAACTCTTATGATCATGGATCAAGGAGAGCATATTCAAGTTCCTAATGTTAATTATTTTACTCTTAAGTCTCTTCATGAGTTGCAAGAAGATGTTATTATTGATAGGAAAACTAGAACCATGAGAAGGGGTTATACATAATATCTTCATGCTTTTTTGAAAAGAATGCATCCAAATAAGGAAAAACAGATGGAAATTAGAAAAGTGAGGGAAACATACCCTCACCTAGTTGATGATTAAATCAATGTTTGGAGGTCCAAAAGCTCTCAGTGGGGAGGAATGATCCATGGAATTATTACCACAAGCTCTGATCAACTGCTTACAGGGATGATATCACAATTATATAAGGATTTTGTTTTAAATCTATTTTTAATTAATTATTATTATGGGTGCAGATGTGGCATTAATTTCCCAATAATGCCACACCTCCACATGTGATCCTTTAATTAATTTTGAAAAATTGTCACAAATACAAATACATATATATATATATATATATATATATATATATATATATATATATATATATTTTATTAATTCTTTAATCCCATTTTGTAATGAACCATACCTTACCTATTATCTCAAAGTGCATGTAAATTAATATTTATTTAAAATATCTCATTGTATGGAATGGTGTGGACTACTAACATCATTAAACTCTATCTTTGGGATTTGTTCTAGTTAGCCAACACAAACAATTGTTGAGAAGAAACAAATACAGGTAACACCAACTAATGAAAGGATGTTGGAGAGAAAATACTAGAAATCCAATGCCATAATGTTGAAATAAAATACCAATTCAAAAGAATGCTTAGGGCTTGACTAATGCCAAGGAGGCATTGAGAAATATATATCTATAGGTGGCTTTATAGGGGTAATAATATTTTTGTAGATAAGCAATGATTTGCACAGAGGGATTTCATAGAAAAATTAATATTTAGGATTATAGAGGCATCAAGAACCTCTATTGAATTAAAGATGTTTGTTTTGTGTTGTATAGACATATATCTAATATAAAAGAATATTAATTTTACTCAAAGAGGTTTTTGTAATCATTATCTAAGAGTTTTTAATAGATCAAAACACTCATATAGTGGACCCAAGGACATAGCCATTTGGTGAACCTCCTAAACAAATCTTCTATGTCATTTTTATTATTTCTTCTATGCGATAAAAAATTCTTTCAATTTCCATAGTTAAATTATGGAATTTTTAAAAGGTAACTTTTATATTTAATTAAAAGGAAATTAGAATTTATTATTCAGTTTTAATCCAATCCAAATAGACTGTAAAAGTTTTTATAAACTTAGATTTTTAGATCATATTGGTGTTCTCTCTGATGAATGGCATAGTGGATCATTATTGCATTCCATGACTCACTCTCAATATCTTTGAAACATCCCTTTCTTGATTGAGGAGTTACAAGTTACATCATTTTATATGGCCTACTTGACTTCCTTGGGATATTTCTATGCCACCTTGGTTCTTTTAATGAATCTCTCATCTTGGTGAGAATGAGACTTAAGGCCTAAACCTTTTCACACATGATTTGTGTCTTTAGAACCTTTAAATTGCATGTCTACACCTGTTTCATCTAAAAAAAATCAATGAGGATAGGTCTATCTCTTCATCCAAGACCTAGTCCTTATTTAAATACTACCACAATAATCTTATCCACCTCATAAAGGTTTTATAGAAGGTCACACAAACTCTGCTCAAGCTTATAGAAGTTTTTATAAAAGGTCACATAATTAACTTTTGATACTTCTCTCCAGGCCACCTTCTTCCTCAGTGCCTACAAAATCTTGATTTATAGTGTGCAAATATCTTGAAAAAGGCTTGAAACATTACTAAAGGACTATGTTCATCCTTGAAACCTTCAACATCATGAAGTAGACAAACTATTATGCATTAGAACTCTCAAACCTAATTTTAGTCATGAAAATGTGTTTGTATATCACCTTTAAATTCTCCCAAGGGTGTCATTAGATGTCTATATAGATTTCATGAAGTGCTTTGTTGGATGAATGACCTTGAGAAGGTCTACAAACTCAAATTTATACTTAGAAATAAGGAACAATCCTCATCTTGGCTTGGTATAGCAACTTGAAACCTCTCTTAACACCTTAAAATCTTCTTGAATGGATTTTTTAAGGTAATTAGACCTCTTCTCATGCCTATAAATTCCCTTCAACTAATCAACATGACCTCACTCATTCAAACACCTACAAATATGATTAAAAGTGAAGTCTTTAGGCCATTTTAATATACTTCTCCATACATGCCAAAATTTTAGCTCGAACAAGTGATCATGAGGCTTACAAATGTCATCCATGGGTTTTAAATATATTTAAAGTGTATTTAAGTACATTAAAGATTCATTTACAACCATCAATATTTTTTAGGGTCTATTTAAATTTTAGATTCCTAAGACAAAATTCAATCCCTACCATCCAAAACTAGACCATTTACATCATTTTACATTATAGAGAGGTCTAAATAAGGTCTTCAAAAATGTAATTTAGCATTGTTAAAATTAATTTAACATTGTTTAAGGTTTATTTTTAGAAGTTAAGGTTAATACTCCATTGTCTTAATCTTGTTAAATCACTATTGTACCAAGTCCAATGTACTCAAGATGGTGGATATAATCAAAAGAGACATTTTTATATAATTTAGTATTTAATATAAGTCATGTTTTACTTCATTATGTCTGTACACCTAGCCAAGAGGGAAATTACATCAGTCTCTAATGATAATTAACTTTTGAAACCTCTTTATTTATTGATTCAACTCCAAATATAGAATGATAGGAAATGGATGTCAAAGAAATTTTTATATGTTACAATATCATCAAAGAAACTAGGGAAGACTTTTTGAAATATCTTTTGTATACATACAATAGATATAGTAGGTCATTTTGGTAGAATGAATAGCTTTCTTGATGAAGAAGGGTCTATAACATTGAGAAAATAGTTTCAAATTGATAGATAGGTCTCATTAAAATGTTTTGAATTTTATTATGGTTTATTAAACCTCATAAAGGCCAATTACATCTTACTCAATCCAAAACCATGCTCAAGAAGATGGTATAGGTGCAAACAAGGTAGAAAAAGACTCAACTCCTCCATTGGGTCACTTGTCAGTCAAGGAGAGTCATTTTCATGTGGTTTTTTCATGGAGGAGGAAAGGATACAAGAAAATATATATTATGGTATTTTGAAAATCCCCATTAACTTTAAATACATGGTATAATTGTAGGGTTTAGGGGCATATGCTTTATGAATAATTGTTATGAATTTTGCATCTTCTAAAAGCTCAATGCCTCAATTTTCTCTTGTTGAATACATTTGAAAGATTGTTGATGAAATAAAAATAATATGAGGGATATTTAAAGGTAGAAAAAATTATCCCAAACCATATATAAATAGGTATCCAATGAAAATAAGAACAAAATTTGCAAGGATAAGTTAGTAAGGTTTGAAAGTACAAGTTTTGAGTTGTTTGATGCTTCTTAAGGAGTTTTTAGGATTATGAAGAGAGTAAATAACATGATATTAATTGTTTAAAATCAACCACACCTCATTTAATGTTTCAAAAATATTTTTTCTAGCTTAAAATTGATATTCATATATTGGTTCAAGTACACAAGCCTAAATGAGAGAAGAAAAACTTTGGAAATCATATTTGATGTCTAATGAGTAATCCATTTGGAACATGGATTGAAAAAAAATTATAATTATATCAGATATTTATAAATAATTAAACAAAATTTTAAAAAAATCATGATCCTCTTTGTGGAGATGTTATATTTGGTAGGCTTAAGGACAACGGTCCAATGTTTTTGAACAAGGTTTCAAGGGTAAAAGAGCAAGTAACAGGATTAAAACCAAACACAATATTATTAATAAATTATTGAGGTGTAAATTTTGATGATAATACCTAAAAAAAAACCATAAAACTCTTTCAAGATAAATCATGGTCAAAATGGAAAGAGAATGGCTAATGTATGCATTCTCAAGTGGACTATGTAAGTCTATAGGCAGAAAGGAAATATTCTTGGAGATTTCTATAGGTTTTCTCATTGTGTAATATTATAAAACAAGTAATACAATATAAAAATTATAAAAAATAATTTTAAATGTTATATGAAGTAGTGGAGTCTAATTATATGATAGGTTTTCAATAAGTTTAGGTTTAGATAGGCACCTATAGGACAAAATATAAAAATATGCATAATATGCATTATGGTGTTGTAAATTAAGCTAAAGAAGATAATTTATGGTGTTATGGACCTTAATGGATATTTTTAAGTATTTATATTCCTTATTATGAAGATAAACCATTCAAATAAGAGTTATTCTCAAGGTTTGGTAGGGTGATAGGCCTAAAAGAAAACACACAGGCTATAAGTGTAGATATGGAAAAATTATGAAAATTTAGAGTTAAGATTGAAATATGAAAGTTATGAAAGGTTTTAGGGACCATTAATAAAGTTAATATATTGGTTATATTCCTTGAAAATAAGATAAGATAGTTAAGGTTAAAACCCCTAAACTATCATGAAACCCCAATTATGAATTAAATCAAGTTTTAAGACTTTTAGGGAAGTAAATTACTTAGAGAGTCATCTAGAGACCTTATATAACATATTTGAGACCCAATATAATCATTTAAAACCAAATAAAAATCATTAAATGGATTGATTTCTCATAATAGTGCTCTAGATTATACACCTACAAGCCTGCAAACATGAGAAGGCAAACTTTATCATGTGGGAAGTTGGATGAGAAGATACATGGGGTAGAATGACATTAGGGAATGATTTTAAGGTTTATTTAATCCAAATTAATTGAATTTTTCAGTTTATTATGGGGCTCAAATCTATAAAAAATCAGTAAGAAGCTTGAGACTTAAAAATTGCCAATAAACCCTAAAAAAGATTGATGATTGTAAATGACTCTATAACATACTCAAATGTACTTGAAATGTCTTGAGAAACCCTGAATGACATATGTAAAACTCATGATCACCTATTATATCCAAAATTTTGGCATGTGTGGAGGATAATTACATGAAAATGGCCTAAACACTACACTTTTAAGCCTATTTATAAGTGTTTGAATGAGTGAGGTCATGTTGATCAGTTTAAGGGAATTTATAGGCCTAGGAAGAGGTGTAATGGATTTAAAACATCTATTAAAGAGGCTTTGAATGTGTTAAGATAGGTCTGAAGTCTCTAAACCAAGCCAAAATGAGGATTGCTCCTTGTTTCTAAGTAGAAACCTAAGTTTGCAGACCTTCTCAAGGTCATTCATCCAACAAGACACTTCATGAAATCTATATAGGCATTTTATGAAACCATTGGGAGACATTAAAGGTGATATAAAAACCCATTTTTATGAATATAGTCAGGTTTGAGTGCTCCAATGCATAAATAGATTGTCCACTTCATGATGTTTAAGGTTTCAAGGATGAACACATTCCTTTTATAATATTTCAATCCTATTTCAAGGTGATTTAATAATTTAGGGTTTTACACATGTAAATCCTAAGTTATATTAAAAGGATGAGATGTCTAAATTATTTAAATAATGTGAAATAAATAACCACTAATTTTTTTATAGCTTTTGACTTTTGAAGTTCTAAAAATAGTATTAAATATGCATAAATAGAGATTTATCTAGAAAGATAATGTCACAGATGATCTAGGTTTTAAAAATTGGGTTATATATAGGTTTGAGTGTCATTAATAGGATCCTAGGATATGATTCTTCATTAGATAGTAGTGCCCCACATAGATAGTAGCATGATACTACTTTAGTTTCCTAAAAGTGTTGTTAGTGTCTTCTTTATAGGATTGTTGATATTTTTTGGGAGCACTTGCACCTATATTTTTGGGTCTTGTTCTTGAATGCATGAAAACTAGAACTCTATATTACGCATAGAAAATTTGATTTAGTGTGAAAACCATAATTATCATTGAAAGTGTGGTATACGATGAAATTTTTTATTCATTATTAAGATAGTTTGAACATCCTTAAAACCCCACTATGAAGAAAGTTTCCTACATACCAATAATTTGAGGAGGGATCAAGCCCTATGTATTCTCCCACCTAGTGCTTGGTTAAAGTGAAAGTGAATGCTATAATGAGAGTGGTATTGAATTCCTTAAGTGTGCTTGAGATTTGAAATCTATTATTAGGGAAGATGTAGATGGTAGTAGGTAGAAGCAGGGTAACTTAATTTTGATCAACTTGTTTCTTATTTGGATAAGATTTTGCATCTATTTTCCATCTAGTGATTAAAGGTAAAAGAGTAATGTATCTATAGATATCTTTATCTTGTATAGATGATAAAATGTACTTAGGCTAACCTCAAGAGGGGCACACATTTCAAAATGTATCTATTCAGGAAAGTTAGGGCAAGGGACACTAATTCCCAATTGGGGACACTAGTGTCATGTGGTTTTAGTGTCCTTAACATGGCACTAATGTCCACCTAGCATATTATTGGGAAAAATAGGTTGGGATATAGATATTTTATTCTAGAACTATATTTGGGCTTATAGAAGATGTTTGTGGTCTATACAATTTCTAAAAAAGTGTGATAAAGGTTACAAGATAGGTCTAGGGCTAAATTAGGAATATGATATCTCAAGAAAAAATCTTAGCATCCAAATACCACTTTTAGGTGATTACACTTCCCCCCGCCCCCCTTTCATGCTAGAAATTCAACAAAGCAAAATGACTAGTATAAGGGGAAAACAAGCATAACTAGACTTAAATAGGAAATGAATCATGTGTAGTTGAGTCTAAGTATAAGAATCTAGGTTTACATATGTGAAACATGATCCAAAGTAATGAGATATAATGAAACATACAAAAATCAATCTTTACTTAAGAGATTATCAAAATCAAAAGACTATGTTGAATAAAATAATTGATTAAAGCTAATTAAAGATATAAGAAAGAGAAAAATAATGAATACACCTCATTGGATACGTTAGAAATGCATTAAATTGGTGAAAAACTATGTATATGAGTGTATATAGTGATCAAATCATTGAATATCTTGGATTGAGATGATAGCTTGCTTAATCATCATATGGGGGTGGTTCAATAACTTAATCCAGTTTTGACTCCATCATTGCCCACCCTTATTCGGTGGCTCATGATATGTGAATAACTTGGATAAGATTTTAAGTATGTCTAACCCTCTCTTTTAGGTGGCTCAAGAACTCAAGTAGGCTATGATTCCATCATTGCCCACCTGTGTGAAGTATATTCATTTGAAACTGAACTATAAAAGTGTTGAAAGTATCTTATTGCATATATCTAATTGGTCATTTTAGATTCATGGAGACTCAAGTATATTATGTGGCTCTAGGCCACTTAGGAATGCCAACCATTGTAGATGGAGTAAGGCATTAAAGTAGTGATCACATAGAATGTGATAGAAATTGTATACAACATATAGAATGATATGGAGTTTGTCATTCCATCTAATCAACCTATGTGTAACTAAGAATATGGAAACTATGTGCTGTGCACATGCCCCTAATATGATATATGAATATAATATCTCTAAACTAAGTATATAATAACTAAATTTATGTGTTTATATTGAATGTGGGAGTGATCTTGCCACACATGATGCCCCAAAATTTGATCAACTAGTATGAATCTCGGTTTAAATGATTGTATCTAAATAAAATATAAACATAATTGTCAAACATATGATTGTATCTATATAAATCTATAATGTACCTAGTATACTACTCTGGCTAATATAGACTACCTTGAAGTTGGGGCTATTAGACAGTAGCACCCTGTAGTGGATAATAACACCCTGTGGTGCTAGTGTCCCAATCTATGTGCTAATGTATACCTAGTCTAAAATTTGGGTGATTGAACTACTTCTTGAGTCTCTATTTTTTCATGTGTCTAACCTACATCTAATTTTTGAAAATGATCTTGTATGATGAAAATAATATGTGAATAACAAAGTAGGATCCTGATTTCCATTAAAAACCCCTCCTAATGCCCCCTCTTTTTAGGGTAGTTATGAAACATATGTAACAAATGTCCTCAAAATAATTAGTTCTACAAAATGTATTAGCCAAAGAATATGTATGATATTGTAATATAATGTACAAACAAAACATTAGAATGTAAAAGTAGCTGAGCATAAGTAGGTAATGTAAGATGTATGTTATAATCTATCATTGCATAATGGTGTCAAAATATATTTAATCAATATGTATTAATAAATATGAGTAGTTACCTAGGTGGATAGGGCATGATGTCTATTAGGGCACCCAAGTAGGAAGGGTAGATGCATGAGGTCCCCTATAGCATAAAAAACTAGTGTGTGTGTGTGTATGTGTGTGTGTGTCTGTGTGTGTGTGTGTGTGTGTGTGTGTGTGTGTGTGTGTGTGTGTGTGTGTGTGTGTGTGTGTGTGTGTGTGTGTGTAACAAAATATAAGTGTCATGGTAAAGATGCATACATGAAAACATACATATAAAACACATGAGGCATGTAAAACTAGGCCAATGGGACATAATTCAAGGGACATGGGAACATGTCACTAAAATTGAGAAAAAAGACATAGAAGGACATGTTCAAATTTATGCATATATAATCAATAAAGCACACACAAGGGACATGGGCACATTCCCAAGGTATAAAAACATAGAAGTGGTGAATATCCTAAAAATAATGGCATATTCAAATGTCCTCGAAATGGAAGAAGCATAAGAAATACAATCAAGTCTAATCTAGGAAAACTAGAAATGAAAGAATGTATAAATGTATAGTAAAAATCCATTTAAATGCTAAGATGTACATATGCTAAGTATAAATAGTGATATTTGGAAAAAAAATTGAGCAATGATTATAAATGATCAATATCAAGATATATCAATGCATAAACTAGAATGCATAGTATGGAAGGATAGAACTTGGTAGTAGAAACTATGTAGGAGATTCCCTTGAGTGAGAGACTTATCAAATGAATAAAATTAGATCAATGTATATGCCCATGATGGATTGATGATAAAAAGTCTAGATTAATGTAATGGATCAGAGTCTTGTTATTAATCTACAAGCACTCAACAAAAATAAGTGAAGTTTATGTGTATGAAAAAACTGACTATACTAAGATAGCTAGTTATATGTAATATCTATAAATTAGTAGAAATTTAACCATAAAAATGCATATATTCTATAAATTTTGTATTTTTTGAATAATTTGAATGTTTTTAAATTTTGACATGTTATTTTATTTTTGTGTTTTCTTGATATGCTATGTACAAGCAAATGAAAATAAACTACGTAAAAGGAACAAGAGAGAGAAGGCAGTATGTATAAGATTAGTAACCATACTAAGTAAAGAATATCATAGGAGACTCACTATCATCATGGTCTGTGTCAAAAAAAGGAATAGTAGTCTTTCATGCAATGTGATTGCTATGTTGTTGTAATAGGAACCTCAGTATTGTTCATCATCAGAATCATAACAATATTGAATGCTAGAGGGAACTGCCTTATACTATGGAGTTGACCTTTTTGAATTGTGCTTTGGAAGATTGGGTATGTCTTTGCCTTTGGAAACTATGTTTATTGTAGACATACGGTGTTGTGGAGGTTTTCTTATAGAAAACTTGTTTTGAGAATGCTAGTTTATGTAGCATGATTTTGACTTTTCAAGTTAATATCTTTCTCTTTTTGTATGCCTTGATAAATTGTATTTATGACTGACATGTCTTAAGATGTTAAATAAACCCCAAACCTTGTTAACCAAAATTATAAACTTCTATAAAAGGAGAAATGATGCCTTGAGTATATTTTCCCAAACCTTGACCATGATAATCAAACTATTGTAGATATTTATGGCCAAAATTATACCATATTAAATGTTGAGCCTCATTTTGAGAGGTAAATTTACTTGATTTATCTGTGCTTGTTGTACTTTTTATTGATCTGCTTATGTGTTTTGAACCTTGTATTTTTTGAGTTATGCTTTGGTAACCATTTTTTTACTATTTCTAAATTTGACCTTTATTGAATTGGTAGATGTGCCATTGTATGTTGTGTGGATGAAGTGTCATTGTCTGAGTCATATGTATCTATTATATATTGTATTTTCCTTTTCAATGCTAAACATGAATCAATGTGGTACCCATACATTCTATGATATGCACAAAAATATTTGGATCTCCTCATTGGGTGTAGAAGAGGTAGGTTGATCGACTTAGTTTTAATCATTTACCTTAGTGTTTTAATTGAAATATTATTTGACCTTTTAATGCTTTTTGAATCACTAGTTGTATATGTACTTTATTGTGATTTATGATCTGGGTATGTAACATTATTTTCCACAAATTGACTATGTAAAAATGCATATACATGGTTTACACTATTATGCCATAGAGGCCTTTGTATTGTAAATTTATTTTTCAATATTGTTTTATTTTCATGTAATAGTTGATTATAATTTTGAAAAATTTTAATTATTTTTCTCATACTAATAATTTGATCCCTTAGAGTATCACTATTGCAAACCCTAGTTGTTTCTGATTAAACATGTAGGCACAACCCTATAGGGAAGAGGTGTGAATAGGCTGAGTATAGGGATTAATGACATTGGTGTAGACTAATTCATATTGTGGAGTGGTGATAATATGGACACAATTAGAGGGAAAGTAACTATGACCCTCATGGAGATGAGAAGGAGAATGAGATTCTTTCCTATGCATAAGATATGGCATTGAAACTTGAAACATAGTTATTAGATTATGTGATAATTAATCTATGTTTGTATGGGTTTTCTTGTTAATGGAATTCCACATAGGAGAAAGATAACATGTTATGAGATATGACATATATTTCAACTGATATAAAATATCATCTATACATGTGTTTATATATTTTCTGATTTCATTCCAAATTAAAGGGAACAAACATGAAAATTAAAGTATTAAACTTTGCAACAAAAAGTGATTAATTTCTTATATCATTATGATCATGATTGTATGAAATACAAATCAGAAGATATATGGATCTAAAATTTAAATTGTTGAAATTTAAACCCTAGGATTATTTAGGGTTAGGGTTTATGAATTAGTGTGGTTGTGCAAAATATTTAAATTGTGTTTAAATAAATTAAACTCTAATGTCAGATTTGATTTAATGAGCTAGGTTAATCCAAAAAAAAATAGAAGTATGTAGCCCTAATTTATTGCACAAAAATTTGGAAAATGCAAACTAGGGTTTTAGGCAATATTCAAAGAAAGTCAGGTTCACCAAATGATTTAAGATTTTAGGGTTTTACACATGTAAATCCTAAGTTAGATTAAAGGGTTGAGATGTCTAAATTAGTTAAACAATGTGCAATAATTAACCACTAATTTTTTATAGCTTTTGACTTATTTTGAATTTATAAAAATAGTGATAAATATTCATAAATATAGACTTATCTAAAAAGTGATTGTTGTGGATGATTTAGGTTCTAAAAACTAGATTTTGGATAGGTTTGAGTGTCATTAATAGGGTCTCAAGATATTATTGTTCATTAGATAGTAGTGCCCCACCTGAGTAATAGCACCATAATACTATATTGTCCTCAAAGTGGCCTAGTATTCTCTTTGTAGGATTGTTCTTATTTTCTAGGAGTACCTATACCTATGTTTCTGGGTCTTATTCCTACATGCACAAAATATGGAACTTTGTATTGTGAATGGAAAATATGATTCAGTGTGCAAACCCTAAACCTCCTTACAAGTATGGCATGATTTTATAATGTGTTTTCATTAGTAGGATAGGCTAGACATCCTCAACACCCCACTATGAAGAGAGTTTCCTACATACCAATACTCTGAGAAGGGAGCAAGCTCAATGTAGATATCCCACCTAATGCTTGGTGCAAGTGCAAGTGAATGTTAGAATGAGAGTGGTTTTGAATGCCTTGAGTGTACTTGAGATTTTAAATATTTTAAATATGGGCTTAAGTTAGTTGTATATGGTAGTATGTAGAGCTATGGTAGAGTAGGGATCAAATATCTTAATTGTTCTCAACTTGTTTATTATTTGGATAGGCTTTTTCATATATTTTCCATCTAGTGAATATAGGTCAAATAGTCTTGTATTTATATAGATATATAATTTATGTAGATGATAAACTATACTTAGGCCAACCTTAGGAGGGGTACATGTTTGAAAATGTATCCATTTAGGAGTGTTAAGGCAAGGGACACTACCACCTAGTTAGAAACACTAACAACATGTGGTTGTAGTGTATTTAGTGTGGCATTATTGTCCACCTGGTAGACCATTAGGCACATTGGGTTGGGATATAGGAATTATTGAGGTCAACATCATTAATTACTAAAAAATGGGGACCCATGGGTCAAATTGTGCAAATTTGTTCCTTAAAATTGAAGATTCACTTGATTACAGTGTCATTAACATGATTACACATTATTTTTATTTGAGGATTATTCATACTTGGTTTGGTTAGCATATTTTTGTATGGTTCTAGTTTGCCCTTATCTAAAGTGCTAACATTAGATCTCTATGTTTCAGGTTTCAGGTCCAATAAGGTCTACTTGGAATGGACAATACTTGGGTTTCATGATTTTAAACCTTTAGTTTATTATATTCATGTTTAAATATCTCAATCCTTAATCTAAGTTTAATCTAAATAATTGAATTTAATCTGGCAAAAAAAAATTATGCGAGAATATTTTAAATAATGTTATGGGCTTAGTCTATTTTTTCCCTAAGGCTTAGTCATGTTTTTTAACATGACTAAGCCTTAGTATAACATCCATGACTAGTCCCTTTTTGGGTATTTTTATTATTCACAAAATCCTTTTGTTATGTTTCTATATGCCAATTTTCATATTTCAGGCATGTCTTTTCAATATTTTCATTCAAAACTTTATCCTGAATGAATTATCCTTTTGGATTTATGTTTCAAATGCTTTGTCCAAGTGCTTTCAGACTTTTATCCTGAGCAATTTTGCCCAAAATTATCCTTCAAATTTTTAAAAGTGCCCTTTGGGTTTTCTAAAATGATCCTTCGAGCCCTCGAAACATACCCTTTGGGCTTTTTGTGAAAGCTAATTATTGTTCAAACTTGTTTATGTCGACAATTATTATAGATATTTTATCCAAAATAATTTCCCTACATACTTATTCTATTAGGTATTTTTCCTGATAGAATTACCCTTATGCCTCTTTACACTTATCCTTCAGATTTTTAAAAGTGACCTTTTGAGATTTTTATTTCAGACATTTTTTCTGATGCAAAGAGCCTGAGACATCTGTCTCATAGCAAATTGTCTAGAACTCTTTTGAAAGTGACCTTTTCCTTAATAAAATTATCCTTCAAAATTTTTGTTTAGGCCAATTATTCTTCAAGATTTTTTAAAATTCCCTTCAGCTTATTTGAAAATACCCTTCAAGATTTTTGTGAAGGGCACATACCCTTCATGTTTTTTAGAGGGACCCTTCAGAATTTTGTCATCATACATTTTTTTCGATGCAAAAATCCCAAAATAAATGACCCCAAGGGCACATACCCTTCATCCTTTATACAATTTACCTTTTAGAAGTTTCAAAATGGATACTTGCCCTTAGAGATTACCCTTTAATCTTTGTGGAATGGTCCCTTGCCCTCTAGACTTTCCCTTCAAACCTTTTGAAAGTTCCCTTTAGGACTTTTCTCTTGGGAAAATGCCTTGCTAAGTGCCTTCTACGTATATATGCTGAAACAACTCCAACAATATAGAAACAAATAGCCGGAATCCATTCAATTGTCTTATACATATATATACTAAAACCATTTTGTCTTTATATTTATAAGAATAGAGCAAACCAAAAAATGACAAGTGGTAGGCTTGGTAAATAATCTCAAAGATGAGCTTAAATTTGATAGTCACACACCCACCAATGATGTTGACATGGATGCCAAATGCTGATCATGTGGATGTCAAATTATGGTCATATGGACATCAAATTTAAGATATCAAAGAGATTTGATAGTATGAGATTGATAGGGACTTTTCAAATAAATAAGGATGTGACAAGTGTCACCACTACAGGAACTCAGTCAAAAGATCTAACATAGGACATTTGCTTGGATAAAGATGATCTAGCATAGCATGATCAAGTTAGACTTTTCAACATAGCTTATAATGTAATATACTTAAGGATGGGTATATTAGTAGCATATATAATAGAATAATGAATAGTAGTGAATAATGGTTTAGTACCACATGCATAAGAAGAATGAGTTGGGTAGATTAGTATAGTATAAATGAGAGGGCATAGACTATTGTAAGGTATCCAAGAAGTCATTTATAATTGAGCATTACTTTTAAGAAGGTAGCCCCCTCAAAGTGGTAAGTGATTCAGAGCTACTCCTTTCATAAAAGGAATACAATATAATATATTCAATATTTTTAGTTATATGAGAAAGAGGTTCTTAACATTTGGGAACCTCACTCTCATATAACTATAAATACTGACTATATTATATTGTACTAATTTTATAGAAGGAATGGCTCCAAATCTATTACCACTTAGAGGGGGCTACCTTCTTAAAAGTAATTTTCAATTATAAATGACTTCTTGGATACGTTACAATAGGCTATGCCCTCTTATTTATACTATACTAATATACCAAATCGCTTGCCACTTAGAGGGGGATACCTCCTTAAGATCAATGCGACATGTGTACCATAATAAAAGGTTGAAGTGCAATTTGAAGAATGGTTATCATCTCCTCAAAATGAGAGAAAGGGTACTCAAAATAGTCATCTTGATGAATAAATGGAGGATACATGCCATCTCCCTTAGCATTGTTCCTTACACATATTTTGTTTACAATGACTAACCCCATCAAAGAATGCATCAAATTGATATAAATATTTAAAGGTAGAATAAAATAAGTTTCTATTGTGTAAAGGGATGATTTGGAGAAGAAAATATTAATTGAATTAACCAATCTAAAGTGATCAACATACCATGCTCTGTAAGTGTTCTTCAACTCAACCCATGTAGTTATTTCTACTTCATATTCTTCAACTATAGGAAATGAATCCAAATATCATTTACTATAGTTATGTTCCCAATCTAACCATGCATTAATTTCTCCATCATATTATTTGGTTATATGGAAGTGAAGCTCAATTATATCAAAAATATCATGGATATTGTTTAATGAATGTATTTCTTTAGATAAAATAGAAGGATCCATGACTCTCTTTTTTTATTTTTTATTTACAAACTAGTAGTCACCAAAACTATTATAACTTTAAAAATTAAAAACAAAATTCAAAAGTTTATTTTTTTTGAAAATCTGAGACAAAGATGCACAAAATCCAATTTTTTTGGCTTGATTCATTACAATTTGTGAGTAGTTTGAAGAAGAACAGTCAAGTTTTTTAAGGACAAAAAATGAAAATCTACACTTCTTAGACTTTCTCCATGAAACTCCCAAATATACTTGTAATAGAAATCATGATCATGGAAATGAACCTAGAAAGTGCTATGATACCAAATGTTATGAACCTCACTCTCAAAATAGTTGATTAACAAAACTAAATGACTCACATATTGATAAACATGTTGATTATACACATAATTCTTTTTATGGAAAGAATAACTTTGAATCATGGGCCTCTTCAAGCGGGAAACCTCCTATTAGATAAAGCTCTATTACAAATGACTTCTTGGATACCTTATAATAGGATATGCCCTCTTATTTATACTATTCTAATCTACCCAACTCCTTATTCTAATGTATGTGGTACTAAACCATTATTCACTACTATTCATTATTCTACTATACATGATACTAATCTACCCCTCCCTAGGTATATTACATAGAGTAAATGTTGTAATGATAAGTTTCATAACCACATAGAACATAGTCAAGATAGCCAATGACATTTAAATCCTAGGATAGAGATCAATGACTTGTGTCAGTCTATGTAAGGTTAATCTAATGGTGTGATATAAAGGAAGGATTTTAAAAGGTAACGGTCATTATGTGAACATTTATGAGTAGTTTCACTTCAAAAATGCCACAAGGATGCCACAAAGGTGCCGAGATGATGTCACATAAGTAAAAAAGCAATAGGAACTAAAGATCCAGTGGACTATTGATGAGTAATTTAATAGAAGTTTATGGCCACATGTAATTTATGAATTAGGTTGTCTATAGACTAGTTTACTAGAAGGAAAAGGTCATTTTTTCTAGAATTCCATAAAGAGGACACCTATCCCATACACTTGTACAAATGTAATTAGATGAGACTGACCGACATGCTACCTTGTATCTTATAAAAGTAGCATTGTAAATTCTAAAAAGAGAGGGAATTATTATAACCAAATTATTTTGTAAACTTTGAGTAGTTAATATAAGCAAAGAATTCTACAAAGATTGCTTAGTATTTGCTTGTGTGAAGTGTTATATGGTTTTTCTCTCAATTGTCTGGTTTCACTTTCAAATGTGAATGGTCCTTATGAATTATTGGTGCATATATTTGATTGCAATTTTTTTAACTTATGCCAATACTAGGTTGACTAAAAGTCCTTAGGTTTATTTCATTTTCTTACTCTTCTTACATTTGGGCTAATATTATTTGCTTGCAGGGATAAAAATTTAAGATGAACAAATTTTTGATTTGCATTATTTACTCCTTCCTTAGAAGTTTGACTAATGCATGATGTGATTTGAGTTGTAATTATTTCATGTTACACATTGGTTAAGTACATATCTAGATGAAATTTTAAATTTGTCATAATGTATGAAACAAGACCAACAACATCTTTCTTTCTACCCTACCCTTCTTTTTGCTTTTTTTGTTAACTAGATCACCTTAGTTTAATTGTCATTATAATAATCATCTTAGCTTAGTTTTTAGATTAGTTCTTGATAATTAATCACTATTCTTAGCATAGATACTCCATATTCTACATAGATTTTCTATTTGGCCACTGTGTCTCCCAACCACCAAATAATATAAATATTATGAAACAGTCACTTGTTCTACCTCCACTCCACCAACATATAGTATGATTATTACAACCGATAAATCATGCACTAAATTCCTAGAATTATAAAATGAGAAGTGTTTCCAAACACTCTAGGTACCTATGATACATATTTAGCCATCAACATGAGGAGCTTCATTGGTGCTAGAAGGAGGTCCTTTGGTTAGATCTTTGTGAATTTTTAGAATCTTTGCTAATTTTAGTGTATTTTGATCTAAGATTGGTTTATTCTTTACATATCTATGCTTTTTTTAGCATATTTTTATAAAGAGCATTGATATTTATGGTCTCATACCAATATTTGGGATTCTTTTAGCCAATGATCGATATTATTCGAAGATCCATGGACATTCATGCAAAGGTAATTCATGCTTTGTGTATTTCCTGTGTTTAAGGTTAGTAATAGGAATTTGGTATAAAGATTGACTGGTTCTTTGAAAATTTGAATTTTTTCAAGCTTAGAGATGTAAATATCCCTCTCATTAAACATTCTAGACATATCTTTGAGCTTGTTTAGTTAAATATAGTCATGATTTACATATATTTGTGAAAAATTGGCTTACATGCAAATTTAATCATTGTACTTTGAAAACATTAGTTTAATGTGTCATATTTCAAACAAATTCCAAGGTTAAAATCTTGAATTGACCAAGGTGAGGCTTGGGTGAGTAAAATTACTAAGGTCTCAAACACTTCACCAATTCAAAGTACTCATGTTTTCAAATTATGGCTTGGCTAGTGGTTCTGTAATCAATGTGTCAGGTATAGTACAAGATCTTCCTCAAAATCTTGAAAGATATTTACCTTTTTTTAGTCCTAATAATGTTTTCATCATTTAATAACATATTAATTAATTTAAGGATCCTTTGAGATTGTTAAATGTAGTTCATGAAGATGTATCATGTAGATTGTTCCATTTTTCTTTCAAATATGCTACATATGAATAGTTTCTTAACCTTACAAAGGACTACATTACTAGTTGGGATGACTTTAAAAAAAAATTCATTGATCAATTTGGAAAAATTATTAGTATCTATATCTTGTATTAGTAATTCATCACAATTAAAAAGGATGTTAATGAAACCATCAGAGCCTTTAATGCTCGATTCTAAAAAATGTTCAATAGAGCCATACCCCCTTATAGGCCCAATGAGGCTTTAGCCTTGTAAATTTATAAGGATGTTATATATACGATGACCTCTATGTTTCTAAAAATGTCTCTTCTAGTCATAAACACATTGCCCTAGGCCTACTCTGAAGCTAAGATCATTAATGACTAAATGTAGCCTTAGGGTTAGATGGTGTATTCCATGCATAATGCCAATTCAAGTTTACCCATCATGAATGTCATCCCTATTATACCTACTTTAACACTAGTTCAAAACCAATTTCCCTTGAATCATACATATCTTGACCAAAACTTAGTGTTCCTGAATGGCACTACAAGTGGATCTCATCTAAAAAATCATGGAACTATAATGCCCAAATCCAGTTGTAATAATCTAGTTCATGAGCTTGAGTCACCAAAAAATTCAACTGACTTAATATTATAAATGGTGTTTCTATGCAAATTTCACTTTCTACATTCAAGAGAGAATTAACAAACTAAGAGATGGTCTAAGGCTTGTATGTACCTGGATGTAGTCGTGCGCACCGTAATCCAGACGCTGTGAGAACTCCTCTTTGGCTGTGGAGGAATGACACCTGCAGAAGAAAAGAAACTTGGACAAAAGAAGGTGTTAGATGGGGAGATGGTGGGTTGCCAAGGGAAAGCTTGATCCCAGAAGTATGAAGACTTCCTTAAGGGATATCAATCCACTAGTCAATAAAAAGAAGTGTCTGATAAACAATAGAATGATAAAGAACTGAAATGATAAAAGATTGAAATGAAAAATGGAAGTAAAGGCTTACCTGAAAGATGTTGTCGGACTCATCACAGTCACCGGCATCAGTTTTTGAGGTCTGCCGATGTCGGTTATGCTACCGACGTCAGTTGGGGTAATGGCCGGCGTCGGTTGGGGCAGTAGTACAAACAGAATACTTACTAAAGGAGTGTTGCAGACTGGTGTATCTGTTGTTGGTGTTGCTGGTGTGAAAGCCCTGTTGCCGATGGAGTTGCTGAAGGTAGAATACCTATTGCTGCACCTGAAGGAGAGAGTGAGAGGCTTGGCTGAGAAATTGGCAGAGTGGTGGATGGTTAAAGACTCCAGATTTCAGATTCATGATTAGCTCTCGAGATTCAGAGTTTTGTGATTAGAATTGTGATTAGGAATTTGTGATTAGCCAAGAAAGAGGTAAGAAGTCGGTTTAAGTAAATCGACGTCAGTGATCCCATTGGCGTCGGCCGACAGTTGACCGACATTGGTGGGTGGAGAACGGTTAAAAGGGCCACCAAGCCCGTTCTCCATCTGCCAAGTGCACTATCTATTGAGGAATTGACGAAGGTTAGGGTAAATACGCACGAGAGTTGGTTAGGCAGTTGGAGAGGAGTAAGAATAGGTCTTGGGTGAGTCATAGGATAGGAAATGGTCTAAGGTGAGGTGTCCTATGTGAGGTGTCATGGGTGATGTGTCAAAGGAGGGGGGGTTAATTCAAAATAAGTTTATTATTTTAAATTAGTAATTGCATGTGTTAGAAAAGGGTTAGGAATGGACCAAGGCGGAGGAATGAACAAGGGTTAGACACGATTTCAGTGTCTACATTTGCCCCTTTTTGTGTTGTTGGTTATTCTGGATGAAATGCAAGACAAAAATAGGAGGTGGTTGCCCCAAGTACAGGATAAGGTTGATTTCATCTTGTTGGTTGTTCAAGTGAACTGCAAGACAAAAATAGGAGGGTTAGTTGCCCCGATTATGGATGAGGTGTTCCCCCTCAAAGCAGGAGTCGAGGGAAGGGAACTGGGAATTGGGTGTTGATTTGAAAAAAGGTGGATGAGAAAGATAGAGTGAGTGAAAATGCTGCAAAAAGTCATGATTTCATGTATACCACTTCTCGGGACAGGCGGGTCAAATGGTCGCAGGTCGAAAGGTCGAGGAGTGCCAAAATTGAAATAACCAGGCCCCAGCATTAGTCGTAGCTGATCGGGTTATTCAATCTAACCTGTAGCTCCAAATGGTCATCGTGTTCCAGGTATCCTAGGCTCAGGAAGTGCTCCTAGAAACATGAAAATGTCACAAGTAGTGTGGATCAACCGGCTTGCGATCCTATACTTGTGAGGGTCCAAAAATATGGTCTGCAAACAATTTTTCTATCTATTCTGAGGTAGCATGAGTGCAAACAAAACCAAGACAGAGTTGTCTCAGAAGTGGTCAAGGTCTGTAGAGATAGGCGTGATCTCCATGATCGCTAGTTGGGTTGAGATATAAGTGATCTCAAATGTGCCCCATGAGGAGTCAAAAATGACTTCGACATTGACAGGGCTAGTTGATTGGTCATAATGAAAGATGAAAGGTCGACGTCGTGAGAGAGACGAACGAGCAGATGGGTGGACAAAGGAATGGCTGAGCTAACCTCAAAAAATTGAGTGATGCCTACATAGCCCAAATTGGAAGGGGCCTCAGACCAATGTAGTTTGGATTAAGAGACAAAAATGGTCGATGATTAGTTTGGTCAAGGTGAAGGTCGAAATAACGAGGAGAAGAAGATGTTACAGCCTTTTCTAATGGTGTATTTTGTAACATTGATGATGTGGACTTTCATCCCTAGCAATTTTCCATATTCGTGATGGATGTATGCTAAAAATGAATTGAGGTCTATTTATGCTTTAGCAAGTATTGGTTTATGCTTAACATAAATTGTGTCGGGTCGATAGTTTCCATGTGTATGGTGTCCATATAAACTATGTGAAATAGACTAGGATGATGTCTGATGTCATGTTTTTGAGTAGCTGGTTTGAAAAGGTTTTTGGTTGAGTAGAAAAAGGTTTGGTTGAATGTGACCAAAGTGTGAAGGATAAGTGAAAGGCACGTGGCTCTTTTGTTGACAAGGACCGAAAAGAGAGAGAATAGATAGGGGTTGTTAGAACAAAAGCCCCGTTTATGCATCGCGTCGTGGACTAGTGTTGTGCTAGAGAAGTAATCGAATCACTTGACGTTAAGTGAGCTCGAAGTCCCTTGAGCGGGTGATATGATAGGAGAGGAGGGGGTAACCCATTTGTGGTAGGAATAACCTTGCCTCTTGTATAGGTGACTCGAGAACGACCATAGGCATGTCCATGACTTTATAGCATGTCAGTCATTTTTTTATTTTTATTTTATTTTTTTGCGCAAACTGATTAAAGCGGGAAGTCTGCATAGGGATGTTGTTTTGAGTGGTGGTCATATATGTGAAGCTGATCGATGCAGGAAGCTTCCAAAAAAGAGGTGCTATCTGTAGCAATAATTTAGTCATAGCCATCCTTCGAGGGAGTGGTCTATACTTTGCTTTATATGTTGGATAATGACTTGGCCTAGCTGTCCTTCAAGGGAGCAGTCTAGTAATATAGCAATTGTGTAGCTATCCTTCAAGGGAGCAGTCTACATTTAGAGTTTTATGACCTAGTATGATATGTTATTTTTGATATAATTGTTGACTAAAGTTTAGCCATGGACGAGCCTGTAGAGGTTTAAGGGTTCCCTTTTATTAGGACAAAGCATTAATGCTTGATAAAAGGGATTGATTGGACTTGTTTAAGGGGAATAGGGTTGAAAGGAATAGGAATGATAATGACAGGGGGTTGCTCAAGGGACGAGCTCAAGTAAAACGTCAAGTGATGAACACTCGACTAACAGAAGAATAGTCGTGGATGCAAGGCATAAAGGGGGTTCAAGTTCTGATAAGTCCCTGGGCCATGCTAGTGCATTTATGATAAAAGGTCTGAGTCAATTAGGAGCAAACTTGCCCCATTTGCCTGTTCGAGATTGGTCACGATGATTGATGATGGTTTGAAGAAGTGATAGGTGCTTGGTTGGTTGATGTTGGATGATTGAAGTTTGGTCGAGGTTTGGTTGATGTTGGTCGAAGTCATGATTAAAAGATTGGTTGATGATTGGATTATGTGTGGTCAAGGTTTGGTCGAATGTTTGGTCAAAGTTAGTCAAATGTTTGGTCGAAGGCTTGGGTGAATGTTTGGTCGAGGTCAGGATAAGGTTGGATTCCCCCAGTCACTTAGGGAGAATATTGGATAGATTGGTCAATGTCAGTTGAAGCTTGGTGGTTAAATGGAATTTGGAGATGTCGAATAATGGGGTCAAAGGTGGCAAAGGGACCATAGTCTGGTGTGGAGATCCCGATTTAGGTGATGAAGTTTGAGAGGTATGGGTCAGTGTTGATGATTTGTCAAAGAGGTGGTCAAGAGGGTCCTTGATGAGAAGGGAATCCTTTCTCCATTGTTGATGAATGATAGCTTTAAGAGCACAACAATGCTCAGTGTCATGTCCCAGAGTGTGATGATAGTGGCAAAATTTAGAGTTGTCGAACCAAGATGGCCTTGATTCAAGAGTTGATGAGTGGGGTGGTGTTGAAGGTTTGCTGATAATGTGGTCAAGAAGAAGGGTGTCATTCCCTAGACATTGGCAAATGGCAACCTTGAGGGCACAACAATGCTCAGTGTCATGTCCAAGCATGTGATGATACGCATAAATGTGAGTGTCATCGAACCAAGGCAGTTTTGGTCTGAGAGATTGGTATGGTTTAAGAGGTGGGAGATTGATGCGAGAGGGCTGCAACAATTACCGTAACAGCAAGGCATAAAAACCTGCTAATGGGTATGGATATTTTGTTGCAGTGGGGGTTGATGACTTTGGTTTGGGAGGCGTAAGAGGTGTTGGTCGATAGTTTGGAGGAGATATATGTCTGATGGGTTGAGAGAGTAATGGAGGTGACTTGCCTCTGTGAAGTATGGGAGTAGGAAGCACTCCTTTTAGGGTGTACGGATGTGGGCCCAAGATTGAAGGTAATGAGGAAGGTGGGGGAGGAGTTCTCAAGTGTGGTCTAGTGGCCTTCTTTGGTTTGGGTTGAGGGTCACTTTTGTGCGAGGCAAGGTTAGATGTGGGTTTGAGTTCAGATATGGATGGAGGTGAGTGAGATGTAGCAATCTCAAGCAAAAGGCAAGAGGAAACCGTGACTGGGTCTTCCTTGGTTGAAATGGGTGAAGAGACTGGTTCTTCTCCTGGTGGAGAAGAAATAAGAGAGTGCGGCTCCTCAAGTGGGCAAAGGGCATGGATGATCATGCCTTCTACTTGTAGTTGAGGAGTAGGCAAGGTAGGTTCTTTGGATGAAGGTAAGGCTAATGGTGTTGGTATGGTCAAGGCATCCTCTAGTATAAGAGAGGTAGATGGAGGACTAATAGGAGAAGAAATTTCTTCATCCTGTGATGGAGGAGATTGGTCAGGGACAAGAGGCAAGATAGTGTTGATTGTGTGAATATTATGGTCTTGGGGGTCATTGATCATGGTTTGGATGTTGTTTTGAGTAGGTGGATGGTTCGAGAATGGTTATTTTAAAATGTTGATGTGTTGGTTGGGAGGTGCATTCGGGTTATCTAAAATAAGATCCCCCTTATCGATCATGTCTTGGATGATGTTCTTGAAAGTTTGGCAATTGTCGATGTCATGGTCGTGGACGTGGTGAAAGTGACAGAAGTCGGCCTCCCTATACCATATAGGTATGGCTTTTGAAGGGTCGAATTGAGGTGGTCGGATTGGAGGGAGATTGAGGACCCCCTGCTTGACAAGTTTTTCCAAAATGGAAGCGTATGATTCTCCAAGTGGAGTGTATGAACGTTGGATGTACCATTGTTGGAATTTTTTGGTGATGCTTGGAGATGTAGAAGGTTGAGAGTAATTAGTTGTTTTCGAGGATGGTGATCTAATGACCACAGTGGTGGCCACTCCTTTGGGTTTGGAGTTGGCAGAAGAAGAAGGTCTGGAAGAAGAAGGGTCATTAGTTTTTGCATTGGTATTACGCAATTTGACCTTATCCTCTTCAATGGCGTGGAGTTCAAGCTTTCGAGCCATGGTGAAAGCTTCATCGAAAGTGTGGAATGTCTGAATCCGCAAGGTAGATGAGATGTGCCTAGCACATGCTCGAGAAAAGAGCTCGATGAGCTCAGGTTGAGGCAAGGAGAAAGAGAGCTAGTTAATCAAGCCTCTCTAACGGGCGACAAAATTGACTATTGATTCGTCATCAAATTGCCTGATGGAGTAGAGGTCTATGATTGAGACTTGTTTGGTGATGTTGATAAAAAAAATGGTCGAGAAATAATTGGGCAAGTTGAATGAATGAAAAGATAGAATGTCTGGCAAGAGAGCTATACCAGTCAAGGGCAAGGCCAGCAAGCGACATGGGGAATGTGCGTAAAAGTAACGCATCATCATGCGCTATAAGATAGCAGGCATGTCTGAATGCCTGTAGATGTTGTTGCAGGTCTTCCTTACTCTAGAAGTGAGTGAATTTAAGAAGCTCCCATTGGTTGGGGTATGGTCAGATAGGGACGGAAGGATGGATGGGCTCGTTGCAAATTTGCTCGTATGAGAGAGCATTGTGTGAACCAGAGATAGAGGTCTCGAGACTGGACATTTTATCCATTAGCATCTTGATGATGTATGCTAATGAATTGGCAGATGGGGCACCCCCTAGGTTGTAGGGTGCTTGAAAGAGGATAGAGGAGGCATACGACGTAGTCGGTTGTACCAGTAAGGGTGCAACGTACAGATGACTAGTCGCAGGGACATAAGTGGAGGCCAAAAGTGGTTGAGTCATGGAAGTAGAAGGCATAAGCTGACTGGATACCGCCAAAGGTGGTTGAATGGTGGCACTAGTAAAAGGATAGGTTAGCACTCCTGCATTTATGGGCGCAAGAGTGTGAGGGGTCGAGACAATCAAGTTTTGGTATGATGTAGAACTTGGTTGAATTGAATGTGGTTCAGGGGGTAATGGAACCTCGATAGAGGTCGGTCTAAAAATAGATGGGGAGGCCAAACTTTGTGTATTGGCCATGGTCGGGTTAATGGTTGAGGCAAAAGGTTGGGTCATAAAAGGTTGGGTAGTGAATGGTGTCGATGTCATCGCCACTTCACCTGAAAGGTCTTGCGTTGGGTTTCTCGCGAGATAGTTTTGGAGGGCTGTGACGTTGAGGTCCAAGAATCTTTCGAAATCTTGGTCCCCTTCTAGGACAATTAGAGTTTAAGTTAGGGTCGGTCCTGTAAGAGTTCTTTCAGTCTCTGAGTGGAACTCCATTATAGGACTGGTTAAGGACAGGGGAGCGTGGTCAAGAAGAGCCTTGGTTTGACTGTGCGTCAAAACCATTCAAGGCAAGAGGAGGGTCAGGTTCCAAAAACTATGTTTTTTCAGTTTCAAAAACTCAGAATGGGGGTTTGGCAGAAAAAGGGGTCAGGTTTTAAGTTGTTGTTCTGGAAAAAAGGACTGTGACAGTGACTGACGTCGGTTTAAGAATAGATGTCGGTGGTAAAAGATGGCCGACGTCGGTCAGATAACCAATGCCGGTGGAGGGAGGTGGCCAACATCGGTGGTAAAGCCGATGCTGGTGACTGTGGTTTCCAGAAACTCAAAAAATTTGAAGATTCTTAGAAAGAAAGGAAGAAGAACATCCTCACTAGCTCAAAAAACCAGATAGGAATGAAAAAAACAAAGATGGAGATAGACAGGCCCTAAGCATTAAATCCTAAGAATCAACTTTTTTAGAATCCTGTGGCTTATGCCTTAAAGTGATGTTTGGGAGGTTGGCTAGTAAAAGGGTCCTAGAAAAGGTAGTCTATGGATGGTTTTAGGTATGTTTAGGCACTCAAAAGTCTGGGTTAGGTTCCGTACATGGCCTGGTGCTAAGGAGCAAGCTCCCCTCACTTCACGATTCCAGTGGTAAGCTGGTCTCGCTTAGCCAAAATATACTTTTCCTAGAGATTAGACTCTGCCAGAGAACAGAGTGGGCTTTCTCCTTGGTGATGAAATCCAAGTAGGATTGCCGGGATGGGTAAGGTATCCGTTGGGGGATGAAATCCCAGTCGGGCCTTGTCTCAGGTAAGTTTGATGTTTGATTTAGTGCAAGTGGTTTAGGTTGTGTAACATGAAGTGGACTTGATTAATTCAATATGCGATTTGTTAATTACTAAGTGTGGACTAAGAAATGCAAGCAAGTAGAAATGAAAGTGCAATAAGTTTTAAGCCCAAGTCAAAATGTTAAGTTGGAATGAAAACAAGTTGAGAAAGGGTTCAAGAGTATGATTTTTGACTAGTCTAAAAATGGAAGAAAGGAAAAGAAAAGTTCTTTTTATTCCTGCTTATGATGTCATTTAGAAGAGAAGAAAGAGGTGAAAAGGGAGGATCCTAATGCACCTAAATGAAAAAAAGAAGGAAAGGAACCCAAAGAAGGCCCTATGGGTCCCACCGGGCATGCCAGAATGTTTCTATGCTAAATTTCACTTTCTACATTCAAGAGAGAATTAAGAAACTAAGAGATGGTCTAAGGCTTGTATGTACCTAGATGTAGTCATGCACACCATAATCTAGACATTGTAAGAACTCCTCTTTGGCTGTGGAGGAATGACACCTGCAGAAGAAAAGAAACTTGGACAAAATAAGGCGTTAGATGGGGAGATGGTGGGTTGCCAAGTGAAAGCTTGATCCCAGAAGTATGAAGACTTCCTTAAGGGATATCAACCCACTAGTCAATAAAAAGAAGTGTCTGATAAACAATATAATGATAAAGAACTGAAATGATAAAAGATTGAAATGAAAAATGGAAGCAAAGGCTTACCTGAAAGATGATGTTAGACTGGTCACAGTCACCGGCATTGGTGGTCTTACTGGAATCGGTTGTTGAGGTCTGCCGACGTCAGTTATGCTGCCGACATCGATTGGGGCAATGGCCAGCGTCGGTCGGGGTAGTAGTCTGTGGACAAGGTCTAGATGAGTTTTTGGTCTGTGGACGGGGTCTGGTCATGCAGAATGGCCTGGGTCTGAGAGTCTGGTTTTTGGTTAATGGTCTGGGGGTCTAGGTCTGAGATATAGGGAAGTCAAATGGACAGAAGGGTAGAGGAGGCCAATAGGGAGATAGGGAAATAAGGATTCGGGTTGGTCTAGTCTAGGGATAGGAAGTGCTAAATCTAGTTCATAATACTTAGAAGTGAATGACTAGAAAACACAAAGAAAGTACAAATAGAATACTTACCTGTGGCCCACTGAAGGAGTGTTGCAGACTGGTGTACCTATTGTTGGTGCTGCTGGTGTGAAAGCCCTATTGCCGATGGAGTTGTTGAAGGTAGAATACCTGTTGCTGCACCTGAAGGAGAGAGTGAGAGGCTTGGCTAAGAAATTGGCAGATTGATTGGCAGAGTGGTGGATGGTCGAAGACTCCAGATTCCAGATTCGTGATTAGCTCTCAAGATTCAGAGTTTTGTGATTATAATTGTGATTAGGAATTTGTGATTAGCCAAGAAAGAGGCAAGAAGTCAGTTTAAGTAAACTGACATCGGCGATCCCGCTGGCGTCGACTGACAGTTGACCGATGTCGACGGGTGGAGAACGGTTAAAATGGCCACCAAGCCCGTTCTCCATCCGCCAAGTGCACTATCCATTGGGGAATTGATGAAGATTAGGGTAAATACACACGAGAGTTGGTTAGGCGGTTGGAGAGGAGTAAGAATAGGTCTTGGGTTAGTCATAGGATAGGAAATGGTCTAAGGCGAGGTGTCCTAGGTGAGGTGTCATGGGTGATGTGTCAAAGGAGGGGGGGTTAATTCAAAATAAGTTTATTATATTAAATTAGTAATTGCATGTGTTAGAAAAGGGTTAGGAATGGACCAAGGGGGAGGAATGAACCAGGGTTAGACACGATTTCGGTGTCTACAAATGGTTCAAAAACTAAGTGATGACTTTCATTAGTTGCAAAAAAAATTAGGACATGCGAGGGATCTAATAAAAACTATGATTCTCAAGGATTCAACAGGCCTTTAATTGAGTTTCATAATAAAAGTAATAATGAATCACCTAAAATCAAATAAATGAGTTTTTATGATATTGATTTGGCTGATCATTGTAATATTTTTGAAACCTCTAAAATTGTGCCCAATCAAGACAATATGATAGGGACATCTAGATTTTCAAGCATGTCTCAATGTTTCATGATAAAGGATTTTGATTTTTCATTTGAAGAGGAAAGCAAACCTATGACACCCTGGAGGAAGGAACAACTCTTCAAGATGAGTAGCCCCATGATATAAATCAAGTACACAATGATCTTTCTTCAAAAGATAAACATAAAGGCAACCCACATAGGTTTATTTCAAAAATGGAGAATGCTCCTGAAGAATATGATCATTAACAGAAGTCATACCATGATTTATTAAATGGAATTAAAGAGATAGAGATGGTAGATGATGGGATAGAAAAACACATGGATGCTTCATCTAAAGATTTCACCAATGATCTGTAGTACCTGGAAGATGATATTGTTTTGGAGGTCCTAAACAAAGATAAGCTAGAGCTTGATTGGATAGAAAAACTACCCTTTTTCATCGAGGATGAATATGAAGTAGGTGAAATAGATCAAGAATTATCATATGACTTCATCAAGAGGTCAGGAGTATGGGACCAACAAGTATTTGATAAGAGTCAAGATGAACATCATTCAGTTGATCGGGATGAATAAGCCTTTTGGGATGATTTGGAATATTTTTTTACAAAGATTGGTAATCTATGTCCACCTTAAAAAAACCTAATGAAGACATCAGTGTAAGGATACTATCTAAGCTACCATTATTGAGTTAAGATTATATAAGCCACTATATGTCTATGGATGAAGTAGAACAAGGACTCCTAATATAAAGTACAAGAATTTGGGAGGAAGATTATTGGGTCTTAGATTCATATCATTGATCCATGCATCTAATAATGTTGATAGGAGACCAAGCTACATCACCTAGAAGATAAAATCATATACGTGCTCCTATCCACAAGAAAATACCATTGAATGGAAGTAATCATGGTTCAAGGTTCTGTGTAGACTAAATAACTTTCTATTTGATCTAGGAGGTAAGTACTTTATGTAGTTATTATAGGGCTTAGTTTAGTTTACTTCTTGTTCTTTGTTTAATTTTTTCCTTCTTATCGCTTGTTTTTATAGTGCCTATTTCTATTTATTTATTTTCTCTTACTTTGTTCCTTGATTTTATATAAGTCATTTTGGGCAATTCTTAGCTCAATATTTTATCTAGTTTCTCAAGAAACTTCATAGTTCAAAAATGTAGGTATGACTTCTCAACATTATTTGATCATGGATTATTGAAATAATAAGTTTGATTTTGTAGTTTAGAGAAGATAGAAAAGATTGATAGGTAAGTTAATTATTCCTTGAGTTTTCAAACTTTGTTTTGATCTAAGCTTGGTTTTAATAAGGATTGCACTTGTAGGATGAAAGCTTAAACTATTAGGACATAGTCATGCTTGCACTAAAAAACATTAATTACCTAGGACAAAGTTTAAAATCAAGGATGATTGTATAAAAATCAAACACTTGACGAAATCCCTAAACCTAGCTAATCTGGTTCCCAACCTTTGTTGGAAAGCCAAAAATGACCTAAAAAACAAAAAATAAGAGTTTATTAAACTTTCAAAATATTTCTAAGCAGAGGTAATTTTGGTAATCTCCACTGGGGCTATGGATGTCTAGTTGGTAATGGATCAAGGCCTTAAGTGGAGATAAAAGCAAATATATCAGGGATATGGATGTTTGGTTAGTAGCAGAACAATGCCCAAGCCTTCCTTGAGCTAAATAATAGTTATTAATGAATATTAAAATATGTTGAAAGTCAATGTTAATGATTAAATCCATGAACTTGGAAGTTATTCTTTAAATATTTTGGCAATCAGTAAGTGGAATCAAATCACACATACAACATGATTGAGTTTTGATGTTTGAAATTAATTCTACATATGCAAGTTTTGTTCTAACCATAAACTAATCTTATTAATAGTTCCTTATCAAATGGAATAATTAGCTTAATTATTATTCTGAACTAGAGTCTCTGAATTCTAACATATTTCTATGTTCCCTTAGAAGTCTCCATTTGTTAGGGTCAACATCCCCCATTTATAAAAAATGGGGACCCATGGGCCAAATTATACATATTTATTCCTTGAAATTAAAGATTCACTTGATCAGAGTGTCATTAGCATGATTGCACATTATTTTTATTTGAGGATCATCCACACTTGGTGTGGTTAGCATATATGTTCATGGTTTTCGTTTTCCCTTATCTAAAGTGCTAACATTATATCTTTGTGTTTAAGGTTGTAGGCCCAGTAAGGTCTTCTTAGAATGAACAATGTTTGGGTTTCAAGATTTTAATGTTAACTTGATTCTTTACTAACCTTTGGTTTGTTAGATTCATGTTTAAATAGTTCAACCCTTAATCTAATTTTAATCTAAGTACTTGATTTGAATATGGTAGGAACATTTTATGCAAGGACATTTTAAATAATGCTATGGGCTTAGTCTATTTTTATTTCCTAATGCTTATTCATGTTTTTCAACATGACTAAGCCTTAGTCTAACATCCATGATTAGTCCCTTTTATGTCCTAAGCCCCCTTTTTTGGGTATTTTTATTATTCACAAAGTCCTTTTTTAATCTTTCTACCTATCGAGTTTATATTTTGGGCATGTCTTTTTCGGCTTTTCCATTGGAACTTTATCCCGAATGAATTACCCTTTGGGGTTTATGTTTCAAATACATTGTCCAAGTGCTTTCAGACTTTTATCCTGAGCAATTTTAATAAAAATTATCCTTCAAATTTTTAAAAGTGCCCTTTGGGTTTTCTAAAATTATCCTTCGAGCCCTCGAAACATACCCTTTGGGCTTTTTGTGAAAGGCTAATTATCATTTAAACTTGTTTATGTCAAGACAATTATTTTAGACATTTTGTCTAAAATAATTTCTCCACAGACTTATTCTATCAGGTATTTTGCCTGATAGAATTTCCCTTTGGCCTCTTTTCGCTTATCATTCATATTTTTGCAAGTGAGCTTTTGTGATTTTTATTTCATACATTTTGTTCAATGTAAAAATATTGAAACATCTTTCTCGTAACAAATTATCTGTAACTCTTTTGAAAGTGACCTTTACCTTAATAGAATTATCTTTTGGACTTTTTATTTAGGCTAGCTATTCTTCAAGATTTTTGAAAGTTCCCTTTGGCTTCTTTAAAAATACACTTTGGGTTTTTTGGAGTGACCCTTCAAACTTTTATCATCAAACATTTTTTCTAATGCAAAAAATCCAAAACAAGTGACCCCAAGGGTGCATACCCTTTGGAATTTGTGCAATTTACCCTTAAAAATCTTAGAAATGGACACTTGCCCTCTAAGATTACATTTTACCCTTTTTGGAATGGTGCCTTGCCCTTTACATTTTCCCTTCAGACCTTTTGAAAGTGTCCTTTGGGACTTTTCTCTTAGAAAAATGCCTTGCCAAGTAACTCTTTGGGAGGATCATTTTGAACATTTTATCTGAAACATTTTCCCCAATGCCAAAAATCTCAAAAAAAAATTACCCAAATCAATTCAAGTGCCTTATATGTATATATGATAAAGTCATTTTGTCTTAATATTTTTAGGAACATAGTGAACTATAAATGACAAGTGGTAATCTTGGCAGATAATCCAAAAGATGAGCTTAAATTTGGCAGTCATGTTCCCATCAATGATACCCACATGGGCATAAAATAATGGCCATGTAGACATTAAATTTAACACAACAAATATTATTGATGGCATTTTTAAAATTAATGGTCACATGCTTGTTAAAGATGTTTAGATGAATGTCAAATGATAGTCACACAGATGCCAAATTTAATATAGCAAAGAGATTTGATGGTGTGATATCATTTGGGAATTTTAAAATAAATAGGGACATGAAAAGTGTCACCACCATGGGAACCTAGTTAGAAGATCTCATACAGTGCATTTTCTTGAATAGAGATGATCCAATGGAGCATGATCGAGTCAGACTTTTCAACATAGCTCAGAGCAAATATGGTAATGACAAGTATCATAACCACATAGAACTTAGTCAAGATATCCAATGGCATTCATATCTCAAGATTGAGATAAATGGCCTATGCCAATCCATGCAAGGATAATCTGATGGTGCAAGATGAAGGAAGGATTTTAAAAGGCAATGGTCATTAGGTGAACATTGATGAGGAATTTCATTGCAAAAGTTCCATAGAAATACCACATAGGTGCCAAGATAATGTTGCATAAGTAGAAAATCAATAGGAACTAAAGATCCAATGGATCTCTGATGATCAATTTAATAGAAGTTCATGACCACATGAAATTTGTGAAGTAGGTTGTCTATAGACTAGTCTACTAGAAGGAAAAGGTCATTTGTTCTAGAATGCCAAAGAGAGGACACATGTCCCATACACTTGTATACATATAATTGGATGAGATTGACTGACATGTTTCCTTGTATCTTAGAAAAGGAGCATTATCAATTGTCAAAAGAGAGGATGTTCTTATAACCAAATTACTTTGTAAACTTTGAGTAGTTAATAGAAGCAAGAAATTCTACAAAGATTGTTCAGTATTTTCTTGTGTGAAGTGTTATATGGTTTATCTCTCAATTTTCTAGTTTCACTTTCAAATTTGAATGGTTCTTATGAATTTTTGGTGTGTAAATTTGATTGTAGAGTTATTAACTTGTGCATATGCTAGGTTGGCTAAAAGTCCTTAGGTTTATTTCATTTTCTTATTCTTCTTGCATTTGGGATAATGATATTTGCTTGTAGGGGTAAAAATCTAAGATGAACCAAGTTTTGATTTTAATTATTTCCACCTTCCTTAGAAGTTCACCTAATGTGTGATGTGATTTTGAATTAAGTTGTTTCATGTTAAACATTGGTTAAGTGCATACCTAGATTAAACTTGAACTTTGTCATAATGTCTAAAACCAAACTAAAATATTTCTTTTTACCCTACCCTTCCTTTTGCTTCTTTTTTAACCAGATCACTTTAGTTTAATTATAATTTTAAATATCCATATTATCTTATTTTTTAGATTATTTCATGATCATAATTCACTATTCTTATCATAGATACTCCATATTCTACATAGATATACTATTTGGCCACAATGGCCTCCAACCATCAAATAATATAAATATTGTGAAACAGTCACTTGTTCTACCTCTATTCCACAAAAAAATAGTAAAATTATTTCAACCCATAATTCATGCACTAAATTCCTAAAATTATAAAATGAGAAGTGTTTCTAAACACTCTAGGCACCTATGGTACACATTTAGGTATCAACACGAATGTTATCCTAGAACTGTGTTTGGGTTGATAAAAGATGTTTGTAGTATGCACAATGGATGGAAAATCATGATAAAGGATATAAAATAGTTCTAGCACTAAGCTAGGAATATTTTATCTTAAGTAACACTCTTAGCATCCAAATACCACTTTTAATTGATTACACAAGGTATTTTCACTATACATAAAACTTTCACAAGTAATGAGAAAGAAGGTAGCCTGGAGAGAAGTGAAAAGTTATTTTTCATACAAGTACCATCTTTGAGACCTCATGACAATTTAACATGCTCTCAAGAATATCTACAATCCATACAAACTCTTTGATATAGGCTATGAAGACCTAATGGACATATAATCAATTGAAGGTGATCTATAAGTTTAAATAGAGTTTGTATGATCTTATATGAGATCTATTTGAGGCAAATAAGATTTTTGTGGTAGTATTAAAATAAGGACTAGTCTTGGATGAACAGATATGCATGTCTTATTTACTTTATTTTGGATCAAATAGGTTTATAAATACAAGTTATAGGATCTAATGACAAAGATCAAGTGTGAAAACATTTAGGACTTAAGGATCCTTGTCACCAAAAGGAGAGATGCATTACAAGATCTAAGGTAGCATAGAAAAATGCCAAGAAGGTCAAGTAGGCCATATGAAAAGATGTAACTTGTAACTCTTCAATCAAGAAATGGTAGTTTTAAAGAGATTGAGAGTGATTCATGGAAGGAAATGATGATCTCTATGCCATCCATTAGAGATAACTCCACCAACACTTGGCCTAGTGTATTGAGAAACAAGATAACACCTTCTTGGAGTACTTGGTGAAAAGAAACATTTATTTTGTAATTGAAAAGAGGAATGTGGTAGTATTAATTATATTCTTAGTCTACTTCCCCTTCTATTTCATTTATTATTATATATATTTGGCCTTGAATGGCTTGTAAAAGGATCCTCCAATTTAGTATGTTGAAGCCCTGCTCAACTTAACACTTGTTCATTGCATTTGGAGTGAATATAAACTAAAATTTACCTTCTCAAGCTGACATATAGTGTTTTCCTAATGGATTGTGTGATGAATGTTACTGATATTATCTTGAACTTCCTTTCATTTTTCTTTTTTATTCTCACCTTTTAGCAAATAGGTAGTCTTATTTCATGTTATATGTAGTCTGTCAAATCATCTAACAAGGTTAAGTGTGTAAAATATTCATTGGTGTCTTTTATGAGACCTCTTGATCATCCCTCTTGCTTGATGTGTTAAACATAACCTTGATATTGAAATGATTATGTCAGGTGAGGTATTATTGAGTTGTGTGATCATATTTTAGTCTTATTTCAGTTCATAGTGTAGTCATAGGTAAGTGGAGGAGACTAATATTTGATGCATCACCCCTTTATTCCATTATTTTCATCTTTCTCTTTCCCTTTTCCTTATATTTGAGTAATTGTACCATAAGGGATCAAACTTTATCAGGAGGCTATCTCTAATCAGAGGCCACCCATAACTTTAGAGAGTTGACATTATGTCAGTTGAGTGAGGACACCTGAAACACCTCATTGAAGTGTATAACTCAAAGTGATAATAGTTTTAAAAATTCCTAGTGGGACAAGAAACTCATATACTAAGTAATTTTGGTGTTAATTTTCACATATTAACCTTTGGAGAAATATACACAAACACCAATGGAGACTCCAAGTTACTTATAACTAGTTTAAGTAGTCCAAGTGTTTAAAGATTGTCAATTGGTATGTATTTTCCTCCTCTATTTTACAAAAATGTATCCATCGCACCTTCATATCCTTCATATCAAGATGAGATCATTTATGGCTTCACCACAAGTAGCCTATAAAAAATAAGATATCAATATCCTCATGACATTTTACTCCCTCCCACCCTACTAATGCTTCCAATCAACCTTGGAAAAGTCATGTTCCTTCTAATCAACCTAAAAAATATCTCAAGGATATCATACTTGACTTTGAGATATGATGTATAGAGAGTGATAGGGAAAGAGAATACAATAGGAATCAATAAGAGCTTACATATTGGGGTTAAATACACTAGCAAGAGGTAGGGTCATGGAAGAGATGTAATGAAGGATGCTTATTTATAAAAAATGAGGATACAAGGGAGCAAATACAATAGTTTCCCATGAGAATGCATTGCCCATGAGAACACAAGGCATTGAATTGAAAATTCAAATTAGAAACATTAAAAACTCCCTAAACCTTCAAGTGAGTCTACTTGCTTCAAAATCCCAAGATTTAGGACTCCCAACCCTATGAAAGAGTATGTGCTTGTGCAAATTCCACCCATTCTCCCTCAAGTTATTCAAACTCCTCAACCAAATAGATTTCCAAGCTTATCACCCACTCCTCATATGCCAATAAAAAATCAAGAGAGGGAGAAATTTATAGAATCCAAACAGAGAAATTTTCCAAGTTTCTTGAGCCCCTCACCCACCCCTCTAATTAGATTTGTTTATGAAGATCAAGGCATACCCGAATGTGAGAGGTTGATTATTGACTGGAAGGAGAATAATGAATAAAACATAACATAAGCATATTATCCTTTACCCAATAACTATTAAATAAATCAATTACCCCTAAATTTCCAATATTTAGGAGTGCCTATTCAACCCCAAAGCCAATTCAAGAGAAATTCATAATGCCCTATATTCTTATTCCACTGAGTGGACATTCTTGCCATCCCACCATCTCCCTTTTTGAAGGAGGACCAGTTGTATGGAATGCAAGTGAAGATTATCTAGGGGAAGAAGAGAGTGTTTCAAGTGAATGTGATGAAGAGTTCATCTCTGACATCCCTCATTATATCATTAGATCAAACTTAGGACAAATTAGATCAGACTTAGGATAAAGGGAAGAAAATTAGTCTTTTTGGCCTACTCTTGATGATGAAAAGGCTATGTTTGAAGCAAGGGAAATCAACTATTTTGATGAAGATGGGGATAATAAAATTAATCACTATTTAAATTAGGAATTTAATCTTGTTTCAAACCTAATGGAGCATTATAGACACAATGAGAATGTTGAGATTGAAGAAGACACTAACTATTTTGAGGAACTGTCACTTGGTGTGATGGAGGAAGAATTTGAGATTGAATAAAGCATCCAAGAAGAGAAAATATTTCAAGAAGAACCCCATAATTAGTTTTACATCAAGTTTCAAGAAAAAGAATAAGAATGATTCACTATTCACCTTGATATTATTAGACTAGTTGAAGAATATCCTAATGACTCATTTGAGTGGGCTAATGACTATTTTGAGTTTTAAGAATATAGTCAATAGGGTGTAAAATCTATTCATTCCCCATTATTGATGATAAAACCTCTAAACCAGTCTCTATGAAGCTCAAATAGGGTCTAAATGAACCAAAAACAAGTGAAAAATATCTGCAAGACTTGTTTAAGGTTATAAAAATAGGTTAAGTGATTTTGCAAGGAGACTATAGTGTTGCATTTTGATTCTTAGCTAAATACAATATTTGACTATTTGTGGATGGTTATAGTGGACACACATGATATTGATTATATTTTTTACTAAGCTTGAGGTTTATGCTATTATGGGATAGTATAATGTTGCTTAGTTAGATGATGATACATGATTTTTTACTATGAGTTGGTTAATGCATGTGGTTACATTTTAAGCATATCAATGTATTGTTTCAATTATATTATTGATTTATGCTTATCATGTGATATGATCTAATCACCTGCATGTTGTGAGGTAGATGCAAGAGAATTCATACCTCAAGCATACTAGAGGGAGAGCATCACCGAAGAGGGTGATGTAGATGGAGACATCGAAGGTCGATAGAGAGCTAGAGAAACTCGACACACACCATAGCAGTTAGTCATGCTAGAAATGCATTTAAAAATAATTGCTTATGGTATGTTTGGTACTTGTTTAGAGTTTTTATTTCTATTTTTTCCTAAGTAGGTAAAAATATAGAAGTGAATTATTTTGTGTGTTTAGCATGTTGTCCATTAATACATGTTGGAACAATTTTATCAAAGATAAATTTAAAATACAGGTTATTTATAAATTTTGAAATTTGCCATTTAAATTACTTAAATATATTTAGATGCTAATTTTATTTAATTAAAATTTTGGAATTTTGGAATTTTATATTAAAATATATTAAAATGGGAATTATTTTGAAAAATAAAAAAAGAAGGGAAAAATAATAAAATTAAAGAAAAGAAATAATTAAAAAAAACATAGAAAAATTAAAAAAAAAAAGAATTAAAGGTTTTAAACTTTTAGCAAAAACAAAAAAATAAAACAAATAAAACAAAAAAAAAATCTTGAAAAGGAAAGTTACGCCTACTTTTAAATAAGGAAAGAGTTGAAGGAAGATATGGGTTATGCATTGGAGAAAGAAAGGGAAAAGGGTACAACATTGAGGAGGAGAAATAGAAGATCAATAGTCAGATTTATTCGGTTGATGATGTCTTCAAATATACACATTATTGATATATAGAATGTTTTTGATGATATATTATGTAGGAACTACATGGGTATAAATAGCTTTATTTTGGAGTATCTATATTTTTAAGATTTCCTTCTGGAAGTACCAAGCCACATATATATTATGTAAATTTAAAGTAATAGCATATTAAACAATAGGTATGTTAAAGTAAATCAATGGCATACCTTGACTTTCTATTATCTTTCCAGCATGCACCTTGATCTTTAGGGCAATGATATCAAGTTTTAGATTCTTTTAATAACTAAAACAAAAACATTTTGAGGGGTTGCATTCCTTAATCAAATCAGTTCACATTTGGGGTCATTATTTAGTCAGATTTAAGGCACTTTAATATCTTGTTATGTCTTTTAATGCTTTTGATTCATTGTATCCAAGATATAGGAAAAATAAATTATATAGTTAGAATCTAATAGGTAGGAAAAATAAATTATACCTATATGTTAATTGATCACTATTTTACATATATGTGGACTTGATGTATACAATTTCACTAAAGGAGTTAACCATAAAATTTTTATTGAAGGCATTGAAATAATGTTTAATTTCAGCCATGAACTTAAATGAAATATCTACCTCTATTGCATTAAATAATGTTAAAAACTATATTGGTCCAATGTTACATCTATTATATCATACAAACCTGCGACATCATTTACCTAAACCTATGGTATCTTATGTTTAAAACTATATTAGTCCAATGCTACGTTCCAAAACATCAAAAATAATTTGGTATTTACATCTATTACATCACTTAACAAAGAATTTGGATTATGTTCAAAAATGTATTGGTTCATTGGTGCATTGAAGTCATTATTATGTCTAGTTGTTTGTTTAGGTTGCTTCTAAACTAGAATTTATTGCTATACTTAGTGGGGTGTTGACTTAACCTCTAATCCCCAATATATTCTATTAAATTATTACTGTAGAAAATCTAGTTTGGGCAATTTTGGTAGGTCTTATGGTTGCATGAGAAATAAAATTCCTTTGTTTAACCTAACATTGTCAATATGGGTTCTCTACACCTTAAATAAATTGAATGACTTTATTTGAGAGTTAGATCAATTTAAATGACTTCAGGCATGTAATTGGAGTAGTCACATTTTGGTAAAAAGAAGAATAAAAGAAAGAACATTATTTTTCTTAGATAAATACTAGGGTTCTATGGGTCCCTTACCCTATATTAGAAAATAAAAAGATTTTACAAAAAAAAAATTACATAGACCAAAAAAGCTAAACCAACATGGTTGTGGAATACCAAATGCACCAAATGGCCATAAGGACACAAAAAAAATTAACAACAAAACTTTCTACCCTCTGAACACCAAAATCAAACACAAAACCATCATTTAGAGGGATAGTATTCTAGGAGGTTACCCATATTTTCCTTTTTTCCTTTGTCCTTTTTTACCTCCTACCACTTCTGTTATTCAATATTCACTACCATAATTTTATTATCTAAATTATGACTTTACATATTCAAATTTTCAAACAATTCTTTATTTGAATCTAAATTTCTAGATTCGTGTCCTCTCTTCACTCCCCCTACTAAAAATTTCAAGGGAAAATTTTGGGCGCCATCTCTTACCTCCACTTTAGACACCACTTATTTAGCAAGATCAGCTTGTTCTCCTTTCTTATTTTCTCTCAATTCCACTTTTTCTTGCATTTCTAAATTTTCAAAACAGTATTTAACCATTGCCATCAGATCTGGAGCTATCCATTATTTTGAAATTTCATTTCTCCACTTTTTCTTTCCTATATAAGAGTGTCTGAGAGGACAAGGTGCATGAATATGACCTAGAGTTTTACACTTACTGCATATCAAAGCAATATTCTTATAATCTAGGGTTTTCTTATGAAGAACTTCACCATATTTCAAAATGAATTTATCCATAACCCCTTTACTAAAATTAATCTCTACATAAATTATAACATAGGTACATAATCTTTCCTCAACTCTCTCATGATCATTATTTATGAATGACCCCAAAGCATTACCTATTTCCTTATAAGCATGCCAAAAATGAAGAGGTAGGCTAGGTAGATGAACCCAAACAAGCAACTTAGCTATAGAGATGAAATTTGGATCAAAATCTAGAAACTAAGGAGTGATAAACAAACCTAAATTTACCCAAAAATAAGGGCCCTCCATAAGACATTTCTAATAGTCTTTCTATTTGTGAAAGTGAGCTAGAAAACAAAATTTTAGAGCATAGAAAAATCTCACATTGATTTGACTAGTTTTCATAAATCCATTGATATAAAACAGTTGAAGAGGCCATACTCCATTGAATCAATAGATTACTAAATCCTCTTTAAGAGTATGAAAATATTCATCCACTTCCTCTTGTATAATCTCTACCAAGGGCATCTCCTTCATTTGATCTACAATATAGGCTTGAAGAAGAGTGCCCTTCACTGTATTTGCCTTACCAACTACATTTCTAATTACTTCTTTGAATGTTACAAGTTTGAAGTGAGAATATATTTTGGAGGAAGTTGCATTATTCAATCCCTCCACCCCTCTACAAAGCATTGAATCCATGGAGATGATTGAGCATTTCCGTAGATAATACCCAAACATTGGTAAATCATCCTACAATTCTTTTCCCTGATGCACTAGACATTATAAATCTATAGGGTTTCTTGAGAGGACCTATAATATTAGTTTCAATGCCAACACTAATTCTAGGCATTTCACCCAAAGACATATTTTTTATAGATAGATATTACACCATTATCTGATACCCTATTTTATCCACTTTTAGATTTTATGGTTCACTCATTCTATCAAATAGTTTACAATCAACCACTAAAACATCAAATTTATGGATCTCACTCTTTCAAATTGCTACTTGCTAAGAATTTTTAACAATCAATATCCCATCTTATTCCCATTTTCATTCCTCTCCCTCTCCTTCAACATCAATAGATAGCTCCTTCTGCTATCTATACTGGAAAGGGTGCTTAAATTTAACCTTGCACAGAGGGGCATCATGCCTAGGGACATGAATTACTTCCACTATGATGCCATTAAGTTACCCATTTCATTCTCCATAGTCTAAAATTCAAAATAGGGTAGGGACCTTCTTATGGTGGGTGTGTGGTCTAAACACAAAATCTGATCCCTTTCTCTTTTACAAAGATGCATTTCCATAAGAAATATAGAAGTGAGGATACATTTTCATTACCTTCATTACCATTAGATCATGAATTAGATGTTACTTAGGAATCATATAAAATTCATCCCCTAGTTGATCCACTAGATCTATTATTACTGTTCTACCCTTAGCCACTGAAATAGAAAACATAAGCCCTTACTTATCAACTAATTAAAACCTTTAGCTACCCTTATGTAGGCTCCATTACTGCTAACACTTGCCACTATCACCACGGGAAGAAATACTATAGGGCCATAATTATTAGGGTTCTACATCATCTTCTAATCCATTTCCTAAGAAATAACATTGTTATATTACAAATAATGAGTTTATATAACCCTAAATTAGGCATAAATTTTTTTCTAATTTAAACCATAATGAATTTATGGTTATATATTGAAAATAATGAAGCTATAACACTTAATATACATGGACATGATAAAGACTCATTATTTCCATGAGAGCATAAAATAGTTATAATATGAACTTGAGAAATGATATGATATTACCTTTTATTATAATTTATCAGTCAAAAATATTGTATGGAAACTCTTGTTTATGAAAAAGCCTAAATTTCAATTAAATGAGTGATGTAATCATATGTTATAACTATATATGATTTATCTAAAGCCATGGTAGGTTGTTCCATGTATGGAAACATTAAGGGGTGATTTATGCTTATGAGGAAATAATATACTTATTTATTATAAAATTTATTATTTGGGTAATAAGTACTTAGGATAAACATAAAAAACCTAGTATCATGAGATAAACTTTATAAAAAATTTAGATCACTTTTTTATGAAAGCCGTCACATGAAATTTGATGTTATAACAAGTTATGTGTTTGTAACTATTTGCAGAATATTTATTTTTGTAAAAATAAGGGTAAACAAGCCTAATAGTGTATTTATAAACTTGGATTATATTCTTGATGTTATAATTCTTGGGTGGAATATTAATTTGAAAATTGAAAGGATTACTTATAGATAGCTTATCAAATGATTGCTTATAAACCCATAAATATAAACTAAATGTTGGACTAGACTTCTTATGTTTTGAAAAATGAATTTCTGAATGTTCTAGCCATTGTATACAAATGTGTGTTTCCATGCATTTATAACTACTTCACTAGTTTGATTTTAATGTTTGGTAGTTACGTTTAAACACTAGACTATGGTAATACAGGTTGCCATAGGGTGTAGTTAACTATAAATAAATTGTATGGATTGAAATTTGCAATTAATTATGTATTTACCTAGGTGGTATAACTATGGTCATCATTTCTAATATGGGATAGAATATAATGTAACAATCATGTATATATTTGACAGACTAAATGTAAGTTCTTGTTACTCCTATATTTAACATTTCATGTGATGTATTCACTAGTAGGATTTAAGTTGTGATAATATTCTGGTTGAATTATATTTGACCAATTTGCATTGTTAATATAGAGTAAGGAGTGAGATGGACTTCACTAGCTTACTAGTATTGCAATGCCACAAGATGGTAGTCCGATCAAGTGGTGTGTATGAATTTAATTGATATATAAATCACTTTTATATTAATATTCATAAATATTTGGCCAAATTATTTTTATTGAGACATTATCATTTCATGATTATGGTTTACATGTATGTGTGATATCTTTCATTAGATTGAGTTCTCTATGATACACTGCATGTTTAGTTAGTTAAAAATCATACAACACACATGTACTTGCTTGTCTCTATGGATTTTTAAAACATAACTATCTAATCATCCATGAAAGGAGAGACATTTCATGATGGGATTAGTGTAGGGGATCTTTGTTTCATGGTTGGTGTGGAAAAACACTCAGATGATGATGGCCCTCCCCACAATAGTACTACCTATCGAGACAACACTTGAGATTTACATAGATACCTGAAGTTTGGGAACTGTGCTCTGGGGAAGCCAAGTATATTATTTGTACATTTTAATATACTTTAAATATTGAAAATCTTCATAAATTTTTTTAATTATTTGTTATTACACATTGATAGTGGTGACTATATATTTGTATCAGTCATGGCTAAGTTATTATAATTACTTTATATACTATGTTTTGACATAATCTCATGATGTTAGAGATCCATGATTTATATTGTTTACATTATCATGAATGTGTACTTTAAATTATCTATGTTAGATTCTTGAGATGTAATCTATTTTTGTATATGTGGTTATTTAAAAAAAAGTTAATACATTTCTAGGTAGATCCCAGTAGTGATGTTACATGTGATATCAAAGCTATGGCTTGAAATCTAGGACCTAATGAGTACAATTTTTTTTCATATCCTTCTATTGATAGAAATAAGGATGGTGAAACTGAGAGTTTCTAGAGAGGGTCCTTCAAATGCTAATGACAACAACCTTTCATTTGATCCTAGCTAATTTACCAATGAGTAGTAAGTGAAGATGGACTAGATTATCACAATTATGAATGAGACCAGAGATCATATTATAGATTTGGAGTAGGTGGTTCATGGCCATGAGGAAGAATAAAAACAAGATGAACCTGAAGAGAATTTGACTGAGTAGGAAAATCTGTAAGATGTTAGAGCTTAGGTTATTATAGAGTTAGCTAGAGATATGAAGAAGGTGAACCCACCTAATTTTTATGGGATTTTTTTGGATGATAGAGTTGAGGCATGAATTATAGAGATTGAAAAGTATTTTAAAATTAAAAACTACTTTTAGGTCATCAAGGTGGCTTGGGGAGCATACCAGTTAGCTAGAGAGGCAACTATGCAGTGGGATAACAAAAGGTTAGAAATTAATCTAAATTTTACCACCACCACTTTGGATAAATTTGTAGTTTTATTTAGATAATGGTGGCTCCCTTATCTTTATTTTGATTAGAATATCATAGATTTTTAGAATCTAAAGCAAGGTGATATGTTAGTGAATGAGTATTAGGAGTAGCTCACTAAATTACTAAAGTATGTACCTCAGGATCAAGGAGATGAGTAGTTTAGGATGAAGAATTTTATCATGGGTTTGAGGACCCAAATTTATGGAGAGGTAAATGTTCATGGACCTTTAACCATAGACCAAGTATTTGAGAAGGTAGTCAAATAAGAGAAAAATTTGAAGTCTCTTTCACAAGCTAAGGAAAAGTTTAAGAAAAGGTTAAATAATTCTAAGTCAACCTTCAAGAAAAATAATTAGAAACAAAAGAGTGGAGACTATAAGAAATAGTATAAAATTCATAATGCCAAGTTCAATAATGGTTTAGGAAATAAGTAGGGAAATGAAACCAAAGATAGTTTCAAAGGAAACCAATAGAATATCAAAAAAGGACCACCAAGAAGATGTTTCATTTATAGAGAGGATAATTATGCACATGATTGTCCCTAAGACAAGTCAAAGGGAAAGAGACCTAATACTCAATAGGGTGGTTTTTAGTAGTGGATTCATGCAACAATTGATAATCAATTGGTCAAATATCAGGCATTACCTGTTGATATATCAAGTACTTTATTTGACCATCTATTTTCCATTTTGATAGATATAAGAGCCACTGAATGTTTTATAACACCTAAGATGCTTAGTAAGTTTAATATAAGATATGGTGTAATGGAAAATGCATGGTGAATATAATATGAGAATGACACAAAAGTCATGGTAAATAGGTGTTTAGTCAAAGTGGAGATTAGTGTTAGTGTTTAGAGATCTGATACCAGTTATTAAGATCTTAGAGCATAATTGATTACTTTTGTATAAAAAACCAAACGAGGAATTGAAACCAGAAGTAATAAGTAACTAGAAATCAAAAATAGAAAATAATAGGAGATATGAGAAACAACCAATCTATATTAAACTCTTCTAGAAGGAAATACAATGAAGAAATTTCTCTCTCCTCACACCTCTCAGATGTACAGTAATTCTCCTTCAAGAGTTCTCTCTCTCTATCAATTACAATCAACTCAACTACTCAGTTGTCCCCCTTCCAATTACAATACTACCCCATGGGTCTCTTAAATAGAATTGAAAGAAAACAATAATTAAAAAAACAAACTCAAGACTAATTTTAGTCTTTACATGCAAACTAACTATTCTCCTAAAAATAACAATTCTGAAAATGCCCGGAAATGCATAGAAGTCAGTGTTTGTCTGAAGATGACCGATGTTGACTGACCCCTAACTGATGTTGGTTGCTATATAACTGATGCCAGTTACTGTGTCAGCCTAGCAACCTCTACATAGCTCATTAGTGAAGCTTTTAGCTCCACAACTCAACAATCTCCCACTTAGAGATAAACAGCTGCACCTGTACATATACAACAACATCCTCTAAACATCTCTGGCTTGTTTCTCCATCTTCAAGTTCAATCTTGAAGACCAACAAAAGTGGAATGAAGATTCAACTTCTCCTTTATTACCGGCTTTGTTAACATATTAGTAGGGTTCTTATCCATATGGATCTTTTCCAGCTTAAATTGTCCATCCTCCAATACCTGTCTAATGAAGTGATACCTAAGCTATATATGTTTGGTTCTTGAATGAAAGGATGAATTCTTTGCCAAATGAATTGCACTTTGACTATCACTGTACAATCTGCAACTCTCTTGCTCCTTTCCCAACTCCTCCATGAGCTGAATCATCCAAATCATTTCCTTGCTAGCCTCTGTGACTGCAATGTATTTTTCCTCTATAGTAGACAAGGCAATGACCTTCTACAACTTTGAAATCTAGCTAATCGCCATTCCACCAATAGTCAACACATATCCTATGGTACTTCTCTTGCCATCTAATTCACCTGCCATATACGAATCTACATACCCATGTAGAGAAGTGTTTGACCCTCCATAGCATTCATGCCTAATACTGGTCCCTCTCAGATATCTGAGAATCCACTGAACTGCTTTCTAGTGTTCCTTTCCTAGATTGGCCATAAACTTGCTGACAACTCCCACTGCTTGGGCAATATTTGGTCTGGTACATACCAACCTGGCCTTATGTCTCATTTGTCCATTCTCTCCTTCCTTTAAGTTGTATACCCATTTATTTTTTAGTGCTTTCTTTTCAGCTAGAAACTCAACCAAATCCCATGTATGGTTCTCTTCCAAGGAATCAATTTCCTCATTCATGCCATGCTCCCATTATTTCCTAGATTCTACCTACATTACCTCATCAAAACTTTCTAGTTCTCCACCATCAGTGAGCAACAAGTAGTATAAAGAAAGGGAATAATGAATTGGAGGTTTACTTACCCTTTCAGACCTCCTTATGGGAATTTGACTCATTTACAGCTTGCTGTCTGCCTAAATTTTCTTCTGATAGTGACCGATCCCGGTCATCTCTGATCAATGTCAATCTACACCCGATCGATGTTGATTCCACCTGACTGATGTCAATTTCCACCTGACTGACATCAGTCTCTGCCTGACTGACATCGGTTTCCACCTGACCGATGTTGGTCTCTGTGTTTTTTTGTGAGTGATGATTTTTACCCGTGAGCTCATTTTGAATCATAACCTCTTCCAAATCAAGATTGCCCTGCTCAGAATTATTTAGCCTCTTGAGCTGATCACTGTACATCACCTTCTCATTAAAAACCAAAGCTTTCCATTTCTTAAATGTGTCAAAAACATCATATTTCCTCTTTATGCAATAAACCCATACCTTCTTGTAGGATTATCAATGAAAGAAACATAATACTGTGATCCTCCAATAGAAGCTACCTGAGCTAGTCCCCACACGTCTGTGTGAACAAGCTCCAACTTGTGTTTTTTCTTTGTTGACCCAGTTTTGAGAAACCTCACTTTCCTCTATTTCCCAAAAATACAATGCTCACAGAAATCTAGATCTATGCTTTTCAAATCTGAAAGCTTACCTTTTGACTTAAGAACATTCATTCCCTTCTCACTCATGTGACCAAGCATACAGTGCCACTACTTTATATCTACATTTGAAGTAGATTAAATAGAAGGAGAATAATCAGTAATACAAGTAGAGAGATAAAGTGTACCTACTCTCTTACCTTTTGCTAATACAAGTGCACCCTTGGAAACTTTCCAAGATTTTGCTGTGAGAGTTACTGTGCAACCCTCATCACCCAACTTTCTTGTAGAAATCAAATTCCTCTTTAGGATGGGTACATGCATGACATCCTTCAACACCCATGTGTTGCCATTCTACAATTTCAGTTGCACTTTTCCTTTGCCAACAATTTTACAAGGCTCATCATCCCCTAAATAAACTTTTCCAAAATCTCCATGGACATAATCATTGAAAAATTATATATTTGGGGTTGCATGGAAAGAGGCACCAGAATCTAAAACCCAAGATTCTACTTTATTATCCAAAGAAAATATAAGAGCATCATGTGCAACAATACCTGTAACTTTTGCTTCTTTATTACCTCCATGCTGATTTTCTTTGTTATCCTTCAACCAAAAATATTTCTTTGCATGCCCTTTCTTTCCACAATTCTAGCAGGTTATTCTTACATTTTTGGATTTGGATCTACTTCCCATCTTTGACCTTGATTTCCCTTGCTTTCCCTTCTCTCTTTGCCTTCCCCTTCATTCAACACATAAAGCATTACCTGATGTTTCCCCTATGTTTTTCCTATGAATTTTTTCATTCAAGATTACACTAACAACATCATCAACTTTCAAGATATTTGAAGCAGATGTAGTATTACTAATTGCCATTACCAAACTATGCCAACTTTTAGGTAAAGAGCATAAGATTAAGAGAGCCTTAATTTCATCATCAAAAACTATTTTGACTAAATTTTACTGATTTACTATTGTATGGAAATCATTAAGATGACTAGATATAGATCCACCTTCCTGCATTTGAAAATTAAATAATTGCTTCATAAGATATACCTTATTTGAAGCTGAGAGTTTTTCATATAAATTTGCCAAAGTATCCATTAGCTCTACCATTGTCTTTGCCTGTGATAAGTTGGAAATCACAGAAGATGCCAGCCTCAACCTTACAGATCCAAGAGCCTTTTTATCAAGAACATTCCATTCTTCATCTTCCATATCTATGGGCTTCCTTGAAACCCCACCCAATGGTAAATACAGATCTTTCTTATACAAATAATCTTCAATCTGCAACCTCCATAATTGATAATTCTTGCCATTGAATTTCTCCATTCTTAGTTTACTTTCTTCTTCCATTGCTTTGCTCCCACTCAATCAGAAACCCCTGTGAGTAAATTCTATAATCAACAAACACTAACATGCTCTGATACCACTTGTTAGTGTTTAGAGCTCTGATACCAGTTGTCAGGATCTTAGAGTACAATTGATTACTTTTGTATAAGCAACTAAACATGGAATTGAAACTAGAAGTAATAAGTAACTAGAAATTAGAAACAAAAAAAAAGAGATACGAGAAACAACCAATCTGTATTAAACTCTTCTAGAAGGAAATACAATGAAGAAATCTCTCTCTCTCCTCACACCTCTCAGATGTACAGTAATTCTCCTTCAAGAGTTCTCTCTCTCTATCAATTACAATCAACTCAACTACTGAGTTGTCCCCCTTCCAATTACAATACTGCCCCATGGGTCTCTTAAATAGAATTAAAAGCAAACAATAATTAGAAAAATAGACTCAAGACTAATTTTAGCCTTTACATGTAAAATAACTATTTTCCTAAAAATAGCAATTCTAGAAATGCTTGGAAACGCACAGAAGTCAGTGTCGATCTGAAGATGACTGATGCCGACCAACCCCTAATCGATGTCAGTGATGTCGGTCGACCCCTAACCAATGTCGATTGGTTTTGATCGATGTCAGTTGCTATGTAACTGATGTCGGTTACTGTGTAAGCCCAACGACCTCCACATAGCTCATTAGTGAAGCTTTTAGCTCCACAACTCAATAATTTGGTTGCCTAAATTGATAACAATTGTAGATTTGTATGTATCACCTCTAGGATCATATGATGTGATCTTAGGAGTCAACTAGACCACAAAACATAGATCCAATTTTAACTATTACCTAAATAAGGTTGAGTGTCTTGATAATTTTGGGAATCAGACACAAATTCAAGGTGAGAAAAGAGAGATAAAGCTTAGGAAAATTTTAGCTATGTAGTTTAAAAAGGTTCAGGAAAAGGGGTGCCAATCATTTATCATCAAGATAAATTAAATTGAATAACCTAAGGAAAAATCACTCTAAGATTACCCATTTATTATATATTTTCACAATGTGTTTCTAAAAGATTTACTAGGTTTTCCTCTTAGACATGAGTTCTTTTTTCTATCGACATCATACCTGGTTCAAAACCATAATGTAATACACCATACAAGATGACAACCATAGATTTGGTTAAACTAAAGTCTCAGCTTTAGGAGTTCCTCACTAAGGGGTTGATTAGGCCAAGTGTGTCACCATGGGATGCATTGGTTGTCTTTGTCAAGAATAAGGAGTGTACCCTTCAACTATGTATTGAATATAGAATGTTGAACAAGGAAAACATCAAAAATAGGTATCCACTACCTTGTATAGATGATATTTTTGATCAGATGCAAGGAGTAAAAATATTTTCTAAAATTGATCTTTGAGTGTGATATCATCAATTGAGGATTGAAGATGAGGACATTACAAAAATAATGTTTAGAACTTGATAGGGCACTATGAGTTTACAATGTTACCATTTGGATTTACTAATGCTCTAGCAACATTCATGAACCTCATGAATAGCGTATTCATATATTACCTTGATCACTTTGTGCTAGTTATTTTGGATGACATTCTTATCTATTCAAATAATGAAGAACACCTTTATCATTTGGAATTAGTTTTGTAATGGTTTCAGAAGCATAAAATATATGGAAAGTTATCTATGTGTGTATTTTTACAAGAAAGAGTCTAGTATTTAGGAAACATTATCTCTATAGATGGTATCTATGTAGATTTAGGGAAGGTTAGAGCCATTATAGAATAGCCAACACTAAAGAATGTGCATGAGGTTAGGAGCTTCATGGGGTTAGCAGGATATTATAGAAAGTTCATTCTAAACTTTTCCAAAATAGCTAACCCAATCACTTCCTTGTAATAAAACAATCATAGATTTATTTGGTCAAATAAGTGTGAATTAGCTTTTCAAGAGTTAAAGAGAAGGCTTATGTATACATCAATGTTGAGATTTCCAGACCCCAATGGTCATTTTTCATTGGTCATGGATGCTTCAAGTGATGGACTTGATGGAGTCCTTATGTAGGATGGTGAAATAGTGGCTTATGAGTCATGAAAGTTAAATACATATGAGGTGAATTAGGCCCCCCATGATTTAGAGCTTGCGATGATTATTCATGCATTGCAAGTATGGAAACATTACTTATTGGGGAAACCATTTGAGCTCAAGATGGATAACTTGGGACTTAAGTATATTTTCAACCAACCTAATTTGAATGCTCATTAGAGACGTTGGATTGAGTTCTTGTCTGACTATGATTTTGATATTAGTTATATCCAAGGTAAAGAGAATAAAGTATTTGATGCTCTCAGTCATAGAAGGTATATAGTAGCAATAGTTACTATCAAGATCACCTTCATGGATCAAGTGATTGAGTTTTCTCCATGAGGCAAATTTTATGATCAAGTTAGAAAAGCATTGTCATAGAATGATTAGAATCCTTGGTACAAAGGATTTAGTTTGGAGAGTGATGGTATTTACATTACAATGGATTGATTTATGGGCTAGATCAAGAGAATATGTGGATCATAGTGCTTAAGAAACTACATAATGCCCCTTATTTAGTACATCCAAGTGTAACCAATATCATGGTAGAGATTAGAACACTATATTTTTGGAATGGAATCAAGAAATATGTAGTTGATTATGTGTCACATTGTCTAGAGTGTTAGTCAGTGAAAGCTGAGTATGTGCATCTAGATGTATTATTATATCCATATGATATTCTAGAATGGAAATGGTAGGTGATCAGCATGGAATTTATACAAGGGTTACCAATGTCATGAAACATGCATGATATGATCTTGGTAGTTGTTGACAAATTGACCAAGGTAACTCACTTCATACCAAGTAATTTGATGGATTATGTAACTACATTTCCAAAGAGATTTATAAAGGAAGTGTATAGGTTACATGGTTTTCTAGATACTATAATTTTAGATCTTTATCTGAAGATGAATTTAAGGCTTTAGATTACTCTAAATTCAACTTTGGGTATGCAACTTAGTTTTAGTACAACTTATCACCCATAAACTAATAGATAGACTAAGAGAATTAATTAGGTGCTTGAGGATATTATTTGAATGTATTGCATGGACCAACAGTATAAGTGGGAAGATTATCTTCCATTAGTTTATTTTGCTTATAACAAATCATACCAATCATCATTGAAAATGGTACCATTTGAGGCACTTTATGGGAGAAGGTGTTGGGCACTGATTAGTTGGGACATGTTAGAGGATAGGGTAGTCTTCAGAACCAAGATGCTCTTAGATATGGAATAACAAGTTAGACTAATCAGGTAGAGATTGGTCAAGGTCAATGATAAACATAAGAGTTATACAAATTTTAAGAGGATAGAAAGGCACTTTGTAGTTGGTGATAAAGTGCTTTTGTGGGTAAAACCAAAAAAGAGCTTGATTAAATTCAAGAAATCTACAAAATTGTCACCAAGATATGTGGGACCCTTCGAGGTGTTAAAAGTGATTAATTTTGTTATGTATAAGCTTGTGTTGAAACCAAACCTAACTCTTTTACATAATGTCTTCCATGTTTCATATCTTAATAAATATATAGCTGATCCTATGCATTTATTGGATTATAATGCTTTGTAGGTTCTAGATCTCAGGGTTGTCACAGTAGAACTAATCAGGGTAATTTACGCATGCAAACTTCATTTTCATAATAGAGAGATGTCATAATGCAAGTCCTAGTAGGATGAATACTCTGAGGATAGTTTTACATGGAAATACTATGATGAGTTATTTAGGATATTTTCACATTTATTTGTTTGATTAAATACTATTATATTATGTTATTTTTAGTTGAACAACATTTTTAATTTTAGAACATATGTTTGAATAAGATTCATCCAGAATGATGACTAGCTTTAGGGAGAAGGATGTTGCATCCCAATTCCTCACTAAGCAAACTATTTGACTATTTATGGATGGTTATAGTAGACACACATGATATTAGTTATATTTTTAACTAAGCTTGAGATTTATGTGATTATGAGATAGTAGAATGTTTCTTAGTTAGATGATGATACAAGATTTATTATTATGAGTTGGTTAATGTATGTGGTTACATTTTAAGCATATTAATGTATTATTTCAATTATATTATTGATTTATGTTTATCATGTCATATGATCTAATCACTTGTATATTTTGAAGTGGATGCAAGAGAATTCATCCCTTGAGTGTACTAGAGGGAGAGTATCATGGGAGAGGGTGATGTATATGGAGACATCAAAGGTTGATAGAAGCTAGCAAAACCCTGTACACACTACATTAGTTAGTTATGGTAGAAATTCATTTTAAAATAATTGCCTATGGTATGTTTGGTACTTATTTTAAGTGTTATTTTCTATGATTTTCATGAGTAGGAAAAAATATAGAAGTGGATTCCTTTGTGTGTTTAGCATGTTCTATCATTAATACATGTTGGAGTAATTTTATCAAAGGTAAATTTAAAATAAGAGTTATTTATAAATTTATAAAATTAATCATTTAAATTATTCAAATAATTCAGATGATAATATGATTTAGTCAAAATTATGGAATTTGGGAATTTTATATTAAAATATATTAAAATGGGAATTATCTTGTAAAAGAAAAAGAAAATAGGGAAAAACAATAAAATTAAAGAAAATAAATAATTAAAAAAACTTCAAAAAACAAAAAAAGAATTAAAGGTTTTAAATTTAGAAAAGATGAAAAAATAAAACAAATCAAATAAAAACAAAAATATTGAAAATGAAAGCTACACCTACTTTTACATAAGGAAAAAGTTGAAGGAAGATCTGGCTTATGCATTGGAGAAAGAAAGGGAAAGGGGAAAAAAATTGAGGACAAGAGGCACAAAAGATCAATAGTTAGATTTATCCAGTAGGTGATGTCTTTAAATATCTACATTATTGATCTTTAGTATGTTCATGATGAGATATTGTACTGGAACTATAAAGGTATAAATAGATTTTTTTTTGGAGTATCTATGTTTTTAAGATTTACTTATGGAAGTACCATGCCACATATATATTATGTAAATTTAAACCAATAGCAGATTGAATAATAGGTATGTAAAATAAAAGTAATTGTAGACCTTGAATTGAAATTATCCTTTTAACATGTACCTATATATTTAGCACATTGATATCATCAACCTCCTTATTTATATATTTCACTGTAGATTCCTTTAAGAATTTAAAAAAAAATTATAAAGGGTTGCATTCCTTAATCAACTCATTACACAACTGGGGTCACTATTTAGTCAGATTTAAGGTACCTTATTATCCTACTACATCCTTCAATGCTTTTGATTTGATGTATCCAACATGTAAGAAAAATAAATTATATAGTTATAATCCATCAAGTAGGAAAAATAAATTATATGAGTATGTTATTCAGTTGCTATTTTTACATAGATGTGGGCCTGATGTACCCAATTTTACCAAAGGAGTTAACCATAGCAATTTTATCGAAGACATCAAAATAATGTTTAACTTTAGCCATACACTTAAAGGAAATATCCACCTCTGTTACATCACATAATGAAGGATTCATCTTATGTCTAAAACTATATTGGTCCAATGTTACATCTGTTGCATCATAAATACCTAAGGCATCATTTACCTAATCCTATAACATCTTATGTTTAAAACTGTACTAGTCCAATGGTGCATTGTATAATATCAAAAATAGTTTGGTATTTACCTCTGTTGCATCACTTAATGAAGAATTCAGATTATGTTTAAAACTATATTGGTTCATTGGTGCATTGAAGTCATTATTATGTCTGGTTATTTGTTTAGTTTACTTTTAAACTAGAATTTATTACTACAACTAGTGAGGCATCAACTTACCCTCTATTCCCCAATATATTCTATTAAATTACTATTGTAGGAAATCCAATTTGGGTGATTTGGGTAGGTCTTACAATTGTATGAGAAAAAAAAAAATCTTTTTCTTAACCCAACGTTATCAATATAGGTTTGCTACACCTTAAATAAACTAAATGACTTTAGTTGAGAGTTTGCTGAAATTTAATGACTTCAGGCATGTAATTGGAGTAATTTACATTTTGGTAAAAAGAGGAATAAGAGAAATAGCATTTTTATGTTACAAATAATGAGTTTATTATAACCCTAATTTAGGCATGGATTTTTTATGATTTAAACCATAACAAATTTATGGTTATACATTGAAAATACTAAAGCTATAACACTATTATATGTGGGCATGAGATGGACTCTTTAGTTCCATGATAACATGAAATGGTTATAATATTAACTTTAGCACTGATATGATGTTGCCTTTTATTATAAGTTATCAGTCAAAAATATTCTATGGAAACTCTTGTTTATGAAAAAGCCTAACTTTCAATTAAATGGGTGATGTAATCATATGTTATAACTATATCTGATTTAGCTAAAGCCATGGTAGATTCTTCCAAATATGGAGTCATTAAGGGTATTTTTATGCTTATGAGGAAAAAATATACTTAGTTATTATAAACTTTCTTATTCAGGTAATAAGTACCTATGGTAAATATAACAAACCTAGTATTGCAGGATAAATTCGTAAACAATTTAGATCACTTGTTTATGAAAATGCCACATGGAATTTGATGTTATAACATGTTATGTGTTTTTAAATATTGGAGGAATGTTTCTTTTTTTGAAAATAGGGGTAAACAAGCCTAATAACATATTTAGAAACTTGGAGTATATTCTTAATGTTATAATTCTCAGGTGGAATATTAACTAGAAAATTGAAAGGATTACTTATGGATAACTTATCAAATGATTGCTTATAAACCCCTAAATATAAATCGAATGTTGGACTAGACTTCTTATGTTTCAAAAATTGAAGTTCTGAATGTTCTATCCATTGTATAAAAATGTGTGTTTCCATGTATTTATGACTACTTCACTAGTTTGATTTTAGTGTTTGGTAGTTACATTTAAACACTAGACTATGGTAATATGGGTTGCCATAGGGTGTAGTTAACTAGAAATGAATTATATTTCTTGAAATTTGTAGTTAATTGTGTGTTTACTTGGGTGGTATAAAAATGCTCATTATTTTTTGTATGGAATAGAATATAATGTAAGATTCATGCATATATTTGACAAATTAAATGCATGTTGTTGTTACTCTTATGTTTAGTATGTCATATGATGTATTTTCTAGTAGGATTTAAGTTGTGAGAATATTGTGGTTGAATTTTATTTGACCAATCTGCATTGTTAATGCAGAGTAAGGATTGAGATGGACTTCAATGGATTATTAGTATTGCAATGACCGATGAAGGTAGTTTGATCACGTGGTGTGTATGAATTTGATTGATCTATAGATCACTTTTATATTACTATTCATAAAGATTTGACCAAAGTATGTTTAGTGACACATTATCATTTCATGAGTATGGTTTACATGTATGTGTGATATTTTGTAATAGATTGAGTTTTCTATGATACACTACATGTTTAGTTAGTTAGAAATCACACAACACATGGTACCTTCTTGTCTCTCCAGATTCTCGCACTATCACTATCTACTCATCCATGAATGGAGGGCCATTCTTTGATGATATTAGTGTGTGGGATCATTGGTTTGTGGTTGGTGTATAAAAACACTTAGATGATGCTCTCCCTCCCCATAGTAGTACTACCTATTGAGATGACACTGAAGATTGCCATAGATACTTGAAGTTTAGGAACTATACTCCAAGGAAGCTAAGTATCTTATTTGTTAATTGTAATATATTGAACCAACTGTTGAAAACCATCATGAAGAGTTATAATTAGTTGTTATTACACACTAATAGTGTTGACTATATTTGTATCAACCATGGTTGAGTTATTATAATTACTTTTTATATTGTGTTTTGACGTACTCTCATGATGTTAGAGATATACTATTTATATTCTTGTTATTATCATGCATGTGTACTTTAAATTATATCTATTATATTCTTGGGATGTAATCTATTTTTATATATGTGGTTATTTTAAGAAACTAATTTAACACATTTCTAGCTAGATCCCAATGGGTATGTTACATATAGTATAAATAAGGCAATGAAGGATAGTCTTTTAAAAATGGTATCCCAAGATTCCATTTTAATTGATATTGATTTATTTGATGTTTTCAAGATTGGTTATAAAATCCTTGATCAGGTTGCATATCTTGAAGATAATGACATTAATCTAAGCATATTTAGAGAAGACCCCAATGAAGAATGGTGGTAATACCTTGAGGTCATTCAAGATATTGAGACTCTTTTTAGGCCTACATCTCCTTGTGAATATGTTTATAACATGGTTGTAAAGATTGAAAAACATGCTCAATAAGGTGTTGATCAAATCATATAACAAGAAGACCCTAATGAAGCTAGGGGGCATTATTTGGATCTTTTTAAAGAGATTGAACAACACATAGTAGTTGATAATAATAATGACATCTTTAAATATGTCAAAGAAGTCCAAGAATAATGTTAAATTAAGCTATTAGAGGTTGAAGTTGAAACTATTCCTATGAATCATAATGTGATCACATTGGAGATCTTTCTCAATTATGAAGAACAACATGAGGTAAGTATTGAAACACAAGAAGAGTTTTCCTATAAAAGAGATATGTTTCCTTCAACTAACCCACTTGAAGGAAAAACAAGGAGGTTGACAAATAAGAAAAGATTTGTTCCAATAAGAACAACCTCTAAGTAGTAGTTTGTCCTTTATTTTTATCAACCATATGGAGATGAATAATAGTTAGTGTGAAAGTAAATATAGGTTAGAAAATAAAGGTGTTAATATACACCTATATTAGTTTATATTATTAGTGTGTTGTTTAAACCATGCACTGATATAGGATAAAGAGATATTTGAGGAATAATAGTTATTAGTGGTTTTTTCTTATAATAACTAACCCATTATTAGGGAGAGTGATTGCGGGAGAATTCATATATAATTATAATGTCTTGATTAGTAATATTGATTAAGTTTATTGACCAAATAATTCATGTACTCTACACATTTATGGGCTTCAACTTCTCACTACTAATGGGTTAAAACCTATAAGTGGTATTAGAACAGGTTATTCAGGCCTCTCTTAGCATTGTTGATTCATCCATTCATTGTGTTTCCACACAACATAATGGCTATGCTATGAAAACCATGTACAAATGCCATTATTGTGTTTGTTCACCATTTTTTCATGCTACCAGTGGTTAAATAGTGAAGATCACATGTGAAACTGATGACATTCATCATCCACCTGTAACTCACACCTCTCCATCTTGTTCATGATCTCTACATTTTTCAACTCCATGTTGATCATAATTGTATTGAGAAAAAAAAAGATTAAAATAATGTGAAATAGATTCAAAAACATCATCATATATTTTTAATTTCTTGACAAAATTTGATGATTCAAATTGATTTGGAAAGATGAGAGATAAGAGAAGAAAACCCATAAACAGTTTGAATAATATCTAAAAATTTAGAGAGTTGTATGGCATGGAAAATGAGGGACTTGAAGGTTTTTTAGAAGAAAAATACTTTTGGGTTTATTTTAGGTTTGCAAAAAATTAAAAGATTTGAATAAAAAATATGTAGTATTCATATTGCAAAATGTTGGATTTATATTGGTTGTATTGGAGTATTTCTTTGAATCCATCTTACCTATAAATCTGGGATCCTCCATTTATGAATTTGTTTGCATTGAACTTGAGAGAGAAGAATGAATCTATAGAGTGATTGATATTATCAAATATGATAGCTTTGAGAAGGTCCATAACCATGCCATGGTCAATGATCTCATATGCATAATCCATCTAGTCTCTCTCACCCATCTATTCCATTCTATCTACAATTTTGTAATAGTTTATGTTTTTTATTTTATTATTTTTAGGTTGTAAGCTATTTAGTTTATACTTTTAAATATTAGGTTTTTATGTATTAAGTTATTTTATTTATTTTTAGTTTAAGTTTATTTTTTATAGTTTGTATTACTTTTTAAGTATTTAGATTTGTAATAATTTGTTTAGTTTATTTTTCATTTTTTCCCTTTTAGATGTATTTACTTTTATGGGTTTGAATAGTTTATAAGGAGTTATTTTTATTGTTTAAGTTTTTAGGAGTTTATATTTTCTTAGGTTTGTTTTTTATTAATTTTATATATATATATATTCAGTCATTATTATAAAAAAATAAAGTCTTGTGTTATCATTTAAGATCATTTTTTATTTTTTAATTCTTGAGTTTGTCTGTAATTGTTT